>OY978221.1:18023911-18355703 GCA_963854785.1 Vaccinium vitis-idaea
CCGAAGGGGTAATGTGTGAAGGGGGGACGACCGAGAAACAATACCTTATGGGGTATTTGACCTTTAAGAACAGTAAAGGGCATACGATTAATTAAATAGCAGGCGGTAAGAACTGCGTCACTCCAGTAAGACTTAAGAACATGCATTTGAAATAACATTGCACGCATAACTTCTAAAAAATGTCGAATCTTGCGTTCGGCAACTCCATGTTGTGGAGTCCGAGCACAAGAGGACTGGTGGATAATACCGTGATCATCAAAGAACTGAGAAAGACTATTTTTAAAATATTCACGGGCATTATCAGAACGAAATATGAAGTATCAAACTAGATTTTAATTTCCATATAAAATGACTTAAAAATAGAAGATAACTCAGACCTTTCTTTCATGAGATAAAGGTAGGTAACACGAGCGAAATCATCGACAAAAATAACATAATACTGAAAGCCAAAAATATTAGGATGCATTGGACGCCAAATATCAAAATGAGCTAACTCAAAAGGACGCGACGGACAACTCTAAACCCTAGGGTAAAAAGACACTCTATGATGTTTGCTAAACTCACGGACTTCACATGGCAAAGCATCCACATGGCTACATGAAGGCACTAACCTTTTAAGGTTCTCAAGTGATGGATGGCCAAGACGACAATGATGTTGATATGGTGACACTGATAACTGAAGAGCAACAGAGCTAGGGTGAACATCATCGGTAAAGTAATACAGGCATCATCGGTAAAGCAATACAGGCCACCACGTTCAACACTGCCACCAATCTTCCTCCCCGTCTTGAGATCCTGAAACACACAACCATTAGGGAAGAATGTGACTGAGCAATTCAAAGACTTGGTAAGTTTACTAACAAACATAAGATTTAATGGAAAACGAGGAACTTGCAGTACGGAGTCCAAAGTAAGAGAGGAAGTAACATGAACAAAACCCAAACCAGTAACATTGGTGGTAGAACCATCATCTAAGGTAACACGAGATGGTTTACTAAGGGACTGACGACCAGAAAGAATAGAAGGAGTACTAGTCATATGATCAAATGCACCAGAATCAATAACCCAATTATTAGAAGAATGAGAAGACGCAATGCAAGCAACAGAGAAACCTGTCTGAGATAACGTAGCAATGGAGGAACTTGTCTGAAGTGACAGTAGGCGTTGGTACTGCTGGTACTCCTCTGCTGAGATAGTCACCCTACTGTCGGCAAAAGAATGAGTAAACCGTCTAGCATCCTCAGAAATAGCAACCTGATGAGCCCGGGGAAATCCATAAAGATCATAACAATACACCACTGAATGATTTGTACCCCCACAATGGGTACACAGTAGGATACCATGGCCACAACCAGAACCACCACGACTAGAACCATGAAATCCAGAATTAATACGGTTGCAGCTAGAAGATAAACCAAATCCACAAGGTACAACTGAAGGAGAACTAGCACCCATTGCAAATAACCTCAATAGCCAATACAGAACCAACTATGAACACCAGAGACAAATTAATCAACCCCAACTGATCTACTTTATCAACCACCAAATCAACAATCAACAATGAATCACCAATCATCAACTATGATATCCACCAACTATGATATCCACCAAGCAACCACATAGGAGCTACCAACTAATCAGACCACCAATCTGGTTATCGTACTAATAAGCTATTCTAACAAACCTTAATCCATTGAAATTTAGATGACCAAAACGGAAATGCCACAACCAATTTGTATCCATAACAATAGCGCTAGAAGACCATATCAAATTAGTTTGTAGAGGTAAAGGAAACATGCAATTTTTAGTCATCTTAACCTTGGCAACTAGTTCATTTCTTCGATTCTCAATAATGCACACCCCATTATCAATGTTGATTTTAAGTCCCTTTTCAGGGAGTTGCCCCATACTCAATAAATTCCAGTGTAAACTAGGAACAGAAAAAACATCAGAGATATATTCATGAGAGCCATCTTTCATTCGTATGAGAATATTACCTTTGCCCAAAATTGAAATTTTAGCTTTGTTTCCGAAGTTTACTTCCCCACGTACCGTTTCGTCTAAGCAATAAAATAGCTCCTTCTTGCCACACATGTGATTACTGCATCCAGTATCCAAATACCACTTGTCGAAGTGTTCTTCTTCGGAAGTGCTACAAGCTAACAACAAGGTTTCTTTCTCTTGTATGTCAGCTTCAACATAGTTAGCATGTTCACAATTAACACTTGGAATTTTGACTCTATACTCTGATCGATAATGCCCATATTTCTTGCAACGAAAACACTTAATTATGGACTTATCATACCTTCCATTTCCAAAAGTTGGCTGATCAGAATTAATTTTCTGAGAGGAGGCATTATTTTTTTAGACTGGTACGCTTACCATCTTTGCCTTGTGTTGATCCTTTACCACTGCTGGAACAACTTTTGTTGGAAAGAGTCACCTTGCTTTGAAAAGCTTGCTCAACAGACTCGATTAACCTCTGATTCATTATGTATTCATGAGCATATAATGACCGCATCAGACCTTCAATTGTCATGGTTGAAAGATCCCTCCCTTCTTCAATTGTAGCAACATAATCAAACCGACCTGTCGAGGATCTCATGATCTTTTCAATAACACATAATTCTTCTTTTTTTTCACCGTTAACCCGTAATTGATTGACAACAGATTGAACACGGAAAAATAGTTAGATATAGATTCAGAATTTTACATTTTAAGAGATTCAAATTCACCTCGTAAGGTTTGCAACCTTACACTCTTCACCTTCTCATCACCTTTGTAGGATCTCTGCAGCATCTCCCATGCCTCCTTAGCCGTAGTTGCACTTGAGATCTTTTCAAAGACAATCTCATCTACAGCTTGGTAGAGAAAGAATAAGGCCTTCTGTCCTTCCTCCAGTTGGTACTCAAACTATCCTTCTGGACTTGAGTAAGTGTTGCTGCTGCATCTTGATTCATTGGTTCTGCATATCCAAGCTCAACAATCTCGAATAGCTCCTGAAAACTGAACAACGTCTTCTTCTGGATACACCATTGATCAAAGTGTTTTCCGGTAAACCTCGGAAGCTGAGGTTGAATCCCGTTCATTGTTGGACAGTGCTTATAAGCAATCTAAGAAAGAGAACTTAGACCAACAAGAACACTGGATAATTCTAGCTCTGATACCACTTGAAGGAAATTAAAGTTGAAGTCTTTAATTTCCCAAAACCAGAATCGAAACAACAAGAAAATAGTGGAAGAATGAAAGAGATATTATTGCCGATCAAAAAAAAAAAGGAAAGAGATTATTGATTTTCTGAACTTGAAAAAATACAACAACTACACCTATATATAGGTGAATAAAGACATGAACAGACCCCAAGAATATCTCCAACTAATCTCTTAACTTTAGCCTAAAGAAAATATCCACGGAACCTATTTTAATGGCACTACTTGACTCAACAAACTAACTGGAAACTAACTACCTAAAAATCAGCAAATGGTTACAACTTTATTCAAACTAAAATGACTCAACATAAAATAAATAAAACTAATAGTTTGAGTTTAAATTCCAACAAGGAGAATCGAACCTGATACCTTAAGTGAGAACAAAAACCTAAGTTTCAAAGTAAGACCACTTTCCTAACCCGTTACGATGATTTTCAAAGCCTTGGTCTTTCGGCTTGTGAGAGTTGCTTTTTGATTGCAATATATTTGTTCTCGACTTAGCCTTTCAATTGGAAAGCCGTCTCTTTGGTAGGAAGTCCTGGGTAGTGGGTTCTCTGTCAAGACCCGGCTCTCCTTCTAGCGAGTGTGCTACTGGCACATCTTTGTACGATCTTTGTGACTATTTTTTTTCTCCTTTCAACACCGTTTGTTTGATAAGACTAGTAATGAAGTTATACAAAATTTCATACATTATTGTATATAGCTCACTGTCTGCAATTTTAATATACAATTTTTCATACAATATTGTATAGCTCACAGTCTCTGCAATTTTATATCTCCATGGATGTTTAAACTGGGTCAAAATTATTTCTACCAAATACCGGATAAGTTTTTTTTTTTTTGAACCGTAAATACCGGATAAGTGATCACGTCATTCCGATACTCATTGCCCGTCAAACAAAAGGGCTTTCTGTGTACATCTCCATTTAGTGGTGATAAATTAAGCCCAAACAAAAGGGCCCTCTGTTGGTCAATTGACAGCCTAAAATATTCTGGAATTGCTCAATCACAATCTTAAGCCCAACCAACAACATTTTTGAGAGCCACGAGTAGTTTTAAGCCTTAAAGTGAGAGATCGATGCATGTTGATAACCATATTTAGCCAAACTTTTAGGCAATCTTCTAAGCCTTAAAGTGAGAGATTGATGCATGGTGATAACCATGTTTAGCCAAACTTTTAGGCAATCTTCGTGTCCTTTCAAGGAGAAGTGTTGGAAGCGAAGGGTTTAGGCCAGATTTCAAATGCTTTTTTTCTTTTCCAAACATGATTATAGTAATTTCAGGAAACAGATATATGGCAAATATGCTCAAACTATGTATCCACAGGCCTAGATTGCTTTCCATGACATCCACGGGCGTCATTCCAGGTACAACCAAGGGAAAGACTAAAATCTTCAAGGATTAGGAAAGGAGGCCACACATGAAGACGAAAGAGAAAAGAAGGTGAATCTTTGTTCATAACTTCATATTCAGACTTTTCCAAGGCATGATCAACAAATGCTAGTCTACGATCAACAAATGCTAGTCTCATAAACAAAAGCTTATCTTCTCCAATTGTATACTCAAAAAAGGGTAGACATCACAAGTAGCCGTTTGCTACAGTATTGAATGTTTGCTTAAGCCATGCCTCCACTCGTAGCCGTCCTGATTATCTGGAACAGAGCTGAAATGAAGGGGGAGAATACCATCAGTAACTTAACTTATTGGCTACACACAGAGCTTACAAGGACTGCGGGAAATTATTGCAATTCTAAACAAAATCAATCATACAGTACGTCCTGGTCAAACTTGAGCGACAGAATTAGAGGGCAACCCTAAGTGCTGGCAAAGGCTTCAAACATATTTGTATAGTCCAAATTGAGTACACTTGAATTAGCCACAAGTAGGTGAAGCTAGATGGGGATTTGAAACATGCAAGTTGGTATGAATGATATTCGAACAAACACATGTACTTCCTTTTTAACTAAGAACTTGTTCAATTTACCTAGATGGATTCGGGTACGGCTGTGATGTGTGAAGGTGTCTGTGCAGATTCATTTAAAGTCTGAAGTCTAATGACTACTGAGTAATGACATAAATTAATGTGTATGCATGTGTATCGTGTGAAGGTGTCATCGTGTATTCGTATCTCATGTGTGAGTTTTATGCTTTGTTAGACTGCAAACTGAAATTACTAAATATGTGGTTGCGTGGAAGTCTTACTACAATTGCCACACCCCTTTAATGCCCTTGCCCAAGTTGTCTAATGTCCAACATGGGGCTTCAAACATTTGAAAGAGTCCATGTAACATAACAATTTCCGTGTTGAATGAATTGTGAAGAATGTGAACCAGGAATATGAAAACAATGTGAGTTACGTACACCTAAAATAAACAGGAATGAAAAGACGAAGGGAGCTAAGCCGCTAAGGAAGAATCTTACATGATCCAATGACTACAAATACGAAGAAACCAAGGAGAATAGGACCCACAGGATAGTTGCTTCCCTTTTTTGCTGTTGTTTCAGGCACTGTTCCTCTCTTCGTGATATTCTTGTCGAACCTCACCACCTTCCTATCAGCAAGACGCCTTGATGTAGTCTGCGTAGTTTTTAGAAACAAAGTCAAGCAAAGGGAGTGTTCATATTCAATTAAGTGAAGTGAAATCATATTTACAACTTACAAGTAGATAAAAGACTGTAAAACCAAACAATACGCATATTTAAGGCAAGTGATTCTATTAAGAGGGCTAAAAATGTAATGCAACACAGCTACTTCTAGACAAGTCAAAAATAACTCTTAGTGAAAAATCCTATTGTAAGGAGAGAAGGGTGTTGGGACACCCCGTGGTGTTGCCCCAAGACCACTAAGTAATTACTTCGTAGTGTGACTTCACCAAAAAGAACCTCAATTGATGTAGTGTGACTTTATCAGAAAGAACCTCAATCACAGCTCAACTCTGACCGCTTCAAATTTAGAAACCTTGTGTGTGTACACCTAAGAAGCACAGATACGTCTAAAGGCCTCACGTATCCGTGTCCGACACGTGTCAGTGACGGACACGACACGACACTCTCTGGACATGTGTAAGACATGCTTAAATACTTGTCTTTTTTTTTTTTTTTTCTTGTTTTTCTTTTATTCAAATACATTGTAGATACTCTAGGACACATTGGCAAAACTCTTAGAACATGCAAAGGACACATAAAAGGTCAAAATCTAATTTTTAGAACTCGCCAACTCGGCATGAGTGAAATTTTCCACCTATGTTTCATTGTATTGTTCATAAATTTGATAGAAATAAAGATTTTGTCATTTCTATGAATTCGTCACATACCTCTATAATACCAATACATTTTGTATTCCACGTGTCCCTGACTTGTCCGTATCCTAATTTATGAAGAAATAACATGTCCGCGTGTCCGTATCGTGTCGTGTCTTATCCTGTATCCGTGTCCGTGCTTCTTAGGAGTACATAGTAAACCTAATTTGGTTTGCTTGTCAAATTATAAATTTTATGATTTTAACTGAGTGAGTCATTGATACGAATAGGTTGCATGGATGAGATATAGCTATGAATCATAAGTGAACCGCTGAATTAGTTATCCGAATCGGTGAATCAGTGAAACAAATCTTTGAATTATTCAATTCACTTTCAATTTGCTGAATTTAATTTTGACTCTTTGTTTGTTCAAAAACAGTTCAAAATATTCTTTCAAAGTTTTTAGGACTATTATATGCCATCTTTGGTATATGTTTTCACATTATTTAGTCTCAGAAATAGATTTCTGTCTCATCAAGTACTATAGGTAATTAGAAAAGGAAGATTTATTTTCAAGAGTGAATAAAAAATTACAGACAAAATGTAATACAATCACCCTAAATATTTAGTAATTCCTAGTCTAAATAGCTTCGAGGGG
Organism: Vaccinium vitis-idaea; assembly: GCA_963854785.1. NCBI lineage: Eukaryota > Viridiplantae > Streptophyta > Magnoliopsida > Ericales > Ericaceae > Vaccinium > Vaccinium vitis-idaea. The sequence continues at coordinate 18,031,018 of OY978221.1, forward strand.
TCTGTTTTGTACTTTAAACTTTTTTCCATAAACAAGGACCATAAGTAAGATTTACAAATCCTCACCTCTTGCAAGTTGCAATAGAGCAGCTTACCTAAGTATCAATTAATTAAAACAAGCTAGGTCTTGAAATTTTATTTGTAGTATATGTTTTAGTCACCCAAATCCATAAATATAGTTTTCCATGTATTTGGTGGTTTCATTCCCAATTCCCCTCTCAACTAGGGAATTGTCATTCAAGAATGTCTGGGAACGAGACACATTCTCAATTAGTTTGAATGCTTTGTGCTACATTTCTGTTGCTTTTCCTATTTAAGCTGATCTCTTTCTAGGCGTATGGACTCTAACTCTTTTCTCGCTTTCATTAGGTAATTTATGAAAATCCAAAGCACCAAAAACAAAGAAAAAAATAAAACATGACCAAAACCAAGCAATTCAAGATTTCATTCAAGTCACAATTCAAAAAAGGACCATTCCGATGCTCGATTCAATTCAGGATTTGACAATCGGTCTTATCTGAAAAGGAAAGTAAACAATATTCATCTGTCCCAAAAATCCATACCGCCCTGTCCCAAGTATACTAAGCTCACAATCATTCGCACAATCATGCTTCTAAATTCCAAACACATAGTTCGAGTCAGAGTGCATTGGGACAGCGGCACAAATTTTAGGAATCTCAAGTCTCAACACTCAAACTACTTAGTACCAATCTCATCCTAAATTTACTAAGGTTGAAAAAATGGATCAAAAATTTTCCTGCAACTGAATTCCTAGCACACAATTAACAAGTTGAATGTTAATTTTCCCCTACAAGATTTTAACAAGGATGGAAGAAGATCATAACTATATATTACGGTGCTATATATACGTATGTACATATACAACTACATTTTTATGTATTGTACTCAGACAGTACATATACATATACATATTATGAGAACAAGAACAAGATCCAATGATTTATCCGCATACTCATCCCAACAGACCCAAAAACTAAAGGTAAGCTAAGGATTCCCACATTCATGGCGCAGTATCGTTCATCAGCTTCTCAACCAAAAATACATTTCATAATTAACCCTCAACAAAATCCCAAAAAATATACCACCGAAACACAAAGAAGAAAAAATTAATCTTGTGTAAAATTGGGGCAATTTACGGAAACTTGTAGATCATTGCCCTACGCCTTCAAACGAAGACAACAATTCCGATGTTACAATTGCAAATCTTGCAAATTTCCTCAATGAAAAAGAAACACCAGAAAATAAAACAGGGCAAGAAATTTACCATTTTATACGGCGGGTAAATCAGGCGGTCGGAAACTAATGGACAACCTTAGCGCCGGAGGATTGGATCGGAGGTTCGGTCGCTGGCTCTCTCTTCTCTCTCTCGATCTGCGTGTCCTCCGTCTACATGTATATATGCGCACGATCGCATGCTGAGATGGAGGGGCCATACGTCACGGACTTGCTCGGTATTGGTGGGAGCACGTTGATAGGACGCGTGGCGTTTAGTGATTGGTAGTATTGGACACGTAAGACTACTACTTTATGAGTTTATGTAATAAGGGGGAAATGACCGATCAGATAGAAAATGAGCAAATTATTACACTTGCATGACACACTTATTGACAATCACGGTAGGCATGGGAAGGAAACAAATAATTCCACATAAACGGCACTGCAATTGTGATAGACGAAATTACCCCTCGGGTGAAAACCCAGTCGCTGTGTTCGGTTGGTTTCCAGTTTCCAAGACCCCATTTCAAAATTAGTGGGTCCCTTTGACCCAAATAAATTTTCTCTTTCTTTTTAATTTCGGGGAAAACTCTCCTACTACACAAATTGTGCACAAATAAGTAGTGGGGTCCACTTTGGAGTCTAATACAAATGATCAAAACCATTCATCAACTTTAAAATAATTTTTCAATTAGCCTACGAGAAAATCAGCTCAATCTAAAAACTTTAAATATTTGATCCAATGTATCAATTTTCATTCAAAATTTAGAATCTTGAAATATGAAGAAATTTTAAGTAAAAGTTAACTAATTGGATCAAGTAGTTATAAAAATTTGATTGAGCTAAATTTTTTCAAAACGACTCCAAAAATTATTTTAAAGTTGATGAACGGCTTAGATCATTTGTATGGGACTCCAAAGTGGACCCCACTAACTTATTTGTGCACAATTTGTGTAGTAGGAGAGTTTTTCCCGAAATTAAAAAGAAAGAGAAAATTTATTTGGGTCAAAGGGACCTACTAATTTTGAAATGGGGTCTTGGAAACTGGAAACCAACCGAACAAGGCGAGTATATCGTCCTCCTCCCATTTTCCCTCTTCCCCCATCCCCCTCTCTCTCTTTCTCTCTCTCTCTCTCATAATCTGAAAACCCAGTAAAAGTTGTCTTCATCCCCTCCTCCCATTTTCTCTCTCTCTCTCTCTCTCTCTCTCTCTCTCTCTCTCTCTCTCTCTCTCTCTCTCTCTCATTATCTGAAAACCCAGTAAAAGTCGTCTTCATCCCGTGATTGTTCGAATTGTCGGATCATGTGTGTTAGTCGTCTTCATGCCATCCCTCAGGGGTGAACTATTGGTGACATGTCTTCATTTCTCATTTCTTCAATTAGTTGTTCGAAATGCACTATTCAGATTTCCCCTGAATGATTGGAGCAATGCCTTTTTTTTTGTACTCAACACGAGTTCAATGCCTTTTTTATTTGTGGGTGCAACACAATTGCACTCTAGGTGCAATAAAAATGGACCCAGTGTGCAATACTGGGAATTTAACATAAGTGATTCCGGGAGATAGAATAACTATTGCTCCGTTGATATAACAATTTTGCACCTTGAGTGAATTATTTTGGCTCCTTTTGATAATAATATTGCACCCGAATGAGGACAAATGGGTTGCTAGTGTGTTGTTTTAATCCAACTTTTTCAATTTGGGAAAAACTAACTATTGCTCCTTTGATTAAACAATATTGCACCTTCAGTGAATTAACATTGCACCCTTTGAGAGTAACCATTGTTCCTTAATAAAAAAAATTATTTTGAAAAAAATCATTGCTCCATAAACGAAAGAAAGTTGCACCTTGAGTGAATTAACGTTGCCCCCTTTGAGAGTAACCATTGCTACTTAATCAAAAAAAATTATTTTGAAAAAAATAGCAATTGCTTCTTAAACGAAAAAAGTTGCACCTTGAGTGAAGTAACATTGCACCCTTTGAGAATAATCATTGCTCCTTAAATCAAACTTTTTGTTTTTGAAAAAAATAGCCATTGCTTCTTAAACCAAAAAAGTTGCACGTTGAGTGAATTAATATTACACCCTTTGAGAATAACCATTGCTCCTTAATCAAACTTTTTGTTTTTTTGTTTTTGTTTTTAAAAAACCATTGCTCCTTAAATAAAAAAATATTGCACCTTGAGTGAATTAACATTGCAACATTGGAAAATACCATTGCAGTCGAATGAGGACGAGTGTTTTAGCAATATGTTGTCTTAATCCTGATTTTCCATTTTGGAACTTTGTAATTTACCATTTCCAATTCAAACCAATTGGAACTTTGGAACACTCCACAAAGACGACAACAAAGACCAGGATGAAGAAGAAGAAGAAGAAGTAGAATATTCAAACCCCAATCAAACAATCCTTTTGAAGTTGAAAGCAGAATTAATTCAACAAATCCCAGTCAAACGTTGCACCTTGAAATCGATTCTCTCTCCTTATTTGGTTGCTCTGTTCTGCCTCTGTAACTGAAACATTCTCTCTCTCTCTCTCTCTCTCTCTCTCTCTCTCTCTCTCTCTCTCTCTCTCTCTCTCTCTCTCTCTCTCTCTCTCTCTCTCTCTCTCTCTCTCTCTCTCTCTCTCTTGTTCTTGTTCTTGTTCTTCTTCTAATTTACTAGGTCCGATCGACTGGGCTTCTCCTCGATTTCGGTTGGGGATCTTCGGGGTTTTTGACTCACCATGGCTATGGTGATTAAAACCTCTGCCTGGATGGAGCAAATACAGATACAAGTATGTACAGATAAAGGAGATTGATTGGATAAATTAGGGCTTTTAGAGGCTTTAGGGAGATTCAACACATGGGGTTTTTGGAAAAAAACATCTGTACAGGAAAGAGGATAGCAGTGGACTCATGTCTATGGAGTATGGTTCGAGGGCTAGGTTTAGGAGGAAAGGGGAGATTGACGTTTCAATCGGGGGTAAGAGGGGCGGAATGATTTGTGAAGAATTTTAAGGGGAGGGGGTTTTTGGTCCGAGAAAAAATCTTACACCATGTATCTGGAATTTTTTTTTCTCCACCCATTAAGTGATGATTGCCAAAAAGTGTGTCATCAAGGTGGAATTATTTCTCCCTTACTCCACTGAACAGTCATTTCCCCATGTAATAAAGTAGAATCCATATGCCGAGACGGAAAAGTTCTCCTTGCCCTGTGTAACAAAGTGAAATGCATGCCAAGAGGGAAAAGGTCTCCTGGCCCGGTGCAAGGTGGCTGTGCTCGAGAACGAGCATTGTCTCACATGTCAAAACGTGATTCAAATCGTTCACTTTTGTAGGTTTTGATGTGTAAAAATGAATTTGTAAAAAAAAAAATTGATTGTATATCGTCGAGGTGCTGAAGAACCACACTTTTCTCCAATTACTCGGACATTTTTTACTTCAAAAAAATGTGGTTCTTTTACTGAATTACCAATATCCGATCGATTTAATTTTTTTCACATTTATTCTACTCATCATACTCTACGTAGTGAACGGCTTAGATCATATTTTGAGTTTGGGACAATGCCTGTTTTCTAGGCATACCCATCCTGCTACGATCAACAGGCTCGCACTCCTATGTCAAAAGGAAAAAGGTCTACTTGCCAAGGTTCTCAATTCCGTACCGGTCTAGGTACCCTTTTTTTTATTGGTACGGTACAGTATCGGTACCAGCCATTACGGTACCCTTTCAAATTTAACGGGACTATTTATGTATTGGAATATATACATGTGTGTGTGTGTGTAAATTGAAATTTATTTCTCAATCAACAAATCATCATAAAATAGACTATTTACTATAAAACAATAAATATCATAAAGTGAGATTCAAAGTTAAAACTTGTAGACACTCCAATCCATACCGTTGAAATTCCATGACCTTCCCGAGGATGAAAATGCCTTATACGAACATGTGAAACTTGATTGTGAACTGGGGGATCCACCAAAACCTTTTCAAAAATCCACCAAAAGCCCTTAAAACCCCTAGGAACAAGCCACAATGCCAAAACAAGAGCACCCATACTTCCCCCATAGGCACCCAGACTTATCAATTCTGGGCGCCTAGACTTCATAGTCCAGGCGTCCATACTAAGTCCAGGCGCCTGGACTTGAACAGTATGGCCGCCCAAACTTCTACCTAGTTTGCATGTGTTTGAAGGTGATAACAGGCGGGAAGATCATGTGTGGGAAATTTTGCAAAGGATTAGTGGAGGGGTTGATGATAACTCTAAGTGCACCCCTAATGACCCTTTTTTTGGCCTATAAATACACCCCTTTCTCTCCATTGCAAAAGATGATGATCACTCTCACCCCTCATACACTGTTACTCTGTCCAAGTTATTCCAGAAAGCTTCATCCCTAGTCATCACCCCTCTGTTCCATCCTTTACAAACCACAAACCCATTTATTTCCTTACTTTAATCACACATTTTCTCATAATCAAGACCAAATCCTCTTAGCTCCACCAGCCATCAAGCACCCAAAGCTCTAGAAACCAAAGTCTAGCCACAAAGTACCCAAGCCTTACTCAAATTAGTCCCAAAAGTTCATCAATCAAGCTTTAAATGTAGATTTTCTACCAAAACAGTGTTCAAGGGCCCTGAAAGGATACCACCCAGCCTTGACTGGTCTCAATACCAGTTTGAGGTTAGGGAAGGTTGGAAGAACAATAAGAAAATAGCAAGTCTCTTGCACCCACACTAAGTGTGGGCATCTATACTCACCAAGTATGGGCGCCCGGACTTGTTTTCCTCTCTTATGTTTTGTTGTTTTGCAAAGTTTATGTATGTTTGTTTAAGTCATTTTCATTCCATCTCAGATCAATACTTGCATTGCATGGACTCAATGATTATTTTAAAGTATTTTTGAAAGCATTTTAGAAGTAAAAACATGTTTTAAAGAGGTTTTGTAGATTAGGAGTGGGATGCATGTGTTGCTTTGTTGACTAAAAGCATGGTCAGAGACATCATAATAGAAAAGGGAAGTGTTTAAAGGGATCACCCACATTCATAACTTGCATACTCAAGCATGTATTATGGGTCTACATCATATTCTTTCCTGTCAAGTGTAAAACTACCTCTTTGCACTCCATATGCATTACGAAGTATGGAACATGTCAAAAAACAACTCTATACATCTCATCTCGTAAATAGGGTATGTTGAAGTTATGAGTTTCAAGTTAGATCATCATTAAAAGGGGGTCTGTTGAGGTCACTAAAGGTCAGAGAAGTAGTAAATGTCATTCTGCATAATATACAAATGGCATCAAAGTCCTATATGTTTATTTGCTCAGAGACCTGGATTGAAGGAAATGTGCATCTGAACACATTCTAGGCGCCTAAACTTAGTCAGTATGGGCTCCTGGACTTAGTCCAGGCGCCTGGACTTGGCAACTATGGGCGCTTGAACTGACCCCAAGTGCCCAGACTTGCTGAGAACGGGTGTCCAAATTACAGTTCGGGTGCAGTTTGTATAGTGTTTGCGAGTATATGTTGGGATTTTTCTGCATTGTTTGAGCATGTTTAGGGTAGTTTAACTCATCATACACTGTTATTTCTCACTCATGACACATACACATGCATCCACGAGTTTTACTTCAATTTCTATGAATGCATTTAAGGGCTCTCTCATGCTTTTCGTGAATGAAGTCCATTCAAACAACATTTTCCAAAATCCCTTGAGCGTTGAGTAGAGACCGGCAATCATGCCGGGCGAGAGGGGTTCTTAAATTCCTTCCCCTCTCGTAACCTAACTCCCGGACCCAAGAAATCTCAATAAAGTAGATCAATGAAATATTTTCTATTCCAAGGGCAAAAGAGTCATCTTGTAATTGGTTTCTCGGGTACGGTCCTCAAATCCGGGTGGTGACTCCAACCAATCAACCCATTTTTTTTTTTTCAAACCATTTTGTGAAATTCGGTGGGGTGTCCACAAAACTGACAAATAAATATACTACAGTATTCGATTTATCAAATTTAGCCAAAATTAGAGGGCGAATAAAACCCACTCTAGTCCACAGTTTCCCAAGTCCCCCACCACACACTACTTGGTTCCTCTTTCTCTCTTTTTGGACTGGGAGCCTGTACTATGCACCTCTCATTTGCTAATCCAGTGTCTCCCTCATTCAAAACCCCACCCACAACAAAACAACCAAAATCACCACCTCCCCTTGTAAAGAATCTATTAAAGAAGAAAACCACCTTATGAACCTCCAATCCTCCATATCAACATCGGTCTCTTCAGTCGTAATGGCAAAGTTATTATTTACAAACCAGAATCCATATCTCTATCCCTCTCGTCCAACCGGATCCAAATCCAAACGAGTCTCCCCATGGAGCTGAATCTACAAAGGAGCTTAATCAGCAAAAGTACGAGGATTCTTCTGTTAACAACGTTGTTGGAGATAAATCTACAAAATTTCGGACGATATCCCTAGTACCACCATCTCGTTTGGTATTGATCGAAATCGTTCGGTAAGGTCTAGTATTGGGGCCGGGACAGAATTAGAGGTGGGTGGTACCGTTTATATGGCAATCCTGTATGTAACGGCCAGTACGAAATAGGATTCATAACCTTACTACTTGCCCATACAATGAGGATAAAAGGTCAAATCAGATGCCCCAGGAGCTCGTTTGGATGGGGGATGAGGGAGAAGGAGCCCTGATAAGGTTGGTGTGAACACCCCGCGGAGTATGTCCACGAAAATTGATTGTGGTTTTTGAAAATGATTTGATTGGTTGAATGGAGTCGTCACCCGGGTTTGAGGACCGTACACGAGAAACCAATTGGAAAATGACTCTTTTACCCTTGATATGGAAAATATTTTATCGGTCTGCGTTTATTGAGATTTCTCAAGTCCGGGAGCTAGGTTACGAGAGGGGAAGGAATTTAAAGCACCCCTCTCGCCCGGTGTGACCACCGGTCTCTACTCAATGTTTAAAGGATTTTGAAAACATTGTTTAAATGGACTTATAAATTCACACAGAACACATAAATACATTTACATAGCAAGAGTGATGTATACGTATGCATGTGCAAAATGTCATGAGCTAAAGAGTGCAAGGTGTAATGAAATACAAACATATAATGCATTAAATAGTCCTAAACATGATCAAACAATGTTGGAAACCTCCCCAGAACAAGTCCATGAACAACACATAACTAGCACCTGGACTGCCTACTAGACACTTGAATCAAGCTGGTCCAGGCGCCTGGATCAGAGATGGGCGCCTGGAAGAGGGGAATCCAAGCGCCTGGAATCACTATGGGTGTCCGGAGTATATCAATGCAGGCGCCTGGAATGCTGACCAGACAGAAATTTCCTCAATCAAGGCCTTAAGGCAAATGATGAATGCAATCTTTATGGCCTGTTCTCATATATCCAAAATGATGTTTGGTGACTCTATGAACTGAATGGATCTCCAAATCTATGTTATGATATGAACTTTGAAATCTATGATATCTAGATGCATGATGAATGAAATGAAGACCATCTAACTGATTTTAAATATGCACCATACTTATTTATGCATTTGATGAGCTGCCTACAAAGAACACCATGCACTTCTTAATTAGAATGCAAGAAAACCTTCTCTTTTGAACTTTGATTCACTTCAAAGCATCATAAACCATGCTTTTTAAGTAGTCAACTAAATCATGCAAGATCAGTAAGAATTACAAATGACCTGTAATGCTTCAAATAACTAAGAAAAAGGGTAAAAGTGCAGAAAACATGGCAACACAGATGGGATCCAGGCGCCTGCATTGTGAAGGTCCAGGCGCCTGGATGAGGTGCAGGTGTATGTATAAAATTTTCTCTTTTGTGCCACTTTCACCCTCCCAAACCCCAAACTGATATTGGTGATCAATAAAGGTTAGGTGGTACTCCCATCAGGGCCCTTGAACACTGTTTTGGTAGAAAATCTACCTTGAGAGCTTGATTTGTGAACTTGAATAGCAAGTTGGGTGATTTTTTATGGTTGTATGGACTGAAATAAACTACTGGAGCAGAGGGAACTTGATTACAAGTGTTGTAGTTGAGGGTTTGATGATGGATGATGGGAATATGAAGATTTAGAGTGATGTAAGGTGGATTTGTGGGCTAGAAATAGGTAAAACAAAGAGAAAATGGATTGGTGATGGAAGTTTCTGGGTAGATTTCAGTAGAATAGCAGTAAGGGGAGGGTGTAGAACTGATCTCTTAAAATGGAGTGGGATGAGGTGTTTAAATAGGCATCAAGGGTGCAAAAAGGAAACTAGGAACCCTTAGGAGGTCAACCAAAAGGGTCCACCAGGATACCTTATCTTCCCTCCATTATAATACTGCAAAAAATCTCTGCCAAGATCTCCAAGACGCTCCTCCGCACTCAGTTCACCTTGGGATGCAAGTGTCTGGAGAGAGTCTAGGCGCCCATATTGATCTAATCAGGCGCCTGGATTCAATGTGGGCGCCTGGAATCATCCAATCCAGGCGCCTGGACTTGGAGACAGCACAAAATTCCAAACTTTGCGGGGTGATAGGCGCGCAATATCCCTAGATATAAGCGCCTAAGTAGGGCTAATCAACGCGTTAAAGGCGCTGTTTTATTCCATTTTCCACTTGATGCGGTGTGTCCTTGGGTTTTCTTGTTTTTGGTTGTTTTGTAGGGAACAGGCTGGGAAGAGCGCATGGAGTGGACACATGGCGGTCATGCACGTAGGGAACCAATGGGGCCCAAGTGGGGACGGCCAAGCAAGCTGAGGAGCAAGTTAAAGGTCTCGGTATCGATACAGGGATTGTCCTGTATCGATACCCGAGTGATCATACGCGAACAGAACGTATGGGTATCGATACAGGACTTCTCCTGTATCGATACCGAGGGCGTTATAGTTAATTTTGACTTTGTTACGGATTTTGACTTCGGGAGGGGATATAAATACCCCGTTTTTGGGGCTAATTAGGGTTCCACGAATTATTATTAGTTTTTCTTACTTTCCGAAGTTCGGCTACAACTTTTCTTCAACTTCTACATTCAAGTCTTGTTTTCCAGAATCCCAGTTTCAGTATTTGTTTGCGGATTGAATTTCAAGATTAATTTTCCCTTTACGGTAACGCTCTTTATTGTTTCTATATCGTATTCTTTGAAAGCATGTCTAGATCTAAGATAGTTTTGATTTCTGCACTTTATTTTAATATGTGTGAGTAGTCGTATTGAGTGCGGCCGCGGGACAAGGTGTCCCGTGGCTAGGCTGATTCATATTCCACCTCGGTGCCGAATCACTTTAATTGATGCGCAGTTTCTGAATACGGAACTTTTCTAGCAAACAAAACCCGGGCATCGCCCGTTCTAAATTGCGCAGGAATTGGTGACAAGTGGTGTGCACTTGTTAGGAACTTTTTCCATATTTTTGAATCTATTAATTAAATAATTGTGGCCCGAGTGAATGTGGATTAGACTAGTTGCGGGCACCGTAGTGCCCACGGCTGTACTCTCCTGTTTTAATTAAGAGTCAAATAATTTAATCAGTTTAATTTCGTTAATTAAATCAGTCATCTGAACAAGGGGTGGCTACCTGAGAGCCATTTGCAAACGTATAGCTAGCATTGTTTGGGTCAACACCGTAGACCGTCTCTGTGGTTCGACTCCGGTACTTCCGGATTTATTGTGTTGCACCGGTCGATAGTCCTACGCTTGGGACGAAATCCTAGTTAATTTTTAATCACCCGAACGGTCAAGCATTTTTGGCGCCGTTGCCGGGGACGGTGACGTGTGTTCAAACGGTGTTAGTTTAGTGTTTGTTTAATTTTAGTCGAGTCATCATAGGTAGAGGTAAGCAAGTTGTACGTAAGCCTGATCCTCTCTATTACCGCGATCGTACTAATCGCTTGGTTAAGATAGAGAGCAGGTCGAGTCAGTCTGAGCCTTCAAATTCTTCGTCAAAGTCAGTAGAGAGTCGGTCGGAGTCCATTCCCATTAGTGGACTCTACATAGATTTACCTTTCGAGTCAGTCAATTTCGATAATCCGCTTTATCAGTCAGAGTCAGAGTCAGAGTCAGTTTCCGAACCAGAATCTTTTGAGATGGGAGACCAGGAGGTAATTCAACAACCATCGTTGAGGCAGCACTTGAATCCCGAGAGGACCACTCCTCCCGGGCCGATTGTGTTCCCTCGAGAGACACAGGAGGCACGCAATGCCTTCACTGTAAAACCCGGTGTCCTGAATAGCCTCCCTAACTTCTATGGGAGAGAGTCTGATGATCCGTACGAACATGTGCGGACGTTCGAGGGGTTAGTGCGCAACCTGGCGTCTACTACCCAATACGACAATGCCTGCCTCAAGCTGTTTGAGGCAACTTTAAAGGATGGCGCACTTAGATGGTTTAGAATGCAAAAGCCTCAGTCCTTCACCACATGGGCGCATGTGCGTGACGCGTTTTACAGGAAATATTTTTCTGAGGCTAAAACTAATAGTTTAAGGCGTCAAATTCAAGATTTTAGGCAAGAGAGGGGAGAGTCTTTTGTGAAGGCATGGGAGCGTTTCAAAGATTTGCTCTTAAGAATGCCACACCCTGGTTTTGAGAAGATACAGTTGGTTGAATTTTTTCATCTGGGTCTCAACGCTGAGACAATCCAGCATATAGAGTATTCGTGTAAAGGGGACGACTTCTTGTCCAAAACTGCGGATGAGGGTTGGGATTTTCTAGATGACCTAGCAGATAGGCAGAGGGCGTTAGAACCCTCTGATTTTGATCGGTCCGGACCTTTTGGGTCCACTGTTATCCCCGTTACCATTCGTGACCAGCGACTCCAGGCCCAGGTTGAAAAAATGGCGCAAAAACTAGAGGAATTAGAAGTTAGGCAGACTCGTCCAGTGCAAGAGGTCAGTATAGAGGAAGTCTGTGTGTGGTGTGAGTGTAAGGGGCACATTGCAACTGCATGCCCCGGTTTTTTAGCAGCCAAAGGGGCAAGTCAGTTCAATCAGGAGGAGGTCAATGCAGTCCGGAGTTGGGATAATTCGTATAAACCGGGATGGAGAGATCATCCCAAAGACTGGTGGTCAGACCCTAGACCCGCAGGTGGAGGTCAAGCGCAACTCCTTGCGCCGCCTCCGCCGCAGCAATTTTCACAGTCTCAATCATCCAGGCCTCCGCAGGGCCAAGTCATTCCATTCCACTACCAGCAACAGCCTGGTAGGGGGGCAGGTTCATCCACCCGTGGACCTCCCCCATGTGATTCACAGATGACTGCACGTGACCATAAGCTAGAGGATAGTGTCAACTCCATGATGCGGTCTCAGATGACATTTCAGACTGAGACAAGGCAGCAAATAGGAGCCCTTACTACCCAGATGTCCCAACTCACTGCGATTATTAGTCAAATGCAACAGGAGAAGGGAAAGTTCCCAGCCCAGGGTAGTACAACGGGGGCTCATTACTTGGGAAATTCTTCAGGTCCGAATATTCAGGGTCAGAATCAGGGGGAGGCCAAGTCAGTCACCATTCTTAGAAATGGGAAGGAGATTGACAAGTCCATCCCGCCAAAGCAGAAACCAGCTCCACCTCCGGAGCCGGTTGATGCACCACGCGCAACTCCTGAGAGTGTTGAGAGGTCACCTGAGGTGGTGGTGCCTGCTGATGCGGCCCCCAAGACTCAAACGCCGCCAGCGATGCCATTAGCTCCATTTCCACAAAGGCTGGCGGTGAAGCCTAAGCAGAGCAGGAACCATAAGATGCTCGAACTTTTTAAGAGGGTGCAATTCCCTATCACTTTGATGGAGGCAATTGAGTCTTTTCCCCAGTGTGCGAAGGCTCTGAAGGACCTCTGCTCACCAAAGCGCAAGAGTCAGAACAATGTGGTTCTGACCGAGGTAGTGAGCTCCATTATTGAGACTGAGATTCCTGCAAAGTGCAAGGATCCAGGGTGTCCTACCATTCCCATAGCCATAGCAGGTCAGCGTTTTGACAAGGCATTATTAGACTTGGGAGCGAGTGTTAATTTGCTCCCTTATTCTGCATACTTGAGGCTAGGCCTACGCGATCTGAGAGCTACTCCTGTCACATTGCAGTTGGCAGACCGGAGTGTTAGGGTACCCAAGGGTGTGGTAGAAGATGTAATGATTCAGGTAGGTGAGTTCCAATTCCCTGCAGATTTTATTGTCCTAGACACCTGCTTAAATCCTGAGATTTTAGAGAAGACTCCTATCATCCTAGGTCGTCCTTTCTTAGCCACCTCCAATGCTGTCATGAATTGCAAAACTGGCAAGGTCCAGTTGTCTGTTGGCGAGGATAAAATGGAGGTGGATGTCTATAGTGTCGGTACCTTGGGTGAGGTTGAGGAGGAGTTCGATGAGTTATGTTTGGTTGACACACTCGTTCAGGGGCACATTGATACAGTTTTATATGAGGATCCTCTGGAAATAGCTCTTACCGCCAAGGAGGCGTCATGTTTAGATTCTCCAGAGGTGGTCGAACTGGTAGATATGTTAGAAGTTGAGGAGTCAGTAGAGGAAGTTTGTGGGGTCTTTGATGACCCAATGTTCGAGCCCCTGGACACCCCTGAACCAGAGTTGAAGCCTCTCCCGGACGCGCTTGAATACGCCTTGTTGAAGGGCAATGATACTTATCCGGTTGTGATCTCCTCATCCCTTGAGGAGGATCAAGAGAGGAAGTTGTTGACGGGTAGCTTACACGTACCATGCTTTTCATTAAGTGTGGACCCGGCCTCTAGTATTAGGGGTACCCATCATTGACTTGGGTTTTCATAGCTTCGCACGCCGCTATTAAAAGAAGGATCGTGTGCCCAGCTCCGGTTAGTAAGGGCAATTTTTATATTCGTGTTTGTTTTTCAGTTTTCAAAAAAAAAAAAAAAAAAGTTTTTAATGGTCCGGTATAGCCACCTAATTTCTAGCCTTAAATTTGTGTATCTGGGTTTCTAACAATCTTATTGCCGTGTCTCGGATAGTCATAAAAGACGATTGGCTCTGATTTCTTTAAGGAAAAACCTTGAGAAATTTAACCTGTTGAGTCATGACTTACCCGGGATTGTTCTGATGACCTTCTCTACACAAATTTAAGTGAGAAATTAGGGAGAAAAGTAGTACCCGTGTCTTTCACGTGACGGAAGTGGTGGTGTATTTTCTTTTTTCTGTTCTTGCTTTTTGGTTTTTCTGTGTACGCCCGGATACCACGTGCCGGGCTGGACTGACGTGTTTTGCAGGTTGCACGGTGAGCGTACCTGAAATTCCTCGTATATCGGCCGAGGTCATGGTGGTTGGCTGCCACCCGGAGGTCCAGTTCTTCCCCTTTGTTCTTTCAATTTTAATGTCTCCATGCTCTGGGGACATAGCATGTTCTAAGTTGGGGGGAGGGTGTACATGTGTTTCATTTTTTGTGTTTCATTTTGTTTTGTTTTTTTTTTAAAAATAATTGGATGTTTGGGGTGTAACTATTCTTGGTTGATGACTGCTAATTAGCGCTATATTGGTTGTTGTGCGAGTCGGAGTCTCGATATGATTTCATGAATAGACTTAATCTCGTGAACATGATGTTAGGAACCACTTAGTTAGCCCGTATCATCTATAGTCGGATAGCGTTTGATCACTTGAGTTCATGCTTTTCACGCACACTGTCCCACTCTGAGCATTCACTAGCCTTGAATTCGGTTTACATATTATTGATATTTCGGTGTTAGTTGATTGCGCCCACGGGCTAATTGGAACCCCTTTCCTACATTGTGCGCTAAATTGGTATTGCTTATCCGGGCGTTCATTGAGTATTCGGGCAATCGGGGTTTGCTCCCACCGTATTGTTCGCATTACAAGATGGATAGACCTTGTGAAGGCATTGGTTAAATGTGGTTAGTTTGGGTCTCTCCCTAAAGCCTTTTTGACTCGAGCAATTAAGTCTGAGGGGTCTCTTTAAACCTGGTACCCTAAGGCCATTTGGCTTGGGGATGACCGACCTAAAGCTCGTTACATGGGTCAACTAGAAAGCCCGACAGATCCAGGCATTGCACGACCACAAGAAAAATGGTGAAAAAAAAGAAGAAAAAAAGATTAATCATTAGGGGAAGGGGTGAGTTTTAGAGACACACCGGGCTATTGATATTGTGTGAACTGTTTTCGGGATTAGTGAATTTCTATGTGTGATTCTCACTTACACGCATGTTATGTGATAAATCCCTATCCGATCGTAGGTGAGAGGATTAATTTTGGTGCTAAGTTTGCTGCGAAGTTCACTTGTTTAACTTTGTCCATGGATGAAATATCTTGCCTTTGATTTGCCTGACGGTCACTTTAGTGTTTCAAGAAGCTATTGATTGAGTTGAGTTGCATTCCAATGTCCGAGTCCTTTGTGTTTTGTGGGTTATCACTGCTGAAAACCCTCACGAGACTTCACTCGTCCTACCGGGGCCGCCCGGGGGTTTAAAAGATCTATCCTTTTATTTATGTGTTTTATTCTTTTCGTTGCTCGGGACTAGCAACGCTCAAGTTGGGGGGTGTGATAGGCGCGCAATATCCCTAGATATAAGCGCCTAAGTAGGGCTAATCAACGCGTTAAAGGCGCTGTTTTATTCCATTTTCCACTTGATGCGGTGTGTCCTTGGGTTTTCTTGTTTTTGGTTGTTTTGTAGGGAACAGGCTGGGAAGAGCGCATGGAGTGGACACATGGCGGTCATGCACGTAGGGAACCAATGGGGCCCAAGTGGGGACGGCCAAGCAAGCTGAGGAGCAAGTTAAAGGTCTCGGTATCGATACAGGGATTGTCCTGTATCGATACCCGAGTGATCATACGCGAACAGAACGTATGGGTATCGATACAGGACTTCTCCTGTATCGATACCGAGGGCGTTATAGTTAATTTTGACTTTGTTACGGATTTTGACTTCGGGAGGGGATATAAATACCCCGTTTTTGGGGCTAATTAGGGTTCCACGAATTATTATTAGTTTTTCTTACTTTCCGAAGTTCGGCTACAACTTTTCTTCAACTTCTACATTCAAGTCTTGTTTTCCAGAATCCCAGTTTCAGTATTTGTTTGCGAATTGAATTTCAAGATTAATTTTCCCTTTACGGTAACGCTCTTTATTGTTTCTATATCGTATTCTTTGAAAGCATGTCTAGATCTAAGATAGTTTTGATTTCTGCACTTTATTTTAATATGTGTGAGTAGTCGTATTGAGTGCGGCCGCGGGACAAGGTGTCCCGTGGCTAGGCTGATTCATATTCCACCTCGGTGCCGAATCACTTTAATTGATGCGCAGTTTCTGAATACGGAACTTTTCTAGCAAACAAAACCCGGGCATCGCCCGTTCTAAATTGCGCAGGAATTGGTGACAAGTGGTGTGCACTTGTTAGGAACTTTTTCCATATTTTTGAATCTATTAATTAAATAATTGTGGCCCGAGTGAATGTGGATTAGACTAGTTGCGGGCACCGTAGTGCCCACGGCTGTACTCTCCTGTTTTAATTAAGAGTCAAATAATTTAATCAGTTTAATTTCGTTAATTAAATCAGTCATCTGAACAAAGGGTGGCTACCTGAGAGCCATTTGCAAACGTATAGCTAGCATTGTTTGGGTCAACACCGTAGACCGTCTCTGTGGTTCGACTCCGGTACTTCCGGATTTATTGTGCTGCACCGGTCGATAGTCCTACGCTTGGGACGAAATCCTAGTTAATTTTTAATCACCCGAACGGTCAAGCACGGGGCCATTCTGGTTGCTACCAAACTTCGTTTTGCGCATGATTTGAAGCATTGGAAAGCTTGTCAAGTCTACTTTCTAACCCATGTGGTTTGAACCCAATATGATTTGTACATCACAATATGTGACCATTTCACCCTCAGAAGGTCGGGAAAATAAGTCATTTTGGTAAAACGTGCACATCTCCCTCATTTCAAAATGGATTGGGACATATTATATATCCAAAAAAGAGGGTTTTGAATGTACTAAAAGGTGGTGTAAGATTGGGTTTATCTTGGAGATGTTTAGGAGGGGTTTCCAAGTTCACAATCAAGCTCTGCGTGCTCTTATCGGGCATTTTCATCATCGGGGATGCTTGATAAGTTTCTCGGGTCAAAATCGGGGTGTCTACAGTTGGGCCTAATTAATATGGTTGGGCCCACTGATAGTCCTGGGTTGGTTTAGGAGAAAAGATTGGATCCGGATTTAATAAGACCGGGATAAATTAGGAGGGCTAGCCCATGTTAAATATGGACAAATCTGACCCTATTCATATTTAGTCCAGGCGTGGGTGTTACACTTCTATCCCCAATACTGCTGCTACAAGAAAATGTTAACAATATGACAAGAAGATAAAATGGTTAAATATTCTTCATTAAGCAAAAAGTTTGGTTTAGGAGAAAAGATTGGATCCGGATTTAATAAGACCGGGATAAATTAGGAGGGCTAGCCCATGTTAAATATGGACAAATCTGACCCTATTCATATTTAGTCCAGGCGTGGGTGTTACGCTTCTATCTCCAATACTGCTGCTACAATAAAATGTTAACAATATGACAAGAAGATAAAATGGTTAAATATTCTTCATTAAGCAAAAAAATTCAAATCTCTTTTAACAACTTTTTTTTAAAATTTTAATCATCTACAAATCTCTCCAAATATGCAATATTTCAATGTAATTATACTTACTTGATCGAACCTTCTAATTTTTCGATTAGTCTTATAAAAAATCCGATCAATAACTTCAAAATATTTTTTCGATTGATCTTGTAAAAAACCAACTCAATCGGACAATTGTAGATACTTGATCAAATCTTTCAATTTTTCATTTACAATTTAAGACCCTAAGTACGAATGAATTTGAAGAAAAGTTTAATAATTGTGTGTCTGGTATCATCGTGATCTGAGCCGTAACTATTATAGGGCATATTGAGAAGAGTATTCATTAAAAAAGTTATCTTGATTAGACATCGATAGATATCCATTTAATTCACATTCATAAATGAATCATTTCGTTTTGATACCTATTGTATCACACAAATTTTGAGTCTACAAATAGGTTGGAAAGATGCTGACCAAAATCGTTTTATTGATTGAAAATTAGGGTTACAATCTCTGATATATTTCTAGTCAAAGAAATTTAATCCTCTGATTCTTCTCTTCGGATGTTGAAACGGGAGCTTGAAGCTTGATCCCAAATCAACCGGCGGAATCTTCTCTGAGATTTGTGGAAAAGATGATGATGTGACTTGAATGTTCGTCGGAGCTTTGAAGCTTTGATCGAAGAACCCTCTTGCTTGATGTGGATTTGGAGAATTCTAAAGGGCTTGGAGGCTTTGATCTTCAGAGCTCTGGAACTTGGATGCTTGAATGTGTGTAAAATATGAGAGAGGGCACCTTTATTTATAGGGATGGAGGATGAAGAGTCATGACAAAACTCCACCTCTTTCATATTTATCTCTTTAACTATTCTTTTATTTATTGCAAAAGAAATAATTATAATTTGGTAATTATACTTCTTATTTATTTTAAGAGGAATAATTATGCATAAAGAGAAATATTAATTTCACCAAGTGGCTTAATTTGATTGGCCGAACTTGATAAATTAATAACTGCATCACTTTGACACGTGGCGCCATTTAATTGGTCCCTCCACATATCTTTGACTTTTGACCTATGGACACTTGGCAGCATTTGATTGGCCATTTATTGTGTTTTATTTGCTAGGCCTTGCAACACGTGGCAGCTTGTGATAGGCCAGAAATTTTACATGCTTACACCTATCGATGTCGGATCAAGATAATTTTTTAAATAAATGCTCTTCTCAACAAGCCCTAAATTATCTAATGTTCAGATCATTAGGATATCGGGCACACAATTATCAAAATTTTCTTCAAAATTCATTAGTAGTTAGGGTCCTAAATTCTAAATGAAAAATAGTTTCTGAAATTTCAGGGGGGTCACTTGACCTCTGGGCCTGTGGTGGATCTACCACTGCACACACATGTGTGTTTGGGAAGGATTGAGACATATCTAGAAATAATGGACAACTCATCAGAAATTGACGTTTATAATTTTTACATGAAAAAAGCCACACTCTTATACCAACTCAATGCAAAAGAGGGAATATAATAAACTGCAAGTAATACTTTATATTATCTAGTGCAACAGTCTTGATAAAGAAAGAAACAAGACAACCATGAAAATGGATGGAATTGTGGGCTCGATGAAAAAGGGGTGCATGGATGGGCCTAAAATGGGGTCTGATACAAACGACAAAGGGTTTGGGTCTGTTGATGGGTCTGATAACCAAATTAGGACAGTGCTTAATGATAATTCTAGGCTTGTCTTGCAAGACCCCAAAGTGGATATTTTTGCTGGGTTGGGTATCATCATTGAAACAGATGATGAAATAGGACTAGATGTGAGTCATGGGCTGCCTACTCAGAACTTGGGCCAAGAAGCTAAAGGGTCATCTACTGGGCTCCATGCTGAAACTTCGGGAAGAAGGGCTCAAGGCTCTAGTGATTTGCTTGATTATGAATCGAGGCTACTGGACAGTGTTTGTGCTGCATAAGCTTGTCAACGGGTCGGATCTGATCCGAATCCGATCCAAATCTGATAACGTTAATCCGGATATGAATTACCGGATACCCGATCCGAAAATTTGAATCCGATCCAGTAAATTTTTTTAACAAATGCACCTGCAATACTAGCCTCAGGAATAAACCTACTAAATCCACCATAGCAGCAAAAACAGTACTTTCAACACACAACAACTATGAAAATAACCTAGAAAACAAAAAGATGAAATTAACTTACCAAAAAACACTACCAATTATAAGACTTTGCCTCTCTTTAAAACCAAAATTCCAACATCATTAAAAAAGGAAACTAGTTTTTGGGGGCACTCCAAAGGCCAATGGTGTTTAGTCTGCTGGATCTACTTCCCCAAGATCAGCAACTAGAGGTTCCAACTCTCCTTCGGTCTCATCTTCTCGGGCAAAATATGTGTATCCATTTCGTCATATATTTATTCTACTTGTCCATTTCATTTCAATCAAGTTACAAAAACAACCATCATATTTGTACATGGATATAAAACTATGCACAGAAAGATAAAGAAGATAACACTAAGAAACTTATCAGTCTCTATAACATAATCCAGCAACAAACCATTAATAGTAATGTAATTTATCTTCGTTTTCTTGGCGAGCAAACGAAAAATACTTACTATTGAAAGCAATCACAGATCAAGAAGATTAAAAAGGAAAAACAACAACAACAGCATTAGAGGGAAAAAAATGGAGGTATCATTGTTAATTGACTCTTTTCTGAGCTAAGGTATATGCTAACAAACCCAATAGAGATGCCATTGGTGCTACTTGCTACGCAATGTAATCAGATACATGTTCAGCATGTAACAAACTCATGATGATGGGTTTAGGATCATTAAGTCAGGATATAACCACAACATACTTTAAAAAACAAGTGGACTTAACCATGCATGGAATAGCAAACCATA
Organism: Vaccinium vitis-idaea; assembly: GCA_963854785.1. Lineage (NCBI taxonomy): Eukaryota > Viridiplantae > Streptophyta > Magnoliopsida > Ericales > Ericaceae > Vaccinium > Vaccinium vitis-idaea. The sequence goes on from OY978221.1 coordinate 18,051,738, forward strand.
TTGGCCTTGACTTTTACAATACCGATTTGTACATGGATATAAAAATATGCACAAAAAGATAAAGAAGATAACACTAAGAAACTCAGTCAGTCTCTATAACATAATCCAGCAACAAACCATTAATAGTAATGTAATTTTTCTTCGTTTTCTCGGCGAGCAAAAGAAAAATACCTTACTATTGAAAGCAATCACAGATCAAGAAGATTAAAAAGGTATAAGACCATACTTTGTCGTATGACAACTAGCCTTCATCAAAAGTTTTCCAATGTCTCCCCATCTCCACCTACACAATTGATTATAACTTTTAATAGGAATATCAATACTTTGAAAAGAGTATCAACAATCCACTTACTTCTTTTGTTACGAGATTCAATCCAGTCATTGCAGGTCATCAAAGCCTCTACGTTATCCAGAAGTAACGAAGCATGAGTTTCATCTATTACCCTACCTCCCACGCTAAACGCAGCCTCTGAAGCAACAGTAGTAGCTGGAACGGCTAAAATATCACGTGCCATCCTCACCAAAGTATGGAATTTCGCACTGTTTACTTGCCACCAATGTAAAATGTTGAAGTCATCAGCATTTGGAAACACACTCTCCTCTAAGTACTGGACCATCTCTGATTTGTTGAACGCACTAATACTAGAAGCATGTGCCTTTGCATACCACTCATGAAAGCCATTGAAACTTTGTTGTTTGGAAGAACCCAAGATTGAGTGACCACTGCTTTAGCTACAACCATCTGAAATACCCTCCATAGAACTACAAAACCACTATTGTAATCATCAAAGAGCTTGGAAAAAGTAGTACGGACCTTGTCAACATGACTAGTGGACTCGATAATGCCATATATTTTCTCATAATACTATTCCACCATCGCCATTTTGCACCTTGGGTCAAGAACTACAACAATTGCAAGTGCCAAGCAAAACTCCTCCCAATACTTTGAAAACTTCTTACTCATAGGCTTAAGCCATCAAACGGAGAAATTTATGATCACTTGTTCCCCACTTGTCAAGTTGGAGTTGAATCTTGCATACCTCGGGGAAAAAAACATTTGAAGTGGGAAAAGAAGTTCCACTAAAGTGACACGTGGCATCATAGAAAATCCTCAAGCACTCGCAAACTACCATTGCTATTTCCCATTCTTCTTCTGAAGGATTGTGTTCATAATTTCTGTCAATTAAGTCCAAGCGAAAAAATGCAGCTTTCAAAGGTAATGCATCTCATAAGTGGAGTTCCATCTAGTAGGAACATCCATGTGGACTCTTTTTCTACCATTCAACTTCAATTGGCTTACTGCAAGATCAAATTTTTGTTTCCCAAAAGGGGACCGTCGCAAATACCTCGCACTATCGCGGATTTTCAATAGCAAACTCCCAATCACGTTCAAACCATCCTAACAATCAAATTAAGAATGTGTGCACTACAACGCACATGAAACAAAGCCCCATTCAAACACAACAATGACTTCTCCTTTAACCAAGTCTTTAGAAGCCTAACCATGACATCATTACTTGTTGCATTATCAACAACCATTGAAAATAACTTTTTGTCTATCTTCCACTCCAAGATCAAATCTTTGATAAATCTGAATAGAGTCTCTCCATCATGTGGGTATTCAATCTTTTTAAAAGCAAGAATTTTCTATTTTAGTTCTCAGTCATCAGTAATGTAGTGAGCAGTGAGACATATGTACCCAAAGTTTTGATGGTTCGAGGTCCATATATCAGTTGTGAGAGTTATATTGCAAGAAATCTCATCCAAAAATGAGTACAACTTGCTCTTTTCCATTCCATAAAGATTGAGTACATCTGCCCTACATGTATACCGAGACACAAGCTTGAACATAGGTTGTAGATTATTGCAAAATATCTCAAAAAACTCATGATCAGCCATGTTAAATGGGTAATTATGCTTGATTATCATTGTCGCCAAGTCCATTCGACTCCTCTCTTGATCAAACTTAAAACTAGAAACCTTAGGAGTCATGTCGCAAGGACCCTTTGGGACACTCCTAGAGGCATTTCGAACTGGACAAGTACTTAGGGCATGTTTTTTCAAGTGACTAATACCCTTAGCATTGTCAGCAACAACCACTTTCTTGCAATGTTTACAAATCGTTGTACCTTCAGATGTAACTCTTCCTTCAATTCTATGAAAATCGATCCATACCTTTGATCTAAGTTTCCTCTTCTTCCTTTCAGGTTGAGTTACAAATCCTCCTCCCAGATCAAAAGCATCATCTTCACCCTCATCTCCACCGGTTGTTTCGCTGGGATAATCAGACATCTTGCAATTGTCAACACAATACTGAATAAAGGAAGAAAATACAACAAAAATAGGAAAGGAAATTTGATAAAATAGGAATCTCTTAAAATCAAGGGGTTGATTTTAGCAAATGAAAGTGGGCTAATTTTTTGGCAAATGAGGAACCCTTTGATTTTAAGGAACTCTCATTTAATCAAATGGAAAAACAGGCCTAGTTCTCACTTTCACTAAATTTATGGGCATTAGTAAGAATTTGCATCACACAGTAAATTTTCAAATGCCATGTACGTGCTCCTCTAATTATGTCAGAGCATACACATTTTTCTTATTGTTCTCCTTAGCTTTGTTAATTAGTAGTTCCTTTGAACTGTTCACTTCATGCTAGTTTTTAAAACTATATTATACAAAGGCATTACATATGCAAGTGACCCTACAAAATTAGTCCAAATACTCCACCAAAATATTAACGGTACAATACGTGGGCAGAAAGATGCTATTTTCATGTAACCACCAGAATCAATTAGGTGCTCCTTTAACAAATTGCTAAAGTTTAAAGAACGAAATTAAGCAAAATCGACTTAATAGCAAATCAAGGAAGCTGAGAGAGAGAGAGAGAGAGAGAGAAGAGAAGAGAAGAGAACCTCTCACCTGTAAATAGCCTCCGTCGATCGGAATCGTCTATGGAGTTGAAGGCTTGAATGTCGCAATGGAAGGGTTTTGTCTTGAGAGAGAGAGAGAGAGAGAGAGAGAGAGAGAGAGAGGCGGCTCTGTGTGACTGTGTGTGTTGTAACGCAAAAAGGGTTTTTATTTTGGTGAGCCGGATTCGCATCTTAATAGGATTAGATCCGGATCCGGATTTTATTCGAATTTTTGGTTCCGGATTATCGGATTTGAAATACCGGATTCGGATCCGGATTTTTCGAATCGGATCCAGATCAGATTCGACCCATTGACAGGCCTAGTGTTGCGGCTCCTGAGAAGGAAATTCATGGCTTTGTTAGCAAACTTGGTGCGGTTAATACTAGCCAGGCAAATTCTTTTAAAACCTGTAGGGATGTGGGTCTTCATATTATGTTCCGAAAGCACAACTACAGGGAAGAGGCATGTACAAAAGAAGTTGGGGTCGCATCTCCAAAAAAAATCGTGGGCTGAATCCCAGGATGCTATGTTCCCTGTGCTGGACCCTTTTGTTGAAATGAACGATTTTCCTGATCTTGGAAATCCTCCAGGTACCACTTGCAAGTGCAATAAGTTATTATTTACTTCCTTTGCTAGAAATTTCCATGACACCCACTGCCATACCATATATGCTAGAACATTTTATCCCTCATGTTTAGGGAATATCTCTCATGCTAATTCCGTATCAACATTTGCGAATGACGTCAAATTGTCTTTCCTGCTAAACTCTACTGGAGACTTGCTCTCGAATGCTGCCATGGTTGTTTTAGCTCAGCCGCGACAACAACAATGAATCTCCTTAGCTGGAACCGCTGGGGATTTGGCCACCCTTTATCAGTTCATACTCTTAGACGTCTGATCCAAGATTGACGACCTAGTTTCCTCTTTTTAATGGCAACAAAAATGTCTGTTAATTTGATTAATTATACTCATCGTTATAAAGGTTTTAATAACTCCACGGGATAAATGTTGAGGGTCTGAGTGGGGGTCTATGGGTTGGTTGGAAGGCTAGTTACGTAGTCACTATTCTTCTTCAATCGAGGCATTTTGTTCTACTTTCAGTAATTGACGAATTTAAGCTTTGTTGGCATTTGGCTCTAGTCTATGGTTTACCTTATCTCAACAATAGAGCTTCTGTTTGGAACTCTATACAAGACATTTTGGAGTAATGCTCTTGGCCTCTTTTGTGTATAGGAGACTTCAGCCAGATCTTGCAGCCGTCAGACAGGCTTGGAACCTCTGTCCATCATATCGAGGGTGATGCACGCTTCCAAGATTTCATTTTCAATCTTAGTTTAACTGAGGTCCAATCCGATGGCCCACATTATACATGGACTAACAAATAGATCTATGAGCAATTGTATGTTTGAGAGACTTGATAGAGCCTTTTGTAATGGTCATTGGACATCTCTGAATCTTCTCACATCTGTCACTGATCTTCCAATCCATGCTTTGGATCATTCACCAATTCTGCTTTTTATTGGTAAAGATGGTACGCGAAGGAAGCGTGAGTTTAAATTTGAGCATTTTTTATCATCTCATGACAAGTGGAGATCTATTATTTGCTCGTCAGGGAAGGAGAAGTTTTAAGGCTCACCTCTTTTTAGGGTCTCTAAAAAGCTTCATGCTACTCGACATAATTTATTAGATTGTTTCAGGAAAGGTATAGGCAACCTTGCGAGCAGAATCTCTAATACCCAGATCTCTCCTTAATAATATTCAATTGCCTTTACTTGCTGGTAAGGAATTTGCTCAGGAGGCAGCTATTAGAAATCAACTTCAGCAGCTTCTATCTCAAGAAGAGGTTTATTGGGCTCAGATGGCAAAATCAAAGCTCCTAGCCTTGGGTGGCAGGAATACTTTGTACTTCCATAAGGTCTCCAAAGTTAGGAAGATTAGGGGCATTAATAATTGCCAAGGTGTATTGATTGATAACGAAGAAGAAGTTCATAAAATATTTATGGACAACTTCAAGAATATCTACTATGTGCCGAACCCGAACCTCGATACTGGGAAGGTTGGGAATGTTTTGACAAACATCTGTCAGTAAAGCATCTTGCTTGGATTGAACGACCTTTTAATGCTCACGAAGTCAAGAGGGCTGCTTTTGTGGATACAAAGGTTCCTGGTCCAAATGGTTTTCCAGGGTGTTTCACTCATATTAGGATATTGTGGGCCCTTCTGTAATTAATGCAATCTTATCATTTCTCAACTTTGGGAGGATGCTCCATGAAATTAATTTTTTTGCACATCACCCTTATCTCCAAAGTTCAATCTCCATCATCTCCTGGAGATTTCAGACCAATCAGCTTGTGCAATGTCATATACAAAATCATCTCCAAAACATTGGCTAACAGGAGCAAGCATATCCTTCTGTCCTATATTTCCCCATCCCATAATGCCTTTGTCCAAGGTCGGTTGATATATGATAGCTCCTTGTTATCAAGTGAGTTTTCTAATCTCATCAGCCATACTAAGACTGGTAACAGGTTTATGGTGTCCCTCAAGCTTGACATGAGCAAAGCTTTTGATAGAATAAATTGGAATTTCCTCTCTTCTACCCTTTGAAAAATGGGCTTCTCGGATAGGTGGGTGAACCTACTTTACAATTGCTACTCCATTGTTTCATTCTTTTTTCTTATCAATAGTGTTAAGAGAAATTTATACCAAAGAGAGGTTTACGTCAAGGTGACCCCTTGTCTCCCTATCTCCTTATCATCTTCCTAGAAGCACTATCATGTGTTCTTAACCATTTGGATGACTCGGGGAAGTGTAAAGGTCTCAAGCTTAGCAAAAATGATATATGTAATACCTTGGCATTGAAATCCGTCATTTATTTTCTACAAGTTTTAATTATTGTGAGACTCGAGCATTAATGTTTAAGTGGTTAGTCAAAATTAATGGTAGAGGGAGTTTAAGGTGCTAATTTACCAGGTGTAATAGAAAAGAATAAAAAGTGAAATTGCTTTGGATATGCTGATTATAGTCTTATGGGTGGCATGGGTGATTTGGGAGGTGTCAATTGGCAAGTGGAAGAAAAATTAGACAGAGTTATGTGGCGTGATGGCTGGTAGTGCATGGGAAGTATGGATTGTCTCTTAGTGCATGTGCATCAAGTGTTGGGCTATTAGGTGTACATGTATATATTAAGTTTTCTATTTATAAAACATGAAGCTTACATAAAAGGGGACCAATAATATTTCGTGGTGTTGGATTCGGGTCCATACAATTGATATTTTATTATTTCTTGGTGCTTGTGGATCCGGATTCTTACAGTATCTCTTTGTCGCACCATTTTTTTTTTTTTTTTTACAGATGACTGCTTAATATTCTTTGAACCTTATTTTGAAAGTTGTGGCTATCTCTAGCAATCTTTGGATGCTTTTAGTCGCTTTTCTGGTCGGAGTATTAATCCGTATAAGTCACATATAACTTTAAGTCCTAAAATGACTTCCACGTTTACCAGACGGTTCCAAAGTTTTTTCCATGTCCCTATGAGTTCGAGCCTGTTCCCTACCTAACTCTTCCTTTGGACAAAATAGGACGATCCAGCCCAAATCATACCTATCCAGCCCAATTCATACCTGCAAGAGATGCATTCTAATCCACAATATCCATCGCCATTTCCAACCTCAACAAACGTGAACAGTGTCGAACTCCTCTTCTCTTCACTTTGATTTTTTTTTTTTTTTAGCATCAAGGATTTCGGATTTGGGGATCTCAGAGATTGTCTTTAGTTTTTTAGGGATTTGGGGGAGATCTGGGGTATCGAGACAAAGTAAAGGGGGTTAGTAGCGTGCATGTGATTTTCACATGTGATGGGGGTGGGGAAGAACCTATTTTGCCCCTCGTTTTGATGGAGAGTGTGGACGGCGTCACATGTGGGGACCAATAAAACACAAATGTCAAACGTTGGGGATGAAAATTGGGCAATTGAAATATTGGGGACCAAAATGAGACGGCGGGCATACGTTGGGGACCAAAAAAGTCAAAAAGCCCATCCGCCGATAAAACCACCCTTCATCTTCCTCATTTGTTAGAACAAAGCTTGAAAGTTTCTTTGAGAGCTCTTTGTGTTTGAACTTTAATTCAGTTCAGTAAATCACCCACAAGACAAATAAGTAAACCAAACCCTACGTTTACAGTACGTAAAATAGGGTAAGATTGCCAACAAGCAAACCCCAAATACCAAACTAGATCTCTCTGTGTACAATGGCGGCTCCAGGAATCCTCGCGAGGATTGTTCAAAAATTCTACGACGGTCCTCTAGAAATCTTAACTGTACATAAAAAAAATTCTACTAATATCAACAATTCCACCAAAACATATTAAAGAATTTAGCATATTACAATTGCCCTTGACTATTATTCATATTTTTGAAACTGTTGCATAATAGCATCAGTGTCAATGATATCAAATACATGCATCACTCTCAAATCAGAAGGAAATACTACAAAACTTAGGGTTGAACTTGAACCTTTGAATTTCAACAATTAAATTTCGGTACCGTACCTGAGAGAGAGAGAGAGAGAGACATTGAGACCTGGCAGATAGACTCACTACCGACTGGGGTCTACCCAAGCGAGTTGTTTCCCAATTTTCAGAGAAAGAGATGAGAGAATATAACCAAATATGGCAATGTTTCCCTTGTTTATTCTCTCTCTCTCTCTCTCTCTCTCTCTCTCTCTCTCTCTCTCTCTCTCTCTAGATTTTCTCTTTTCCTTATTTATTTTGTAATGGGCTCTAATTGGGTTGGGTATTTAAATATTTTGTGGGCTTATTTATTGGGTTGGGTATTCAAATTTCTTTTGGATTGGGTGTTCAAACATTTTGGGTGATTTGATCGATTTTCATCTTTGAGTTTATAGGAATAAAAATTGAATGAATTGTTCAAGCCTATTCCAATATCCGAATAAACTAATTTTTATAAAGAACCTTTAAACAAATTTAACGACTTTGTTCATTAGTGTGTAACTCCAATAAGGACCACTGGAAGTAAAAAAGAATCTAGTCTTTCATTAAGCTTTTAGTTTTGAAAGTTCTGGGTATCCAAGTAATCATTCCATGGTCTTGGGGTAATGCCACGTGGTGTTTCAACACCCTTATCATGGTTTTAGGGGCACCATATGACATTTCCCAAGACCAAGGAATAATTGGTCATGTGTATCTTGTAATACGTATTACAAATTCGAGGTGAAGAGAATGGGTGTGACCCAGAGGCAAAGTTGTAGCTCAAGAGGTCCTGAATAAACACTTAACTCACTATGCCAAATTTCGCCATTAAAAATGCTGAAAAAGTGCATTAGTGGCGTTTTTAAAGCATTGCCAACATTTATTACATATGTCATCTATAAGAGTGTCGTTAATGCTAACAAATGCCAGGAAAAGTCATCACAAACGCCGGTAATACTCGACACTATTTGTGGCATTTTACAAATGCCGGGAAAGCCTATTGCCTTATAAGGGAGGAAAATGCCACGAGCCACGTGGCACTGGGATGGCAAGCCCCAGGACTTGAACTCACGACCATTGCCCCATCGCGCACGCTTGCTACCAACTAAACTAGCACGCATTTGTTTCACAATGGACATACAAAAATATTTATAGTATTTATTTCTTGATTTTTAGTATAAAATAAAGCTTTTTCAAAAATTTAATTTTTACCAGAGGTATTGGAAAAACTACCGAGAAAAATACTTTTGCTGGCGGTTGTTTTCCCGACATTTCTATTAATGCAGGAAAAAGTGGTTTTTTTTTTCCAGCATTAATAGAAATGCCGGGAATGGCCCATTTTCTTATAGGGAGTGTCAATGCATGAGGTCCCATGTTTAAGTTGATGAAAATTGAAAAGGCATTGTCTGTCCTAGTAATCTAACTCTACTAGTAATATTTATCTCTCCAGATGTCATTTATATGTTTTCCTACATGATATAAATTCACATAAATGCTTGATATATACTCTTTCCATTCCTAAATAATGATCTACTACAAAAAGACGTGCAATTTTCGGATCAAGAAATAAAAAGCTTCCGAGCATAATTTTATAAATTTATTTAACTCTTTAATTTGGGGAAAGCCTATATGATTCATAGGAAAATTTTCTTTTTCTATATAATACTAGAGGTTTTTTATTTTTCTTCTAGGGGAAACCGCCCTAACTGGCCCCCCTCTCATTCCATCGATGTTTTCATCGTTGTTCTTCCAAACACTACTACTGTTGCAGAATACATTTTGTATATTTCTCACAAACACTGCTCCCAAATTCAAAACATATTCTGATCATAATATAAAATGCCAAAAAATTAAAAATAAAAAACTGAAAAGTAGAGTCTCAAACACCCCCTAAATACTCGACCAACGATCACTATCTACATCGATATAAGCCATCCGATGAATGTCTTTTTTTTGTCGACTGAAATAAATTACGAAGATTTTGGACATGCACAAACGTTCTAAGGACCAAGCAAGTGCAAGCCCAACTTGATCTCGGCCCGATCCAGCTAGTTTGGACATGCACAAACGTTCCTAGGACCAACCAAGCAAGTGCAAGCCCAACTTGATCTTAGCCCGATCCAGCTGCCACCGTAGTTTGTACAGTAATTTACTATTCTTATGAGCAGGGCCGGTCCTGGGGTGAGTCCAACACGACCCCAGGCTTGGACAACCCCCCGCCATGATGCAGCCCAATTTTTTTTTTTTTTCTTTTTCTTTTCACCTCGTGTGTATATTGCCCCTAGATAACTCGAGAAGTCGCTGGAATTTTGATCATTTCCAATTCCTTGGAGAAAATTTACTGTCATGTTTAGTCTTTTGTGGGCTCTTCAAAATGTCTATGTTGATAAATAAAATTGATCATTTTTTAGAGTTAGACGAGAAAATCAACCATACCAAGAGAATAAATATCTGATGAATTCAAGTTCTGAAACGATTTACAAACGTTAACAAGATTTAGAAAGTAAACATTTCTATCATCAGATTTTTTTCCCAATTCCTAAAAACGACTGGGGGGTCCTTTGGCAAAAAAAGTTAATCCGGTTTTTTCGTTATTCAATTTTTTTTTTGCATTTGTTAGTTTTGCGTCAAGTTTTCGTGGTTTATGGATTCCTCTCGACGAGACAAATCTAACAAGTATAAATTTATAGTCAAACCAAATATTTTTTCGAATAAAGCCGAAAATACTTGGATTATTGGATTAATTTTGGCTTTTATTAAAAAACAATTGAGTTTTGACCATAATTTTATACTTGCTAGATTTGTCTCGTCGAGATAAATCCAGAAACCACAAAATCTTGACGCAAAACTAAGAAATGCAAAAAAAAGTATTGAATAAAGACAATGAATAATCAAATAATCCGGATTATGGGTTATTTGCCGAAGGAGGCCTAGATAGGATCCTAGGCCCAATCACTCTCCTACTTATATCTTGCCATCGCTATATAGGAAAATGCAAAAAAAAAAAAAACCAAGTGAGCTTCTGTTAAGGTTTAAAAAGTCTATTGAAATGTGTGAAAACGTATAAAAGTAAATGCGCGCGCGCGCGCGCGTGTGTGTGTTTTGTCTTTTCCTGTGCTCAATGAGAGCCCTGTGAGTTTCCGTTAGCAGGACCGCGCTATATATACCAATATGTGTCTGTAATTTTTGTTTTTTTTGTTTGTGTGTGTGTACAATAATTAGTATGAAACTTGTGAGCTTCAATTAATATGTAGAATATGTCAAAATTTTAGTTCAGTAAAAACCCATTCTTTTAATTTTGTCTGTAGTGGTTAGGTTGGAAAACATCACAAAAAGTTGGGAAGTTCCCACCATCAATCACATGGGTCCCCCCCCCGATCGATCGCTATCACAAGCAAATTTTTATTGGGTGCGGTGACCCACTACGGTAATGTTCTTCTTAATTAGAACAAACATTTCCATTATTATTAGTATATCTTATTAATGGGGTTGTTTAAAGCCAATATTAATCCCCACATTCTCAATTTCATTCGTTGAGATTCCTTACACGTGGACTCGATCCAACGGTCCGTTGTGGCAATATCACGGTGGCATCTAAACAATAATTTAATTGGTTGGAAGTTTGATTAGGGGATTATTAAAGAGGGAAAAAACAATGAGATTGATCTGCTTTGAGTTTGAGAGGGGGCTCTTTAAACACTTTATTCTTTGTTACTTACTTATATAAATGAGTTTGATGTCAGCTGCTCAAATTCGTCGGGTTTGGTGGAATGTCGCAGTCTCTTGGGGCTTTGTTTCGGTTGTAAAATTGGTATATTAGTTGTAAAGAGCTAATGATAGTGACTCAACACTAACCTACATGTCTTTTTCTTTCCATCTTTTATAGTACTAGTATATTTATATTTACTCTCTCTCTCTCTCATCCGTCATTATCGTTCATGCGGGTTATAGTACACATTTAATACCGTAAACTTTTCAAATCTCTTAACAAGCTCAAAAACCAGAAAAGTCTTACATAGAAACGTATTACATGTTCCATTAAGTTTTGAAACTTTTGTAATATATATATATGTGAGGAGAATGACCTATCTTGTAAAACGTGAAAAGCTAACAACCACTAAGCGGAATGGAGTCTTATGTTTAAAACGTAATGATGTATGGAAGAGATATTCTAACCGGACAGGTTTGGTTTTGCTCTTTTCAGATTTATCTTGGCCTCATTTTAGTACTTGAAATGTGAGTTCATTGAGAACCTCATTCAGGTGTAAAATCACGTGGATCAAAAATCAATAAATAATGTCACAATATATTTGTTTGATTTTTCATAACTTAGCTCAGATTCAGCGCGTCAATTTTTCCTTTTAATATCGATGTATTTTAAAATGACGTCTACTAACATCGATCAACGTGGTTTTTCAAATAATTGATCTTTTCTTTGAGTTTTGAAAAATAAGTAGTTCTGATAATCAAATTAGGCCCAATGGGTCCAAAAAGGGCAAACCTAAACCAATTCAGTTATTTTATTAAATCGGAGAGGATCTCTTCGATGATTATAGTTACATGCCTTGGTTGTTGAACTTATTAAAATTTTTGCTTTTGAAGCATAAAACTTAAATAAAAAGAAGTTATGACAGAGTAAAAGCCTTACTATTAAAAAGTTAAGATTAAAGTCTTCCAATTCTCAATTGGAAAACTTGTGTTTATAACCCCTGGCTCTAGTTGGAAAGAGCTAATGATAATGACTCAACACTAACCTACATGTCTTTTTCTTTCCATCTTTTTTAGTATTATATTTATATTTACTCTCTCTCTCTCTCCCTCTGTCTCTCTCTCTCTCACTTATCGGCCGTCATTAGCGTTCATGCGGGTTCTCAGTGGATAGTACAATTTAATACTGTAAAAGTTTCTAATCTCTCAACAAGCTCGAAACCCAAAAAAGTCTTACATAGAAATGTATTGCATGAGCATGACTTAGGGTCTGTTCTATTAAGTTGGCTTTTTTTTATTTTTGGAGCTTTTTCAATATATGTATGTGAAGAGAATAATTTGTCTTATAAAGCGTCAAAAAGCTAATAACCACTAAGTGCAATGGAGTCTTGTGTTTAAAACGTAATGATTTATGGAAAAGGATATTCTATACGGACAGGTTTATATTTACTCTCTCTCTCTCTCTCTCTCTCTCTCTCTTATCCGTCATTAGCGTTCATGCAGGTTCTCAGTGGATAGTACATATTTAATACTTTAAACTTTTCTAATCTCTTAACAAGCTCAAAAACTAGAAAAGTCTTACATAAAAACATAGTACATGACTTAGGGTCTATTCCATTAAGTTGCCTTTTTGTTTTTGGAGCTTTTTTAATTTATGTATGTGAAGAGAATGATATGTATAGCGTGAAAAGTCAAAAAGCTAATAACCACTAAGCCCCGGCCCCTACATAGATCCGCCCCTGGATATTCTAATCGGACAGGTTTGGTTTTGCTCTTTTCAGATTTATCTTGGCCTCATTTTAGTATACTTGAAATGTGAGTTCATTGAGAAACTCATTCAGGCGTAAAATCACGTTGATCAAAGATCAATAAATAATGTCACAATATATTTGTTTAATTTTTCATAACTTAGCTTAGATTCAGTGCGTCAATTTTTTTCTTTTAATATCAATGTATTTTAAAATGACATCTACTAACATCGATCAACGTCGTTTTTCTAATAATCCAGTAATTTTCTTAAATCGGAGAGGATCTCTTCGATGATTATAGTTATCTGCCTTGGTTGTTGAACTTATTAAAATTTTTGTTTTTGAAGCATAAAACTTAAATAAAAAGAAGTTATGACAGAGTAAAAAGCTTACTATTAAAAAGTTAAGATTAAAGGATCTTCCAATTCTCAATTGGAAAACTTGTGTTAATAACCCCTGGCTTTAGTCCATTACAATATATAAAGAGCGAAAGGTAGGACGAAGGATTGGTTAATGTAATCGTTGTAGTTCGGATCTACAGCGATTGTTAATTAAATTCCCCAAATCCTCTGTTGGAAGTACTCTATTTTATAATACTTTTGAAGTGAAATTTTAGAGAACTTCGATTATTTTGTTATTTCATCATGCTGCTTTGTTGGACTTTTGTTGTTACAATATTCAGTTCTATTTTGTTCAAATTTAAAGGAACAAATTTACACCATTTGGAGCTTGCAGCTTGAATGACGTTTCTATTTAGTTTTTTTTTTTTTTTTTGGTAAAGCTGATGACCTTTAATTAACATAAACAAACTTCTCAGAGTACCAAGTTCTGCCTATATATGTGGGTTGACAAATTCTTTTAGTTTTGGGAAGGATATGTTCAAGAAAATTTCGGGTCTAAAGCATCTTGGGGAGGAGGATGTTATTCTGAATTCATATTATTCAAAGACAAGGGCTCTCTCTTGTATTTTGATATTTTTGGATTTTTTCTTGCAGGATTACCGAAGTTAACAGCTCTACACTCAGCATGACAAACTCATAGCCCAGTTGTGTTTTTTTTTTTTTTTTTTTTCCTTTTTTATTAATCCGAAAACTACTCCTAGAGAGAGTGATTATATATCACCGTGTTTTTTCTTATTGTCAATATATTGTATTTAGATAATCATGACTAAGTGTATAAAAATATACTCCATATATTTATACCAAAAATCAGGAAGATGAATAATATTAGACGTATTAGGTATTCTGGAAACGTGAAATGAAAATATCTAGTATAGACTGTATGGTATTTCAGGTTGATATATATGACATTCTTTCGTTATTTTTAAAGTTCTCTAGTAATAGTTTAGAAGCATCTACATGTATTTTAATCTCAACTTAAACTATTAACAACAGTATCAAACTGCCTTTCTATGATTGAACACAAAACTTTACTATATCAAGATATAAATACACAACCATTAGGCAACTGTCCCTATTAACCATCCATGACCTTACATGCACCTCCTTGTTTGTTTAGGGGGACAATGTCACAAACGATTAAGCTATATCTAGTATATGACTCCAACAAGACATGGACAGGCACCATAACTTTTGGAAATGAAAGTGTTTGTCCTAAGTAAAGTGGTCAGCTGCCCTTTTTGGTGCACAATTGTGGCTGTTAATTAAGATCCTCTTCACTCTTTATTCTGTCTCCTTATCTTATATCCTCAATGGACATCTATTATGATTTATCTGTATCTCTTCCTGTCTCTCGTTCTTCATCCTCTTAAATTTAGTTATACTTATTCGCTTCCAAAGAGAAGGTTTGAAGTTCGAGTCTATGAAGTGACGTTGATGTTCCTTTGTTTGTTAACTCACTATAACCCTTTAAACCTCACGGAGGTATACAATGTTGGGCCCAAAAAAACTTTTAAATTTTGTAATTGGTTTTAGAGTATCCTTAAAATCAGACCACACAGCCACACAGGGGGTGTTTCACTAACAAAAAATAGTTTTTTTCAAAAATCAAGATAGATCATTTCCTTACAATACATCACATAAAAAACCGTAAAAAAAAAAAAAAACTAGTTTATTTTAAATACACCTTTACTGGAACACCCCACAGAAGCCGCCATCTGTTTTACATATCTTGGCCTACAACGTGTTCTGAAAGGTTGCGGATACATCTATATCCGAATTGGTAGCTGAGAAGCTGATTTGTTAAAACTCAAATATTATTTCACAATTTATCTTGCTGATTTATAGTCTGTGTCACAAATACAACCCGTTTCATTTAAATAAATAGTTAAATAAAGCCACATGCACAATTTGTCCGTTTGCATAGATAGCTTACACAATTTTTTCTATATTAATCACTCGATCATTAGGATGTATTAAGAAATTTTGATGCTTTTAATCATTGATTTGCTTAATTAATCATATTCTTAATTGGAAACCTAGCTAGCATTAATTGTATGAATACTCCATTGTTCAAAAAAAAGGAATCAT
The DNA here is from genome assembly GCA_963854785.1 of Vaccinium vitis-idaea. Classification (NCBI taxonomy): domain Eukaryota; kingdom Viridiplantae; phylum Streptophyta; class Magnoliopsida; order Ericales; family Ericaceae; genus Vaccinium; species Vaccinium vitis-idaea. The sequence continues at coordinate 18,067,084 of OY978221.1, forward strand.
GTTTGGATATATTCCTTCTTATGTCCCTTTAAGTGTGTTACTTCATAAATCCAACTTTTAAAAAAATATCATTATTAGAATTTTTTATATCAATTTTTATCTGTAATTTACACCTTTCATATAAATTTTTATCTCTATTTTTCAAAATTATCATCTACTTTTACCCATTAATTCTTTACTCTCTACCTTTTCAAAAGGGCAAAATAATAATTATACAAACTTTTACCCATTAATTTTTTAAAATACATATTTATTAAGGAATAACCCAAAATATTATAATCGACTATTAAAAAGGGACGGAGGAAATATTATCTACCAATTTAACTGCTTCCACCTACTCTTAAAGTACCATTTAACCCTATATAGGGTATAAAAATAAGCTTTTCGTGTAAGAAATGTTTCATTAATAGTTTCCTGCAGCTTTTCATTGTTGAAAATACTGTCCAATGAATGGCTTTTAGAGCTGCCTGCAGGACTTCATACAATAAAAAGTCTCACCATTAATGATAAATGATCTCCTAGAATTTCCTCATCCTTCCTTCATAAACCTAGAGAGTGAGCGTAAAACATGTGCTGTGATATCTTTCTTGGGGATTAGTGTTCAATTTTACCGTACATATTTCGTAGCTAAATGAATTTTTATAGTTCACTTAATGATTTTTTGTGGCTTGTTTTATTTTTTGGTATACAGTACACTATTTACGAATTTTGTGGCACGTTTTATGAATTTTGTGGCCTGATATATGAATTTTCTTTGTTTAATTTTATAAATTTTTATGGCTATTTTTACGAATTTTTATGGTGTTGTTTATGAATTTTTGTGGTGTTATCTATAAATTTCATGGTAAAAATAAAGACGCCTCAAAGTTATGAATTTTTGTGTTCTTTACTAATATTTAAGGTGTTATTTACAATTTTCTGTGGTGTTTGTTGAATTTTTGTGGTCCAATAGGGAAATTTTTTGGGTAAATTACAAATTTTTGTGGTAATTTACAAATTTTTTGACTCAAAATACTAAGGGCATAGTCCTCATTTTTTAAGGGGTGTATACCCAAGCCTTATCCATTTCTTGGACATAGTCCTCAATTTTAAAAGAGAAAATGTATTATGATCATGCAATTACAGACTATTGATGCATAGATGTCTTTCTATGAGGAGAAATGGTCCGAGTAATCAAAATTGGCTTGCACTCTCTCTCTCTCTCTCTCTACCTCGATCGTTTCTAGCATATATTGGCATAACATATGTTACCGTGTTTTCCAAATATTATGATTTTGTTATCTGCTTAGACTAGTATATTATTATTCATGTTTCCTAACTGGTCTAGATTTCATTTTTTTATATACATATTTTCCTTATTTGTTTAAGATTTCTTGGCCATCAAATTAGCTTTTATAAAGGTACTTCATGACTATGTTATAAAGTATGATTAAAAAGTTAAGTTCTTGATAGTTTACTAGTCTAACACTTAAAAGTTATGGAGACATTAAGTTGAACTATTTATACGTGTTCACAATTCCTTGTGTTTGGTGTTTTTGGCAAATCCATTAGGCCGTAGGGTTGAATGACACGAGGCAGTTTGACCCATTCACTTTCAAATCTATTAGGCCCTAGGGTTTAAGGGGTATTTAGAAGCCTCATTTTCAGCTTTTCATATTCAACTTTTTAGCTTTTTAGATTATGGTCAGAATGTATTTTGAATTTAGTAGAAGTGTTTATGAGATATATTTTGTAACAGGAGTAGTGTTTGAGAGATATATCCAAAATACATTGTATGGGTATTTTTGTTAATGAAAATGAAAAAAGTGAAAAATGAGAAGTGGAAAATCTCCTCACCACCTCTTTTTCACTTCTCCTCTCTAAAGTCTAAAATAGAAAACTCATTTTAGGAGAAGTCATTTTGGCCCAAGTCTCCCAAACATCTAAAAACTCAAAAATGTGAAAATGAAAAGTGAAAAAATGGCTCTCAAACACCTAATCTGAAAAAGGCCATTCCATTAGTGATATTTGCTAGTAATACATATTTCCGAATGCTAGGGAACGAAATTATAAACCGTATTAAAAAAAAAGTTCAGTGGGCCACCACCATTGTCTACTCCTTAAAATAGGAGTAACAAGATTGTGTTGAATGATTGTCCATGTGCCGTTTATGTGTATCAGTGTCAAAAAGTACCCATTAAACTGGTGCTAGACACCTGTAATTTAGTTAATTCAATGGACAGCTATTACAAAGATGAAAAAAGGGCAGGGAAAGTCACCAACTCAGGACCGGTTGAGTTTCAGATTAGTTTTTTTTTTTTTTTTTTTTTCTGTTTGTTTTTTTTTTTTTCTGTTTGTTTTTTTTTTTGTTGCTTTGACAGTTAGTTCTTGGTTGCGTCTGCGCTGCAATGTTTTATGATTTATATTGGGTATCCAATGTTTTATGGTTTATGTTGGTTATCCACTGGATCCTCTACTGCTAACATTTGATAGGATTCATCATCCCGTCCCGAAGATGTCGGGTTTGGTTAAGCAGGTGTGTCTACGAAACGGTGACCCTTAAAAGCCTTACCATGTCGTGCTTAGTAGTTTTGTCTCATTTCTGTCTTTTGATGTAATAGTTGTTGGATGACGTTTCTTATGAAATGACTTGACATGTTCAAAAAAAAAAGTTTAATTTTTTATTATGTCCGTTACTACTTTTGAGCTGATTAATATTTTTTAAGAAGTAATTACTATCTCCGTCCCATATTGTTGATCCTACTTTGAGAATCCACTTTTTTATGAATTGTACCCAAAAATGAAAAAAATACGTACTTTTCTTTGACAACTTTTTGAATTGGCTATTTATTTTGGGATAACCAAAAAAAGAAAGAAGGACCAACAATTTGGGACGGAAGGAATTTTTAAGTGGCCAATCTAATTTTAAAAACTCCAAATGATGATAATATATATAGTTGTTCAAAAACATTTTAATTAAGACAAAGTGGGGATGAGAAATGAAAAGAAAAGGATATAATTAAGCGTATCAAATAAACAAACAATGAAATAGGAAAAAGTATAACCGCAACTTTGGAAGTTTAATGCATTTCTAGAAGTTGGATCAGCCTTAAAGAATTTTTTATCCTGATTGAAGTGACTAAATTACCTTGAGAAAGCAGGTACTACATTAGTTGTCAACCATTAAGTATTTTATGGTTCAACAAATCACCACAAAATTCCAAAAGTAACCACAACCTTGTCCCACCTTATAATATGCAGTACCGCAACTTCCAAAGTTGTAAGCCTAATTAAGAATTTTCTACAGAAATTATAAATAATAACAAGAGTTTCTATTTTTGGAGAATTTGAGTTTATCCAAACCCCTCTCTCTCTCTCTTTAAACCCAGACATTGTCTCTCTACACCACCCAAGGTGGCAACAGGAAGGGGGGAAACTTTCTCTCTTTTGTGCGATCTAGGAGCTATACTCTCCCCTCCGACTCATCATTCCAGCCTCTACCATTGCGGAGATCTCTTTTTTCGTCGTTGCTTTTGCTTCTTCATTAGCCATCCCATCTTCCGCTGACATCCGATCTTGGGCTTGGTGGTGATTGAAGGTGGGGTTTGAAGAAGACTTGTTTCCGGCCGGTCTTCGATAGTTGTTTGGAGGTCTATCTTTTTATTCGCTCCTTTCGTGGAACCTCTTTTGCATGTTCGGTTCGCCGGAGTTGGAATCCATAAATCTTTGCCTCTGTCGCTACGTGCCTTCGATTTGAGACGTGTCTGCGTAATTTGTAGCTTGTGGTTGCTGGGCGTAAGGAGGGTTTCATTTTTAATTGGTTTTTGCTCCATTTTTTAGGTTGGGTATTTTTCGTCTGTACTTATATTGTATTCCCTCCCTTTACATATTAACGGCCCGAAAGTTGAGATTTTTCTTACCTACTTAGGGCTCCGGATGGGGTTTGTAGCCCTGATGGGCATATTTTTAGTTATAAAAAAATAAAGAAATAGTTTACCGAAAGAAATTGAGGAGCATCATTGAAGTTAAATAAACGCTTCACTTATGACCGAACGCAGTGGTCCAAGACTCCAAGCCGGGCAATCGTCCCCATTTGGCCACGTGGCAGATAAATGTTCTTTTTCGTCTCTCCTGTTAAATTAACACGTAGCAATATAAAGCTTCATTCTATTACTATAGTGATAAGTACACACCCTCTCAACTACTTCCCACCACACCCTCTCTCACATGTGTGGTGGGGCCCACTGGGACCCACCAGGTGGACCCCACTACACATGTGAGAGAGGGTGTGGTGGGGAGTTTGAGATGGGTGTATACCTATCATTTTTGTTACAAGTTGCTACTTCTTCTTGTTGTGTTTTTTTTTTCCTCGTATCAGAAGACAATGTTCTTTATCATTCAAAAGAGCTTAGCGGCACTTATAAAGGACTATGTCCAAAATACACTAAGAAAAATCTAGTAACAACACCCCAAGAAAAATGAAATAAACAACAAAACGCATGAGTAAGAAGACTATCTCAAACAGCCTAACCCGAGCCAAGTGTTCTCTAACACATATTGCAAAAAGTAGGTAGATTGATTGCGCAAAAAAACCGAATCAAAGTCAAGTTTACTGTGAGTCTAGGCTGAGGGAGAGTAAACTTCTTACAGTCGCCTAGATTAAAAACAAATTAACACTAAGCAAGCATCGACGGAGCCCACCGACCGCGTGGCTATGACGAGCAACGAAACCACTCGGAGTACCAAAAAAGGTAGCCGGACACACCACTGTCACTCACCAAATCTGATGAAACCAAACCAGTAACAAGTCCTCGGACCGGGGAAACCGACCTGGAGAGAGCACCGAACCCCCTTCTCGTCTTCCTCTTTATTGGTTCACCACCAGCCGAAGCAAAAGAAAGCCCCTTTTCATGTTTAGTATTTAATGATGATGTTATTAAACCTCCATATTATGTGTTTTAAATGCTATTAAATGTTGTATGAACATACTTTAGTAACGGGGCAGCTTTGGGTGCCCTATTGAGTGTTTTTCGCACACGGTGCTACTTTGTGGCCATGACGTTTTGAGCTAGGTACCAAAGCCAACGAGGGATATGAGGAGCCAACCACAGATGATGAACCGGTGGAGCGGACTGATGGAGATGTGTCGGCGGAGCCTTGGCTCTATCAGTAGTTTGTTATTTATAGATGGTTTTGGTTGCTTCTAGTTAGATTACTACTAAGTTTTAATTATTATTTTAGACATTGCTGTGTTTGAAAGTATTTCTTGTGGATTGTAATAAGCTAGAGAATTTCCTTCCCTTACTGTTATTTAAACTTGAGGCTTTGAGTTTAGGTTAATTAAATAAAGTTGATATTTTCAATAAAATGTTTTAAATATATTTATTAACGTGCCCAATTTTTGGGCATTGCATTTTCATTTTGGGCTATCCCTTAATAAGTGTGTGTTTTGAAAAGTTAATGGGTAAAAGTTTGTGCAATTATCATTTTGCCGTTTTGAAAGTTAGTGGGTAAAGAGTTAATGAGTAAAAGTGGAGGATAATTTTGAAAAGTGGACGTAAAAGTTTATGTGAAAAGCGTAAGGTGGAGGTAGAAATTGATGTCAAAGGTGTAATGATGATTTAGCTTTAGTAAATTGGATTTATGAAGCAACACATTTAAAAAGAAACAGAGATAGACTTATCTCTGCAAATTTTGTCATTATTTAAACAAAATAATTCGCAAATAAACTTATTTTAGAAAAATTTGTCTTTGTATCTGTCCAAAATAACGAACAAATATAATTTGTTTGTTATTACACAATAACAAATCGATAAACTTGTCCCTAACAAATTGATTTTGTTTTTTGTATGTTCGTAAAATTCGACATGAGATAAACTCACTTGTCCATAATATTCTGAATTAGTCTTATTTGTACAATTGATGTACTTATCTGTTCTTATTTATACTCTGAATTAGTCTTAAATTTCAACAGATGAATTTATTTGTTCACATTTTTGCTATGAAAAACAGATGAACATATCTATTCATGTTTATACTCTAAATTAGTCTTATTTATACAAGAGATGAATTTATCTATTCTAATTTATATTTTTCTTATATGTTGTTATTTTTACAACAGATGAACTTATCTGTTCTTCTCTGTAAATTAGTCTTAAATTTCAATATATGATCTTATATGTTCACATTTATTTATTAATTTATGTTTAATTACATAGTCAACATCTACTTCCCCTTCTTCAATCACCATGTCAGGTGCTGATTGCCGGTGATTTTTCCTGCCAACTTTCCGTCACTGACCAATTTTCTGGCGTCTACGTATTTTTTAGCGAACTTTCAGCACGAACCGCTTTTTCTTGAAATGATGTACGGGAGAGGATAAAAAATTGTAATTTAGTACGAGGGTATTTTGTCTTGATAAAAAGAGGAGCTGGATCTCAAACTTTTAAAAATATGAATAGTGAATCCCTTAGGGCATCCTTATCAGTCTCATAAAAAAAAAACACCAAATTTAACCTCAAAAACACTTTTAATAAATTAGCAAGTCACTTTTCCAATAACTCACAAAATTAGACTCTCTATTCTAACTCCACTATATTAAACTATTCTCATTTTCTACTCCTACTCCAAAAAAAAAAAAAAAAAATACTCAAACCAAGAGAGAAGTCAGGAGAGAGTAATGGAAAAGTAATTTGATGCGTGAACAGTGCCTACTCAATTTTGAGTAGGCACTGTAGCAAAGTTAGAGCTTTGCAAATTTGTTCATTCATTTGATGTGCCTGATTTTGGGGTTTTTTTTTTTAGTTTGACTTGACAAATTAGCCATCAGGGGGGTTTGATGCCCCTGATGTTGATGCTCTTAGGGCATCCTTATCAGCCTCACAAAAAAAAAAAAAACACCAAATTTAACCTCAAAAACACCTTTTATAATTTAGCAAGTCCCTTTTCAAAAAACTCACAAAATCAAACTCTCTATTCTAATTTCACTATATTAAACTATTCTTTTTTCTACTTCTACTCCAAAAAGTAATAATAAAAAAAGTGAACAGTGCGTGAATAGTACATGAACAGTACGTGAATAGTGCCGTGGTGCGTGAATAGTGTCGCACCAAATTTGTTCGGTTACTGTAGCAAAGTTAAACAATCTGCAAATTGGTGAGACATTTGGTAAGCCTGATTTTTTGAGGTTTTTCGGGAGTTTACTCTCTACTTTAACTTAAAAGCTAATTTGTTAAGCCACATATTGATGCACTTACCTATCTTAGAAGAATAGTGGATTGGACCATGGTCCAAACCTCTCTAGCGGACTCTACACAAATTCTTTCAAACATTAAACAGAATTTTGGTGATTAAAATAAAAGCAACAAGAAACCCAACATACCAAAAAAGAATGAGAAATGCTACAGACACTAAGTTTACAAACCAGTACGCTAAATATATACGTGACAACCCCACATTCAGTATGTTGCAATACATGAGTAGCCTATCCACTGAAAAACTGTTACACGCACATTTAATACATTTATTTATAACTTCTTGTTTTAATTGGTGTGGACGTCCCACCGAGATCGCTCGAAAAAGATTGTGATTTGTTAGAGTCGCCACCCGGATTTGAGGTCCGAATCCGAGAAACCGATAAAAATATGACTCATTGCCCACAGAAAGAGATTTTACTGATCATAACGGAACCACAGATTTCTCGGATTCGGGGGTTTGGTTACGAGAGGGGAAGGGTTTTACGGCACCCCTCTCGCCCGGTCCGTGAACCGGTCTCTACTCAACATTTTGTGGGATTTTAGAAATGTTTAAAATTTGATTTATTCACATAAATGGGAATCGGGGATAGGAACCACATAGCAACAAAACATGCAAGAGATGCGATTTTACTGTGGATGCTTGTGCGTGCAATCTACATGGATGATGAACATGATACTACAAATATTCATAGAAATAAATTACAACAGAAATCGTACAATAACCCAAGAAATCATGGACATGAGACTTATTAAACTGTTTGCAATCTGGATTCCAGAATGGGGATTGAGCGCTCAAGGGTGGTGACTTGAGCGCTCAACCCTCATTCCACCCGAACATTTTCCTTGTTGGTTTTTGATATTTGATGTTGCTTTAAGACTTAAATACATCACAGAAAGATCACACAAGCATCACCTCTCTTCAAAAATCACCAGAAAATGCTTAGAACAAACTTGCTTTAGAACCAGCTTGAGCGCTCAAGGCTCATGGGTTGAGCGCTCAAACCAATTCTGCAAAACAGAGGGATCCAAATCACAAACACTATACTGACAACCTATATACACTTAACAAAGAATTAAACCATAAGCCATCACTCAAATTGCTGGAAAACTGCAAATAGGCCAAGAACAGCTTGAGCGCTCAAAGATCTGACCTTGAGCGCTCAAGCCATAACATGGCCTTCCACTGTTTAACCTTTTAACTGATTTTACTACTTCCTCAAGACCACCAAAAGCATAAAATAAAGTTTCAAAATGACAGACAGCCACTGTTTTGCAATCAAACATGAGAAATTTGAAGTTTTTTTGATGTTTAATCACTATGAAATGGTTAATTTACATTCATGCATGTAATTTTGTTGTGGAAATAAACTGTTTTGAAAGCTACATGAACACAATTAACTTCTAGACAATGATCAAACCAAAAGAAAGTTCAGATGTTAGCAAAACAGTGGCCTGTTCAAAACTGGGCTTGAGCGCTCAAGGCCAGAGGCTTGAGCGCTCAAACCTGCTGTAACTGCAAATTTGAAAAAGGTTTTTAAGCAAATTTCAGGCCTTTGTGAGTTCAATGCAAGTATAGAGAACTTGCTTAAACTCACTAGCCTTCCTCAGAAAGATCAAAACAGTGAGTTCATCACATGTTTTTACTACCTTTTGGAAAATGTTTGAGACTTGAGCTTGATTCTGGACTTTGAGAGGTTGATTATGGATGTTCTTGGCTTGTATTCTGTACGAATTGGACAATGTAGGTGGTTGACAGATGATCAAGGGTCGAATTTCTGGGTTTTGTGGATGGTATTGTAGGTGGTTTTAATGGTAGAAGGATGGTTTTGAAGAGAGAGAGAGAGGGGAGTGGTTTTTTGGTTAGAAACTGAAGGTAAAGACTGGTGGAATTCTCTTCTCAAACCAAGGGGCAATGGGTGGTTTTATAGAGTGAGTGGGAGGGAAGAAAGGAGAGAGAGAGAAGTGGGTTTATGTATTTGAGAGCATTTCAGGCGTATTTTAGGACTTAGTGGGGTGTATTATACGTATAGGGATCGTATAAGATCAACCACAGACGCTCCCATGCAGGAAATCTCATGATGAGATACTCTGCAAGTTGCTGACTGGACGGGGGTTGAGCGCTCAAGGCTGTGGACTTGAGCGCTCAAGGTGCTCCTCAGGGGTTTGAGCGCTCAAAGACATGGGCTTGAGCGCTCAAGGCTATGGATGGCAGATTGATGGTTTGGCTTGGTTCAACAATGCTTGGGTTAGTTTGGCACATTTTGATTGCTTGGGTAGTGTTTGGTTGGTTTTGGTCAAACTCAAATCATTTTCACCAGTTCCAGGTAGTCGCGATTGATCCGTTTCATCATCGGAGATGCACGAGCGTATCTCGGGTTCAAAATTGGGGTGTCTACAGTTGCCCCTCTTGGATGAGACTCGATACCATTGATTTGGTATGAGTAACGTCCAAGATATAGACACCCAACTCTTTATCCGTAATACATCTCAAACTGCCAAAAGGAAACATTAAAAATCAATCGGTCGTGCCATTCAGGCTGCCTACGTACCCCACTGTAGGGATCAGACCGGCGTAGTTCCTGGGGGCATCAAACAAATGCAATGGGTTCTCCTGTCCCTCAGGACGATTGATCAAAAAAAAAAAAAAAAAAAAAAAAAAAAAAAAAGTTTGGTCCCTCAGGACAAATGATACAACGCGAATCAACGAGCCTTCCTGGGTCGTGAAACGCCTTAGCGAATGAAGCAAATAATGGTGATTGTGATTGTGATTGTGATTGTGATTGGATTGTGATTGTGATTGTGATTGTGATTGTGATTGTGATTGTGATTGTGATTGTGATTGCATTGTGATTGTGATTGTGATTGGATTGTGATTGTGATTGTGATTGTGATTGTGATTGTGATTGTGATTGTGTGTAGCTACCCTCTGAACAACGGGGAGGCTAAATTTAATGGGGCTATCCCTTGAGCAACAAGATAACCAATGATAAGATGATTGTCTACTGAGCAACGAGACAATCGAGGAAATGTGATTGCTTACTGAGCAAAGAGGCAATCAATACGCTATTGTACCAAACACATAAATGTGATGGTCTTAGCGGCACAATGGTTCGTCAACAACAAATTCTCAGAACAACTGATTAAATGCACTAACTGGTTAAACAAATATACTCAAACAACTTGACATGATTGATGTACACAATAAATGATTGATTGATTGAATGCATCAGCTAGGCGGCTTTTCAATGATTATCCCAAATGACTTGACCATGCTGGTTTTGAAATTAATTTTGAAAAAGGTGACCATTTCTGGTCTTGAAATTAATTTTGAAAAGGTGACCATTTCTGGTCTTGAAATTGATTGAAAAAGTTGTCCCTCAGGATGATTGGTTGAAAACTGTCCATCAGGACAATTGATTGATTTAAAACTTGTCCCTCAGGATGATTGGTTGAAAACTGTCCCTCAAGACGATTGATTGATTTAAAACTTGTCCCTCAGGATGATTGGTTGAAAACTGTCCCTCAGGATGATTGGTTGAAAACTGTCCCTCAGGACGATTGATTGATTTAAAACTTGTCCCTCAGGATCATTGACTTAAAAGTTGTCCCTTAGGACCATTGATTTAAAAGTTGTCCCTCAGGACGATTGATTTAAAAGTTGTCCCTCAGGACGATTGAGGACGATTGATTGAAAACTGTCCCGCAGGACGATTGCATGCGACTCGTGCATCGACACTCGACGACAACAACGACAACATTCCTTCTTTAAAAAAGTAGGAGGCTCAATGGGTGGCTCTTTTGCTTTACTGTCTTTCCCTTGAGGCCAAGGTTTGGGTTGGAGCTTAGCAAAACTTGGGTTTTGGATTGGTTTAAGGCTTTTAAGCTTCTATGCCCCAGTCCTGGATTTGGGTGTATGTTTCCCCCAGAAATGGCATTAGGCTGACATGCCCCACAGATGATGATCCTCAAATCTGATTTTCTTTCTCGGCTCTGCTGATGGTTTTGACAACCAATTGACCATGTACCCAAACACGGGTTCTTTGATGCATTGAAATTGTTTCCACGAGTCAAGGATAGGCAAGATTAAGACTACATGATTGACTGTTTGACAAAGAGGTGGATTTTTACAAGGCCGAGGAATTTGATCGGCCTTTTGGACAAAATGATGGACATTGATGAGACCGACAAGGCCAAGGAATTTGATCGGCCTTTTTGACAAGGGGGTGGACATTGATGAGACCGACAAGGCCAAGGAATTTGATCGGCCTTTTTGACAAAAGGATGGACATTGATAAGACAGACAAGGCCAAGGAATTTGATCGACCTTTTTGACAAGGGGGTGGATTGTGACAGATAAGGCTTGGGGAATTTGATTGACCAGGTTGACATGACGAATATGAGCAACTATGTGAATGGCTTGATTGGGGTGCCCCGAGTGAGCAAAAAAAGGTTGATACGGAAGAACATGTCAACTCGAAGGGTATGGAAGACTATGCTGACCCAAAGTTTCTGAAAGATGGCAACCATGCTTCACCTTTGATGTCGAAATTGTCATGATAAAATTAGATTTTGATTTTGTGATTGTTTTACTCCGTCAAGTGATGTTCATTCAAATCTACAATAAAACACAAGATTTCTTGTCGTGAACCCATGCCCCAGATTGTTGATGATGCCTCGTTGATTTTTCTTCAAAATGCCCCAGTTTAGAGGGCTGCTAATGAAGACCCGTTGATATGCCCCAGTTTGGATTTTTGCTTTGCCAGTGTTTGCACAATGCTTTGACTTTTTCAAGGGAGATTAGACTGTTCCCTTTTGACTTGAATTCTCACTATCAAGTTGCACTTTCCAATCTGAAAGGACTTTTATCTAGGTTATGATGGGGCCAAGGTTATGGGCTTAACAAAGGAAGGATTATAGGCTCAAAACATCTCATTTTTCCTCGGGGTTATTTGAGCTAGCAGCTATCTTGGGCTTTTTGTGCCATTTTTGCTTCTGATGGGTGCTTTCATGTGCTTCTTCTTGCTTTAAATGAGCACTTCCTTTCATTCGTTTCAAATTTCTTCAGTGTTCTTCATCTTGTTGCACCCATGTATTTGACAAGCCTATGAGTTTGGCACTTTCATTGTTATGATACTTTGAATCTTCACACGCTTGTATCTTTGGCCCTTTTATTCTGCTGGCTGTCATGTGTTTGACATTTTCATATTTCTTGTTTCACCCCAGTGTGGGGGATAGCTGCCTAGCTGGGTTCTTTTTCAAGGAAATTGATTCAGGCTCAAAAGGGCTTTGCAATGGATTTTTATGTGGGGAATCAAACAAAGAATGCCTTTCTTCATTTTGAATTGTGCAACTTGATGTGGAGAACTCATGCTTGCTCTAACTTTTGCCTAGATCTGATTTTGAAGTTTGATCTAGCGAGCTTTTTGCCTTAACTTTTGCCTAGACCGCCCTTACGGGTTTTCGACCTAGCAGGCTTTTTCTGTGTCAAAGCATTGCTTCTTGATGGCGCTGGGGAATGGTCCATTGAAAATCCTCCTTGTACGGGGCGAGAGTTCAATCCAAATCCATCTCGTGTTTTGAAGTGATTATCATGTTTCTCAAATGATGGTGGAAAACAATTCCAAGTTGAGGTATTATTACAAAAATCCAAGTTTATGATTGACAATTTTAACACAAAGGGGGACAACATTGATTTTTGATAGTTACGACCGAACCGCGAAGGGTTGCCTACGTATCCCTTTGCAAGGAATCAGGTCGTGCGTAGTTCAGGACTACAAAGTTGACTCTATTTTTGGTCCTTTTTTTTTTTCTTTTTTTGACAATAACAACAAGATATTACAGACTCGAAGATGAAAACACATAGACGAGGAAAATATAAACAGACTCGAAATACAAACTGACTCAATTAGAAGTGAAAACTTGACTTGACACTTGAAGACTTCCAAGACTCGTGGAAGATTGAATTATTGCATGGTTATTGATGATTCATTGGTTCGACGAGGTATTCGGCTTCACCAGCGGAGCAGAGATGGATCCGTTGTCAATGAGATCTTGTATTTCGTGACGAAGGCGTTGGCATCTCTTGGTAGGGTGACCGGGTGTTTGATGGTAGATGCAGAAGGTATTTGGGTTGTAGGAAGGCGGAGGATTTTGTGGAGATGGGGTTGGTTGAAGTGGTTTGAGGAAACCAGCCATGAGAAGCTCTTTATAGACCGAGGGTAAAGGTGCAGAGAGTTGGGAAAATTTTCTTCGCTGGTTTTGACGGTTAGTTTGGGTCGTGATCTTGTTGATTGGTTTAGTTTGGTTGGGATCATTATTGGTGAAGCTCGAAGAGGCGTTTGTGAGGGTGATTTCATTGATGTTGAGGTTTCGTTTATGCTGAGGTGTGGAGTTTGATATGGTGTTTGGTTCTAGTGGCAGAAGAGAGATGGTTTTATTGTCAATGAGATCTTGAATCTCGTGACGAAGGCGTTGACAATCATCGGTAGTATGATCAGGCACTTGATGGAAGGCACAGAAGGTGTTTGGGTCATGGTAAGCCGGGAGCTTTTGAGGTAAAGGAGTTGGAGAGAGTGGTTTAAGAAGACCGGCCATGAGAAGCTCTTCATAGACCGAGGACAGAGGTGCGGGGAATTGGGAGAATTTTCTTGATTGGTCTTTGGGCCGGTTGATTTGGATTATGGTGGTGGTTGGTTTGGCTTTGCTGATGGTGCTGGTTGAGAAGTTAGGGTTGATATTTGTGGAGCTGGGGGTGGCTTTTGCATTGTTGTTGGTAAATGGTGTTTTGGCCTTCTCGGAGTAGACCTTTTCGCCTTCTGGAGTGAGGTTGTCCTTTTCGGCGTCCCAGCGGTGCATCTCTATAGGTTTGAATCCTTCCATGATAGATTCCTCTAGTTCAGAGATCTTGGCCAAAGCTGCGGCCATTTCCGGGCTTTTTCCGGGTCGTTGGTGGTTCTCTTGGAACTCTGGGAGACGGTCACGGACGTCTTGCACCATGATTATGAGCTGGGTGATTTGATTTCCCAGGTTATTCACAGCCATCTTGAGTCCTTCGATTTCAGCCGGAACATCCATGTCTTGAGGTTTGGGTTGAGTCAACTTCTGTTCGGGAAGTTGTAAGGCTTCTTTCTTCGATCAATGGCTCGGGACTGACAGTAAAGCAAAAAGGTCAAACTCAGATTGTGCCCCTGGTTTTATTGAAGGAAATGTTGTGCATGTGTCGTTGCATCGTGTCGTCCTAAGATCTAGACTATCGGTCTCGGTCTCACTTAAGACATTGCACGGATGTTCGAAACAACAACCACGGGTAAGTCGTGACAGGCAGGTTAAATTCCAATCGTCGTGGAATCAGAGCCAATCTCCTTATAGACCATCCGAGACAGAGCAATAAGATTGTTGAAATCCGGATACAAATGCACTTAAGGCTAGCCCGAGACGCGGGGAGCCGTTCGAGCACGGCAAACACTGGAGGTATCTCAAACTCCATGGATTTAAAGTCTCCTAGACTGACATCTATCCTATAGATTATGCTAAGGTTAGCCTATGGTTAGTCTACCGGTTTCAAATCTCACTTAGAGCCATTGCACAGCAGATTGAATCAACACCACGGGTAAGTCGTTTACTCGGCAGTTACGGCTTTTCAACCTTCAGCCTAAATGTTGAAGCCGCAACCGTTATCCTTTCTTGACCATCCGAGACAAAGCAATGAGGTGTCGCCATCCAGTTACAAATGGGCCCAAGGCTAGTTCGAAACACGGGCTGTCGTTCGGGCACGGCAAACACCGGAGGTATCTCAAACTCCGTGGATTTAAAGTCTCCTAGACTGAATTCGACAGCTTTGAAAGATTGCCCCAATCCTCAAGTTTTCTTTTAAGTGATAAGTCCTTGATATTGGATGGTCGGATTTGGGAAATCCTGGTCCACACAAGTCCCGACAATGATCTAAGATCAGATGCCTAAGGGCGATTGACCCTCCTCGGGCCAATGTCCCTTAAACCCGTTTAGATCAGTGTTTAGGAATTTGATGATCCAAATTTTCCCACGTCCGGCCGTCCTAAAGGCTAACTTGCAAGAACAACGCGCATATGGGATGCACGATTCATCATCGGGCCGAGGCAACCTTCTACTAACTGCCGAAGCACTAAAACTAAACGGGAACTCCATGGATTTAAAGTCTCCTAGACTGAATGCGACAGCTTTGGAAGATTGCCCCAATCCTCAAGTTTTCTTTTAAGTGATAACTCCTTGATATCGGATGGTCGGATTTGGGAAATCCTGGTCCACACAAGTCCCGACAATGATCTAAGATCAGATGCCTAAGGGCGATTGACCCTCCTCGGGCCAATGTCCCTTAAACCCGTTTAGATCAGTGTTAGGAGTTTGATGATCCAAATTTTCCCATGTCCGGTCGTCCTAAAGGCTTACTCGTAAGAACAACACGCATATGGGATGCGCGACTCATCATCGGGCCAAGGCAACCTTCTACTAACTGCCGGAAACCTAACTTATGCTATGCCGACAACATGTAAGACACGAATATGTACGGATGCAAGTGTATGCATGTATGCAGTATGGCATGCTTGGAAAGACGGTAACACATAGCACGTAACAGGATGGAGCACATAATCCTAACACATTGGTTGGTTATCTAATGTGGGGTTCTATGGTTAACTATATGCAAAGGCCAGTTTTGGTCACTGAGGGTACCCCGGACTCAAAATCAAAACCGTCTCCTACCGTTAAAAACGATAGCGACGATGTGATTTATCACGGTCGAGGGCTGCTGGGCATTTCGGGATTCCCTGTCACCGGCAAGCCGGGCAGGATTGCCAAAACACGCCAGCGGGGTTAAGAACAATGCAAATGCAATGCAAAAATTAAATTTCAAACATTTGAAAAATCCCACAAAATATTTTTCGAATTAAACCCGCTTTGATTAACACATATTTCAATAAAATTACACAAGTGTAACAAAAATTGCACAAGTGTAATTAAATAAAATATATATTAACCAATTTCCCCAGCAGAGTCGCCAGCTTGTGGACGTCCCACCGAGATCGCTCGAAAAAGATTGTGATTTGTTAGAGTCGCCACCCGGATTTGAGGTCCGAATCCGAGAAACCGATAAAAATATGACTCATTGCCCACAGAAAGAGATTTTACTGATCATAACGGAACCACAGATTTCTCGGATTCGGGGGTTTGGTTACGAGAGGGGAAGGGTTTTACGGCACCCCTCTCGCCCGGTCCGTGAACCGGTCTCTACTCAACATTTTGTGGGATTTTAGAAATGTTTAAAATTTGATTTATTCACATAAATGGGAATCGGGGATAGGAACCACATAGCAACAAAACATGCAAGAGATGCGATTTTACTGTGGATGCTTGTGCGTGCAATCTACATGGATGATGAACATGATACTACAAATATTCATAGAAATAAATTACAACAGAAATCGTACAATAACCCAAGAAATCATGGACATGAGACTTATTAAACTGTTTGCAATCTGGATTCCAGAATGGGGATTGAGCGCTCAAGGGTGGTGACTTGAGCGCTCAACCCTCATTCCACCCGAACATTTTCCTTGTTGGTTTTTGATATTTGATGTTGCTTTAAGACTTAAATACATCACAGAAAGATCACACAAGCATCACCTCTCTTCAAAAATCACCAGAAAATGCTTAGAACAAACTTGCTTTAGAACCAGCTTGAGCGCTCAAGGCTCATGGGTTGAGCGCTCAAACCAATTCTGCAAAACAGAGGGATCCAAATCACAAACACTATACTGACAACCTATATACACTTAACAAAGAATTAAACCATAAGCCATCACTCAAATTGCTGGAAAACTGCAAATAGGCCAAGAACAGCTTGAGCGCTCAAAGATCTGACCTTGAGCGCTCAAGCCATAACATGGCCTTCCACTGTTTAACCTTTTAACTGATTTTACTACTTCCTCAAGACCACCAAAAGCATAAAATAAAGTTTCAAAATGACAGACAGCCACTGTTTTGCAATCAAACATGAGAAATTTGAAGTTTTTTTGATGTTTAATCACTATGAAATGGTTAATTTACATTCATGCATGTAATTTTGTTGTGGAAATAAACTGTTTTGAAAGCTACATGAACACAATTAACTTCTAGACAATGATCAAACCAAAAGAAAGTTCAGATGTTAGCAAAACAGTGGCCTGTTCAAAACTGGGCTTGAGCGCTCAAGGCCAGAGGCTTGAGCGCTCAAACCTGCTGTAACTGCAAATTTGAAAAAGGTTTTTAAGCAAATTTCAGGCCTTTGTGAGTTCAATGCAAGTATAGAGAACTTGCTTAAACTCACTAGCCTTCCTCAGAAAGATCAAAACAGTGAGTTCATCACATGTTTTTACTACCTTTTGGAAAATGTTTGAGACTTGAGCTTGATTCTGGACTTTGAGAGGTTGATTATGGATGTTCTTGGCTTGTATTCTGTACGAATTGGACAATGTAGGTGGTTGACAGATGATCAAGGGTCGAATTTCTGGGTTTTGTGGATGGTATTGTAGGTGGTTTTAATGGTAGAAGGATGGTTTTGAAGAGAGAGAGAGAGGGGAGTGGTTTTTTGGTTAGAAACTGAAGGTAAAGACTGGTGGAATTCTCTTCTCAAACCAAGGGGCAATGGGTGGTTTTATAGAGTGAGTGGGAGGGAAGAAAGGAGAGAGAGAGAAGTGGGTTTATGTATTTGAGAGCATTTCAGGCGTATTTTAGGACTTAGTGGGGTGTATTATACGTATAGGGATCGTATAAGATCAACCACAGACGCTCCCATGCAGGAAATCTCATGATGAGATACTCTGCAAGTTGCTGACTGGACGGGGGTTGAGCGCTCAAGGCTGTGGACTTGAGCGCTCAAGGTGCTCCTCAGGGGTTTGAGCGCTCAAAGACATGGGCTTGAGCGCTCAAGGCTATGGATGGCAGATTGATGGTTTGGCTTGGTTCAACAATGCTTGGGTTAGTTTGGCACATTTTGATTGCTTGGGTAGTGTTTGGTTGGTTTTGGTCAAACTCAAATCATTTTCACCAGTTCCAGGTAGTCGCGATTGATCCGTTTCATCATCGGAGATGCACGAGCGTATCTCGGGTTCAAAATTGGGGTGTCTACAATTGGATATTCGAGTTAACTTGTAAAAACTTCGACTAATTTCGGAACCCCGAAAGTAAAGATCGGGCATACCTTGTAACTCCTAGTGTGCCCAGGCCCGACCCTGAGATTTTCGTGGCCCCAGACGATAATGTAAACCGGGGCCCTATGTTTTTCTAGAGAAAAAAATTAAAGAATCAATATTTATTTCAAATGATAAATACCGTGTTCCATATTTTGTCTTTTTTGTACTTCGTGTCTTCGTGTTAACAAAAAATAGTTTTCGGTCATAATTGTCTATTCTTATTGCAATAATTAGAAAATCAATTGAAATGGGCAATGCGAATATTTTATGAATACGCACGAAGTGTTTTATTTATTTTTTCCCTAATTACTACACCGGTATTTTTTTTATTTAAAAAGTCAACAAATGATAAGGATAGTGGAAAGGGAAAAAAAAAAAAAAAGGAAAAGAAGGTAGAAAGTGACTATGGTAAGAAAAAAGAAAAGGGAAGAGAATGTAGAAAAGGAAAAGAAGGGCCATGTGAATTGAACCCTAGCATTTACTAGGAAACACACAAACCTCTATGCCAAATGTTTATCTATTTCTTGTAGTGCAACATTATATATTTATTACTACTTGTTATGAACGTATATATACTTAATTGGGACCCTAAAATTAGGCTATTTATGATGAGTCCCAGACCTGGGCCTACCCAGCCTACTCAGAGGACCGGCCCTGAGTGTGCCTCCGAACTTTTTTAAAAAGCATTAGAAGAAAGTATACCCCCGGACATCCTTTATCGAGTTGGCGAATAGAAATTGGATAGATGTGAACGCAAGGGAATGTTGAAAAGATGAGTTTTTTTGTTTTTTTTGTTGGTAAATGAGTAAAAGAGTGGTTTCTCCTCGGCTGAAGTTGTACCTTTTCTGCATTTTCTCCCACTTGCAATTACTGTATTGCAGAGTACATATTAAACGGACATATAAATTACTCCTATCTTTTGGATTTCTGAAATTTATTATTGCGGTGGATGGGGATGGAGTGGATAGAGAGATAATGGCCCGTGCTAGCAGACATTTCCACAGCCGTGTTCTTTTCATTTTCCTTTCACAGATTCCTGTTACATAGTGCCCAGTGCCCACACATCAATTCTCCTTTTAGCTTCTTTCCCAGCTGTTGTTCATTTGGTTGTCATATTTAATTCTTGGTGAATTATTGCTTCAATGTTCGTTTGGTTACTTAAAGAGTCGAAAAACTATAATCACCCACACGCTTGCTTCTTGTGTTTTCAAGAATTTAAGGACCCTCCCACAAAACTAGATTTTCTGTCAGGTTCGTTGTTGGAGCTACTGTTTAATTTGCTTTTGCTTATGCCTTCTGGTTACTGTTTCTGATTTGTGAACTTAGTTTTGGGAATCTTCGGTTTGTTGTTTTTTGTCCATTTCTCCTTCTGGTTTTCGAGACTTAGGTATTGGGACTCCAAACCCAGTAGATTCTTTGATTCTTTCTTTGTGGGTGTCTTGGATTTTCTTATCTTCCTTTGTTTCTGGGTCTTGTTGCCATTTCTAATTGGTGGATAAGGCAGCCTCTTCTCTCACCTTCTTTAACAATCAACTTGCTTGTACTTATTTAAGAGTTAGGAGGTGGGCTCATCTTCTTCCTGCTTAGTTTGAATTATTTTGAGGTTAGGTCTAGCTAGACAGTTTCTGTAGATTTGTCAGTGGGGGAGTTCATTTCCCCCACTTCTATTATTAAAAAAAAAAAAAGTCAGACCTAGTTCAATCTGATACTGTTTGCAACTTTTTCTGGAAACTGTTGTGGATGAGTCTCCTTCATGTAATTGGGTATGGTTTGATAGTTGGGAACCTACTATTGGTGCTATGTTGTTGGGTTGTGTCTTTAATTTCCATGAATTGGTTAATAAACGGTGAATCCATGGATTCAAAGATTGATTTCCTTGGTAATGGTGGGAAAATGTGGCTGAAATTATGGGAGAATATCTCAGGGAACAGTTGCAAGATCCAGCACCAGTACTACCAGTATATTGGGTCCAAGAGAGTTAGAAAAACATTGTGGAAGAAGCTTTTGGTTATATGGGTAGTTTTTTGGAGTTTACTGTCATTGGGGGTTTTTTGGTTTATGAGCTCCCAAGCTACGGAGAAGAGAAAAGAGACACTTGCTAGTATGTGTGATGAGAGGGCTAGGATGCTACAGGATCAGTTCAATGTTAGTATGAATCATGTGCAGGCCATGTCCATCTTGATTTCAACTTTCCACCATGGCAAGAACCCATCTTCCATTGATCAGGTAAAACTTGATCTGTCTTTATCTTAATTAAGTTAAGAGTTTTTCATTTGAATAGAAATTGGACAATTGGTTATTTTCTCTCCTTAAGTGCCTAATTGTCCATGAATTCATCTTTTAGCTTGTATTGGTACCAGAATTGAGTTATTTTCCTCCTCAACTGGGTTATTCAGTTTTTTTTCTTTTGGGCATCAGAAATAATGGTGATTCTGAATTCCAATCCCTTATTTCTGAGCTATTCTGGATGATATACTGTTTAGTGGCTTGCTCGCATAGAATGTTGTTTAGTGTTTTGCTCGCATACAATATGATTCGAGTAATACTCCACCTGAATTGGTTAACTCTGAGGTTGAATTATATTTCCAGGTAATTTTGGATGGCTAACAGTTGATCAGTGTTTAGCTTACATAAGAACTAGATTTAAGGTATTCTCCAGGTTAATTCTCAGTCTGAATTCGTAAGTACTGATCAATACTGGATGATCCAATGTGCATGTGCAGCCATCTGTCTCAGCTCCAGCGCTTTACTTCTGTGATCTGGCTTCTATGTTCATTATAATTTGGTGTATCTCATACTTAATTATGTTGAAAATATTAGCTATAATGCATTTAGCTTGGTTTTTGTGCAAGATAGTTCTGCTTCTTTTCCTTTTATCACTTATATGAAGTCGGCAAATATTCTAACTTTGTGAACCGATAGAGGACTTTTGCGAGGTACACGGAAAGAACTGCTTTTGAAAGGCCCTTAACAAGTGGTGTGGCATATGCTGTGAGGGTGCTGCACTCTGAAAGGGAACAATTTGAGTTGCGACAAGGGTGGACAATTAAGAGGATGGATACACTGGAACAAACCCCGGTCCATAAGGACGAGTATAACCCAGAATCCCTGGAGCCTTCCCCATTAAGTGAGGAATATGCCCCCGTCATATTTGCTCAGGATACTATTTCTCATGTGGTTTCTATTGATATGTTGTCTGGAAAGGTGAATTCTTTGGCTATGCTCCTGCATATTTATTGGATTAAGCAAAAAAAAATTCACCTTATTCTAATTTGTTGTCACATTCCGGACACCCAAAATATGTTAATTTATTCAGCTTCAATCTTAACTGGGTCCATGGCTAGTGTATTTTTCGTAAAAAGTTTTAAGATTTTTTTACACCAAAAAAAAGATCTCAATTAGTTCTTGTATACAAAGTTTCGGATTCATATTGAAAAAATTACAAAATACAGGCACGAATTTTTTGGATGTCGTATCCATCACAGTGAAAATGGACCACAGAATGGAGATGGGGAGTACTACTTTTCAAGAAGAAGTTGATTTAAGTATTTTCTTAAACCCTTAGTTAACATTCTCCTTGTCAAGTATGCCCAGAAAAAACATTCCACAAATCATAATGCTGCCTATTGAATAATACCAAACGAAAAGGGAAAAACAAAAGGAACAAAAAGAAACAAGAATAGAGCAGAACAAGTTTTACTTTAAGACTACCTATTACATGAAATATTCAATTTTGTTCAATTTTCGTGTGGACAGGAAGATCGTGATAATGTGCTGCGTGCAAGAGCATCTGGAAAGGGGGTTCTCACTGCTCCTTTTAGGCTACTCAAATCAAATCGCCTTGGAGTCATACTGACTTTTGCTGTCTACAAGATGGATCTCCCCTCAAATGCAACACCAAATGAGAGGATTCAAGCAACTGATGGGTATGTTGTCTGCATATAAATCAATCTCATCATACCTCCTTAAGAACCAGAAAAGAGGACGAAAAAAATCTATAAAATGACGACCTGCCATCCATACTTCATTGATACTGTATTGGGTTTTTATTTTTATTTTATATATATATATATATATGTTTAGATGTGTTTAAAACGTGTTTTTAAGGTCCAACGCGAAGATTTGGCAAAAAAAAATACCCGGAAGGGCTTGATCGGAGCAGTTTTTCATAAAAACGCTAAAAACACCTTTTAAACACATCTAACGGTTCGGATTTTCAAAAAAAAATTGGGAAGGTGGAGGTCCGGATTTTAAAAAAATCCGGGAGTTTGGAGGTGAAGTGTTGTGTATATATATATATATATATATATATATAGGTTCCACTTCTAGTCCGGACTCCGGACTTCCGGACCTCCGTGATCCGAGCATTTTTTTGACGATCCGATCCGTCCAATGTGTTCAGAAGGTGTTTCAAGGGTCCACGCGGAAAATCTTCAAAAACAAATATCGGGAAGGGCTTGATCCAAGCAGTTTTCGCAAAAACTTTATATTTACAGTTTTTGCGAAAACTGCTTGGATCAAGCCCTTCCCGGTATTTTTTTTTGAAGATTTCCCGCGTGGACCTTGGAAAACACCTTTTGAAGACATTGGACGGCTCGGATTTTCCCAAAACATTTTGCAACACAAAAAAAAAAGGGATTTTCCTTCAATCCGGGGGTCCGGATAGGAAAATCCCCGTATATATATAAAGATAACTTAGATATCCCCTTGTGTAAAGTAGAAATATGTGATTTCATGTACTGGGTTTTAAGTGACGATTTAGAAATTTAAAGATGCAGTCAGTGTTAGACAAATGAATTAGATCAGAATTTCTTTTATTGTTTTTCATGCTGCCAAACAGGTACCTTGGTGCAGTCTTTGATATCGAATCACTTGTGGAGAAGTTACTTCATCAACTTGCGAGCAAACAAACTATCCTCGTGAATGTTTACGATACCACAAACTCTTCGCACCCTATCAGCATGTATGGCTCAAATGTGCCACATCATGGGTTGCAGCATGTTAGTGCACTTAATTTTGGGGATCCGTTTAGAAAACATGAGATGCGTTGCAGGTGATCAATTTAATCCCTCTATTTTAATGAATATCATAGGACACTGCTTTTGCTAGGACATTTAATCCTCCAGTTTGTCAGTTTACCAATCTTAATGTTGCACTTTTAGATAGTATAATATAAAGGTTGCTTGCAATAAATTTTTTTGGGGCTGATTTTAGATTCTGGCAGCACAAAAACTGTGCCACTGTGTCTGGCACAGCTTTTGCTTCTGCATTTGAGCTAAAAACAACTTTTAAAGCTGCTTAAGAGCTGATTTGAGAAGCATCGATTTTGGTACTTTGGAATCTGATTTTCAGAATCACCTTCCGGAACATCTGAGACAAAAAACCTTAAGTCAGGTAGACATTCTACTCGAAATGAAAGGCTATCTAGCAGCTGTTTATCTAATTCTCTTATTCTGAATGGTTGACCATGATGTGGTATTCCTTGGTTGCTGCTTTATGAACTAGAGAAGCTTTTCTCTGAGAGTGGTCAACGCGGTTTCTTAGTGAGGGAGATGCAAAGTGACTAAATACTAACGATGTTGTTTGTTCTTGAGACAGATTCAAGCAAAAACCACCATGGCCATGGTTAGCTATATTGACATCGATTGGGATCCTAGTAATTTCATTGCTTGTTGGGCATATATTCTATGCAACTGTGAATCGAATAGCCAAAGTGGAGGATGATTACCATGAGATGATGGAGCTCAAGAAAAGAGCAGAGGCAGCTGATGTTGCAAAATCGCAGGTACTTGATTGGTCCAAGTTACTCATTGAAACATTTTCACCTAATATGCATAAATGCGCTAATTGGTTTCCACCTTCTGTAGTTCCTTGCTACTGTGTCCCATGAGATCAGAACCCCAATGAATGGTGTTCTTGGTAAGTTCTTTTATTTTTTTTTTGGTATTTGTTTTATACCTTTTGTCATTTCAAGCCATGTCCGAGCACTTCCATACATCTTGTTGAGGAAATTAATGGGCAGTCTATGAAAACAATAGTCCAAAAAACCAAAAGCAATAGAAGTGGTGGTTTAAGTGGTTTCTACTTTTGCTTATTCAACAGGAATGATGCATATGCTAATGGACACAGATCTGGATGTAACTCAGCAAGACTATGTCAGAACTGCACAGGCCAGTGGGAAAGCGCTGGTTTCACTAATAAATGAGGTTTTGGACCAAGCGAAGATTGAATCTGGTAAGATTGAGCTTGAGGCTGTTCAATTTGATCTGCGGGCAATTTTGGATGACTTGTTATCTCTTGCTTCTGCGAAGTCTCAAGAAAAAGGAGTAGAGGTAGCCAATACTCTGCCTCTTACTTCTCATTGTTTATCCAAGTTCTTTTCTTTAAGTATGGCGCTGTAATATCTATCTTTTTTTTTAAATGTCTTTGAGAGCAGCTTGCAGCTTACATCTCTGATAAGGTTCCTGAGATGCTGATCGGTGATCCGGGTAGGTTTCGGCAAATTCTCACAAATCTCATCGGCAATTCAATCAAAGTAAGTATGAAACAGCTTTACAAAATATGTTAATTGTATTTACAAGAAAGCAATTAGGCCTTTGAAAAGCTAAATTCTGTTTGCCATAATGAGTAGAATTAAAAGGGTAATACAGCCATGGGAATCTACTGAAACTTCATTCATTTGAAGGAAAAAAAGTAGTTTGGAATTTTAATGGAGTCAGTCAGAGGAGAAACGTATCTGCATTACATATAGGCATGTCATCTGTTGACCCCAAAACTAATTCTGTTTTCTGAATTTTGCTGTCTAGAATGTTTTGTTTCCTCCGTTTTGTTGTTGTTGTTGTTGTTGTTGTTGGTATAATCTGTTGCAATGAAGTGCATTTGTTAGAGTTATCAACATGCAACTTGTGGCGTCATGAAATGTGATGCTATTCACATGTTGTTTTCATATAAATACATCATGTAACATGGAAACTGCTTGTCTATTTTTTTGGCAGTTCACCGAGAATGGGCATATTTTTGTCACTGTCCATCTCGTTGAAGAGGTGATGGAATCTATACAAGTTGAAACAGAATCATCATCTAAGAATACATTGAGTGGATTTCCTGTGGCGGATACACAGCAGAGCTGGGAAGGATTCAGAACTCTCAGCCAAGATAGGCATTCTCTTTCACAATTGTCATCGTCCACTGACCTTGTCAATGTAATTGTCTCTGTAGAGGACACAGGTGTTGGGATCCCTTTAAAATCACAGAATCGTGTGTTCACCCCCTTCATGCAGGTGGGCCCCCCAAACTCCCGAACACATGGAGGCACTGGGATTGGGTTGAGCATAAGCAAGTGTTTGGTAAGCCTCATGAATGGGGAAATTGGGTTTGCAAGTGTTCCCGGGGTGGGGTCCACCTTTTCGTTTACTGCTGAATTTACTAATACGAGTGAGCTTAGGAACCAACATATAAACAACCAGTCCAATTCAGTTTCTTCAGAATTTCGCGGCATGATTGCTTTAGTTGTGGACCCTAGAAAAGTCAGGGCCAAGGTGTCTAGATATCACATCGAGCGGCTGGGAATTCGAGTTGAAGTGGTTCCTGATTTGAATCAATGTTTCTTAACCATAGGCACTGGGAATACTTCTATTAACATGGTCCTAATAGAACAGGAAGTTTGGGATAAGGACTTGGCTTTTTCATCTCTTTTTGTGGATAGATTAGGAAAACTCAAGCTCGGTGTTCCTCCAAAACTCTTTCTTCTATCTCTTTCTCTCAGCTCTAGCAGAAGTAGTTTTGCAACTTCCCATGTTTATACTCCAACTGTCATCACAAAGCCCCTGAGAGCGAGTATGTTAGCAGCGGCGCTACAACGAGCCATGGGTGTTGGGAACAAGGGAAATGGATGCAATGGAGAACTTCCTAGTTTGTCTCTTCGCAATCTGCTTCTGGGGAGAACGATCTTAGTTGTGGATGATAATAATGTAAACCTTAGAGTAGCTGCCGGAGCCTTGAAGAAATATGGAGCTGATGTGGTTTGTGCGGAAAGTGGGAAGAAGGCGGTCTCATTGCTAAAGCCGCCTCACAAATTTGATGCCTGCTTTATGGATATTCAGATGCCGGAAATGGATGGGTATGCACCACCCTTGTCAATTTTGAAGCTTATGTTGAAGAATATAAGAGCTTGTGGATTATCTAGTGTTTCACGTAATCTGTAAATGCAAATGTTTAATAAGTTGTTTGCAAGTGATCTGACTATCCTCCTTTAACAGGTTTCAAGCTACAAAAAAAATTCGAGACATGGAACGCAGCATGAATGGTCACTTCCAACAAGGAGAACTATTGGCAGAAGCATGCGAAAACTTATGTCATTGGCATGTGCCAATTTTAGCTATGACTGCAGACGTAATTCAGGCTACACATGAACAGTGCTTAAGGTGTGGAATGGATGGATATGTTTCAAAACCATTTGAACCCGAACAACTTTATCGTGAAGTTTCACGCTTTCTCCACACTGCAGTGGATCAGAACTCATAGTGAGACTTGCTTGTAGGAATTGACATAAATCGTAAGCATACGTGCCTCTTCTTCCTTCTTCGCTTGTGGTTTTGGGGGTTTTGCCCTTTCTAAGTTCTATTTCTCTGTGGTTTGATTGCACTTTTCATACTATTCCACTTGGGAAAGTAATGTTATCATCATTCGAATCCATATGTGATCCAGTTGATATCGTGCTATAATTTAAATTATGAGAATCTTTTCTCAAAATTCGCTTACAGTGTAAAAACTGGCATTTGCTAAGATACTCGTCTTGCAATATTTCAGGAAGATGATTTGTGTTAGCATCGGAGTGTTCATACAAGCAATGCTCTTTACTGGTTGGTGTTCCACTTTCCCAGCATTCAGAGGAGACGCGAAAGAGTTCTGGGGTGACATTCTCTTCTCTAGTTGAAAACACAAGGTTGCTGTCATTTGAAGACATTTCACTTGTTTTTGGCTCCACACTCGGGAGATCTGCATTGGTATCATAAAGATTTATCTAGAGGATCGAACCAAACGTAAAAGAGTCTTGGCAACGGAGAAGAGACGACGGTGTAAATAGGTAGCTCATGTCCCCATTGATCTTGTTCAAACTAAGAACGAATGTAAATATTGCAGTAAACCTATTTGAGATGTATCACAAATTTTGGCCTGTTTTGTACAAATGTATTCAGTTTAACTGTGAATAGTGATTGATAACACTGGCTCCAGGTGGAGCTGACCGGATGCAATGAAATATTTTCACTTGGACATTTGATGTTGTACAAGGGTGTGATGCTATTAATAACTTCACTGTAAGGCCAGGCCATGTTTGGTGTCCGTTATAAACGGGCGGGTTGGACAACTAGTCTTGTTTGATGTGATCTAGTAAGCTCATGTTTGATGTGGAAAAAGGAAAAAACCCGAAGATGGGGTTTTAGCGAACCCATGGGAATGGATTTGCCACTCGAGTCCACTCATTAAACTGTTGAACAAATTGCAAACAAAATCATTATATATTACTCTCGGCAAATTCTATCCGCATCTCACTTTTTTCTTCATACAACCCACTATTTATTTTATTTTATTTTTTAATGTTTAGGACAAAATTGCGTAGACGTTAATCCCATTACTTCTAAATACAACCCACCACACGCTCCAATGTAACCTATCTTCTTCCTCCTCCCTCCTACCCAACAATAAACCAATACCACCCATCCCGCTCTTCTCTAGCAACCCTCTCCCGACGTCCAAACCATGCCAAGAGGCAAGCCCAAAACTAATTCGATATTCAACTCGTTGTTCCAACCTTTTTCGGATTCGCAGTTCCCAAAAATCGTAGTGTTTTTTGGGTATTAAAACCCGAATCTGTTTTTGAAACTATTCGGATATTAAAACCAGAAAATATTAGAGTTTTTTGAATATTAAAATCCAAGTTGGTTTTAAAACCGAATTTGTCTTAACATTTTCGGGACAGTGTATCCGAAATTGTGCAGAAAGCAAACAAACGCATCTTTCAGGTTTTCTTGGTCTCTTTGGTTGTGGCGGAGGCCATGTTAGTGGTGGTGACGGTGGTAGAGGTCGTGGTGGTGGTGGTGGTGGAGGTCGTGGAGATTGTAGTAGAGGTAGATGTTGTGGGGGTGGTGGAGAAGAGATGGGAGAGAGGGAATTTGGGGATAAAGGAAGTACGGGCATATTTAGAAAACAAGTCAATTTGTCAAATCATCAGAAGTTGCATATAGTAATTGGGTTGTATGCAAGGCCGGCCCAAGGAATTTGGGTGCCCTAGGCCTAATTAAAAAAATTGTGCCCTAAAAATTTTCGTGTTCCTCAACCAAACTTTCTACGTTTTTGTTACTACAATATCCCCGTCAAAAAGGTATTAATACAAGCTAAATTTAACAACGATGTAGAGCATCTAGAGATCTTGTGCCTTTTTTGAAACAAAATTTGGGTCAAAACTCTTTTGCCATGCAAATGTCAAACCCTAGTTTTACCCAAATCTGTTGTTTTTCAAGTTTCCTCTAAAAAATTTGGGTCAAAATGACTCATTTAACTACTTATAATAAGTAAGAAATTTGATCTGTTGGAATTAATATTATGACTTTATTTGTTGGAAAAACAATGAAATTTGATCAACTTTTTGGTTACTTCGGAAAACTCAAGAACTTGTGTCAATTTAGAAATCTCAAATACAAATCCACTCGAAACTCTAACAAGAAGATTAGAAAATTACTACCTAATTACTTTTTCTTTAAGCAAATAATAAACTAAACTTAATCATTTCGTTTAGAACTGTCTTGATTTTTTACAAAACCAGAAATAAAAACTGTAACAAGCAGAAAATGATTTTCTTTTAAATCAGTTTTAGCTTTGGGCCTTTTTTTAAATTTTGGGCCACAATAGTTTTTGGGCCTTTTTTTAAATATTGGGCCACAATGTTGGGCTCTTTTGTCACTTCTAATGGATTTTTTTCCTTTATTTTGGTCCAAAAAGTGTTCTAGTCAAGCCCATTGGTATAAAATGGTAGGGTGCCCCAAAAACTGGTCATTTTTGGGGTGCCCTAGGCCCAGGCCTTGTGGGCCTTGGGCCTGGGCCGGCCCTGGTTGTATGAAGAAAAAAATGTGATGCGGATAGAATTTGCCATTAATATCTCCTATTTGTGCAAAATAAACGATTTATACTCAATCTTACCATCCAACCTAATAGATGATTCAAACAAGAAACTTCCATAACTAATTTATATTTCTTACCAATTTCATCTTATTATCAATCCCTTAACATGATCTGAATTTGTTCGGACCATATACTTAGAAAATCAACGATGCTACGTACACACCCTCCCGCTTACACCCCCGCTCACACCCCGCTCCAATTATTGCCACGTGGCGTCCCTCCCAGTCTCTCTCTCTCTCTCTCTTTTCATTTTCTTTCTCTCTTCTACACTCACTCTCCCACTTTTATCTTTCTTTATCTCATTTTTTATTTTTTAGAAATTAAAATGTTTATAATTTTTATTTTTTCATATCCGATCTTCGAAAAATATAGTATATATTTAAAATATACTCGACGACATCTATCAAACAAGACCAATATTAAATATGTAATTATGTATAGAAAAAAATGAATTTCTTGATATAGGCTCAAAAGAAGTGAAATTTACGAGCTCAAAAGTAGTGAAAAATCACAAGCTCAAATCCAATATAATTCACGAGCTCAAATCTAATGAAATTTATAAGTTTAAATCAAGTTAAATTTACGAGCTCAAAGTTACCGGAAAAAACCTATACTAAAAAAATCATTATTTTTCTACACATTGTAACGCCCCATGTAAACCACTGCCCAGTACCCTGATTTGATCCATAAACCACACCACATGACCCAAAATGTTAAGCCCAATGTACTAGTAGTAGCCCACATGGTTTGTTATATACCCAAGATAATTCATGTAAACAACCAATGTGGGACTAAACACCATTTACGCCTAAACCTGGGGTATTACACACATAATTACATATTCAATATTGGTTTTGTTTGATAGATGTCGTCGAGTAGATCTTAAATATATTTTTTTCCCAACATCGGATATGAAAAATAAAATTTATAAACATTTTGATTTCTAAAAAATAAAAGTAAAGAGAGAAAAGTGGGGCGTACTCCATTGGCAAAAAAACTTAATCCGATTTTTTGGTTTTTTCGTTGTCTTTATTCAATTTTTTTTTTGCATTTGTTAGTTTTGCGTCAAGATTTTGTAGTTTCTGGATTCCTCTCAACGAGACAAATCTAACAAGTATAAATTTATGGTCAAACCAAATATTTTTTTGAATAAAGACGAAAATACTTGAATTATTGGATTAATTTTGGCTTTATTCAAAATATTTTGAGTTTTGACCATAATTTTATACTTGTTAGATTTGTCTTGTCGAGAGAAATCCAGAAACCACAAAATCTTGACGCAAAACTAACAAATGCAAATTTTTTTTGAATAAAGACAACGAATAATCCAATAATCCGGATTATGAATTATTTGCCAAAAGGAGTAAGTAGGAGAGAGAGAGAGAGAGAGAGAGAGAGAGCCATGTGGGTGGGTTGTCTTCTCAGGAAAGTTTTGACCAACATCTCTGGAACTTTGGTCTCCTGAAGGACCTAAACCATGGTTGAGGGGGTTGTGGCCGCACACATTAAATGTTAAACATTACTCCATAGCTCAGTACTAATAATTAACTTGAGAGCTACTTGAACAAGATGTCGATATGTCCGAGTGGTTAAGGAGACAGACTTGAAATCTGTTGGGCTTCGCCCGCGCAGGTTCGATCCCTGCTGTCGACGATAATTCTTCTCCTTTTTACGTCTTTTTGTCTTGATTTTAATTTTTGGAAAACGATAACAACCTCTACCTTTAGGGGCTGATTGGATGAAAGATTATTTTCAGAAAAAATTATTAAGGGGGACAAGATATGAGAGAGTATTATTTTTTTTAAATTGGCCCACATGGGACCTTGCTACGTGTATCGACCGAAATGCACAGAAAACATACAGAGCATGCTCGGGGACCCACTTTTGAATCCCACACGAGTGATCCGAACTGTTCATTATTCTTAAAATATTTTTCTGAGATGCCCCACAAAATTTCAGCTCAATCGGACGGTTAGAAGTGCTTGAACCAAAGTCCCACAGTTTTAATAAAAAAAAACCCTCGGAAAAATGTTCTAAGAATAATGAACAGTTTGGATCACTCGTGTCGGACCCAAAAGTGGGTCCCCGAGCATGCTCTGTACATTTTCTGGACATATGAGTCGGTACCCATAGGTTTTTCCGCCTACATTGATGTGATGTTTATAAGGATTATTTTCAAGAATAAATTATTAAGGGGGACAAGATACGAGAGGGTATTATTTTTTGAGAGTTGGCCCACCCACATTGATGTGATGTTTATGGAGCGGGAATAAAAAAACTAGTTGGTTTGGATGATGTATTAAAAAATGGGGGATAAAATAGTACTTGATTTGGATGAAGAATAAAATGGAGGGATAAAGGTGTTTTGTAGTTGAATAAAGCAGATGGTGTATTATTCTTGGTACTATCCGGGGATAACTTTTGGGCGGGGGGAGGGGTGCCCAAATATAATACTACTCTATCCCTCTAAGGCGGTTTATTTTTTAGGGAGCAAAAATTTATCCCCCTGCATTTCTGAATACCCAAACCACGCTAAATGTGTCACATCAAGCCTTATCTCCAAAATTTTTACCCCTTCCTTATACCCCATCCAAGCAAGGCCTTGGGGTGGAGGATAATGTGTAAAAAAGTGTATCGATATCCAAGAAAAATATATTGTTATCCGTGAAAGTACATTAATATCCGCAAAATATATATTGATATCCAAATTTGTTTGTCGTTACATACATATAAATCCTTCACATATTGGTGGAGGTTAGCATATAATCCTCCACATATTGGTGGAGGTTAGCAAGACCCTTAATTTTAAGTTTGGGAGTTTTGTTTTTGAAAAATACGTGAATGATAAACCCCCGTTTGAGGCTCAACCAACATGAGTCCATTCCTCTACTGTCCAGCTCCACTCCAATCCCCTCAAATGGATGGAAGAATACAATTCCAGCTCAAAAAATGTTCTTTCCAATCCCCATTAAATGATCGCGACCACTCATTTTTTTAAATGCACCAAGAAAACCAAAAATCAAATTGATAGGATATCATTTGGTATGATTTTGGAACACCTTGATCGAGAGCCGGCTCATAGATTTCGGAGGCATGATTTGAACTCATTAAACGATGTTTATCATATATTTTGCATACAAAAGTTATCAATTTAATCTTTTTTGGACATGGTTTACCAGAGATAAGTTTTTATCAATTTAACTTAAGATATGGCTTACACAAAAATTATCTAGACCTAGTATAAATATGTAGGTGTCCTGCTCCAAATTTTTGCATTTTTGGTGGGCCTAAAGCCCAAGCTTCTTGGGTAACACCCATAAGCCGGCTCTGCTTTGATCTTGCAAAAAATAAGATTACAACACTAGATCAAAACTCATTTCACCGTTTTTTGTAGCATAGATGTATTCTGAAATACTCTTTCCATTTCTTTTGAAGTGTAGCGCTTCGTAATACCAAATTATTAAGAAAACATTGTCATTACACCTTTCACATCAACTTTTTTCTAACTTATATCTTCACTTTCCACTATTGCCTTTAATAGAGACATCATCATCAAAACTTTGCCCACTAATTTTTCACAAAGGAATCAACTTTTAAGGGCAAAATAGGAAATGTATCAATTTTTACCCTTTAACTTTTCAACATCACACTTAATTAGGAACAACCCAAAATGGAATACACTACTCTTTTTAAGGAACAAAGGGAGTAGTAATCTTAAATGATATGCAATCAACTTGAATTTTAATATGCTTGATGCTCTCAATGATTTCAAAATTAAGGGTGGTTGTTCCAATCATTGAAGTGAGTCTTGGGTAGAAACTTTTTTGGGCTGAAATTGTGCTTTGCAATTCATTTGAGGGGATTAGAGTGGAGCTAGACTCGCTTTCTGAAAACAGTTTGCCCCCACTGTTTGGTGTGCACCGGGTTGATAGCGAATCTATTCAAGAATACAACGAAGCCCGATCAAATAATCTTCTGCCTGCGTCCGCACAAACGAAGGACAAATAGAATACCGAGTCGATTTTTTGATCAAACGAACCAAAGATTTGTTAACACCGTTTCAGCAGAGTAACGATGTAACAAAAAACAAGAAAACAATTTGCAGATATTTTGGCAGAGTAACGGCGCTGAAATTTGGTGTTGAATGAATGTAATTTGGGCTCTATTTACGGACCTATTCGCCTTAGGTTACACCCATTGGTGAATAGCCTTAAGTTAGAGTCATAACCTTTCCAAGAAGAGTTACACCCTATTGTGAAGCACTGTCTGACTTGCATCTGAAATTCGCGCGCACACCCTACTAATACGATACAAGCTTTTAAAACAGAAACCAGATTGACAAAAGTTATGTACATAGATGTCTCAATAACTCCGCTGTTGCAAATCAAACCAGGCATTAGAATCACTGTCACCAGACTCGTCACAACCATGAATCCAAAATTCATGGTATAGTTACGAACATAGGACCCCAAGAACTACTTCTTAGTCCTCATTACCCTCCTTACTCTTCTTACCCAACGGCAAATCCAAACGAGGCAACTCAGAAATGTTGACCGGAGGGAGCAAAGGACCTCCTTCAATGTGTTTTTGATTTGTAGATGTTTCTCTCTCCCGGTTCTGGTCAGTTCCTTTGGAGCCTTTTAGGATCCTTGTGAGCACACTACCACTAGAGGAGTCTTTCTGCCCATTCTGGTCATCTCCCTTGGAGCCCTTTAGTATTCCTGTAAGAATAGTACCAGTAGAGGACTCATCCTCCGCATTTTCGTCACTTACAATAGGGGCTTTTAGCGTCCTTGTTTTTCCATTACAGCGCATCCGTGTGAACATGCCACTGAAGATTCGAAATGGGCGACTCAGGGCTTCTTTAACTTTCATATATAGAGGGAGCTCATATAGCTGCCATGTAACAGTGAGGACAATCAGCACTGAGAGAAGACAATGAGTTATAAAGTTCTGCCTCTCAACCTTCTTGAGCACTCTAAGTATCTCTTTTAATTCATCCGCAACATCACCGTTTGCCTTGATAAATACAGGACATGTTATCTCCTTGGAAGCGTCCATTCTTGCTGCTCCCAACTGTGATATAAATAACTATTAAGCTCTGTGCATTTTGGTTCTTCGGAATAAAATATATGGTCATTCCAAATTCGTAACAATCAGATCTAAATATAAGGGGTAAAAGCGAAACGAATAAATGAATTACTTCTGAATTCTGACAGGGACTGTGACTAGCTGATACTAATGAAGCTTTGATTTTGAAAGGGAAATAAGTGTTTGTCTGAATCCAAAAGTGCTGGTACTAAGCCGGCTTAATAATCATATAGGCAAGGATTGTGCCTGCATTGTCTTTTTTCCTCTTTGGGCCTAAATTTGGAAAAATTCGCCAGAGTTTTTTGTTTCACTATCACAGGAACAAGAAGTAGGATCTACTAAGCCTTGCATTCTGATGACATAATACAAGATAGCAACCACTTTTTAGATGGAAAAAGAAGGCCTAGAAAAAGTTGAGAATCAGTCTAACTTCAAAAGCAATGTAGTAACATGAAAAAACAAATAGGCTCCAGATTCATATTGCCTTGCAATGGCAGTTATGAATTCCTGAAGATGAAACCTTTTGTTTGGAACTTGGGGAAGGAACAGAAAGCAAGAAAAAATTTAAAAAATTCTTTCCCTTGGTTGATTTCAAATTTGACTAAAGGGAAACTGGAATAAAATCAATTTTACTTCTTACTTGTCAATTTTTCTTACAATTTCTTTCAACTTTCCTTTCTTTTCTATAAAGAAAAACAATAATATATGTGGGGTATTGATCACAAATTGCTCAAAGGGTTCAAATCCGTCTTCCATCTAGCTCATTGAACGTACAAAAACGGAGCAACCACTTAGTGCCACTCCGGCCGCACTAGCTGAAGGGCACTCCGAAGCTCAAGTTAGCACATGGGGGAGAGAGGAAAGTACAAATAGTATTCAAAATGGAACCGCGTACCTCTCTAGGTTTTACCCCAGGATTTTGTAGGTAGAAATGTACTTGATCTCTAAACCACTCTTGCTCGGCACAAGCCCTTGACGTCACCAATAACCGCTCCAACACGTGATATTCTGAAAGGGTCCGGATGAAGCTCAATGGCCACGTGGCCGAGACCATGTGACGTCCAAAATATCTTTAAATGCCTTCCCGGTCAGCTCTTGGATCGGGTCTCTTCGGCCCTAACCAACACCACTGAGCTTTATCCAATGAGCGTTGGGCCACATGAAACGGGTTGGACTGTTGGCTTCAACCCAACACTCCCCCTTAAAACGCTGAGCAGCACAGAACAAGCTGGACCGTCGGCTTCAGCCCAACTACGTTCCGCCAAACACGCCTCCTCAGGACTTTGGGCTGCTCCATTCTGGCAGGTCCAAGAGGAGTCATGTTCAGCGCAAGAGCAATTTAGAGAGGAGGCGGCGTTGATCATCGCCGTCGTCGAAGCTGCCCTCGTCAGACAACGGACTCAATTTCTTCTTCCCTCTTTCTTCCTCCATTACTTGTTCTACTGCCACCTGAATCACCGCCTCCACCTTCTCTCTCTCTCTCTCTCTCTCTCTCTCTCTCTCTCTCTCGTGGTGTGCCCGAAACGATAGTTATCAGAAATGAGATTCGATTTGGCGGCAATCGGTCGAAGTTCCAGGGATCAAATCCTCTGTACCGGTTTATTCATGCAACTCTGTCCCAAAACATTTTCAGCCCTTAGATACGTGGATATTTTTATAACACTGAAATTTT
Organism: Vaccinium vitis-idaea; assembly: GCA_963854785.1. Classification (NCBI taxonomy): domain Eukaryota; kingdom Viridiplantae; phylum Streptophyta; class Magnoliopsida; order Ericales; family Ericaceae; genus Vaccinium; species Vaccinium vitis-idaea. The sequence continues at coordinate 18,103,464 of OY978221.1, forward strand.
ATAACAAGATCCAACAGGCTCAAACACAGATTGGGTACACGGGAACAGGGGATTTTGGTACAGAGGAACTGCTGCGGAAGTTCTGACGAAACGAGGACCTTGCATATATCCAAATTTAGGAGAAAAACTTGGGTGCCGCACGGTACCCATTACGTATCCCGATTGTTTAAAAATGTGTTGGACGGTCCAAATTTTAAAGAGATAAATAGGGGAGAGAGCAAAGAGTTGAGGAGAAATCAAGACTATTCAACACATTTTTGGATGACCGAGATGTGCGTTGGGTACCGCCACGTGATATCCATTCGGCACCACATAACTACAAGGACAATCGGAAGCATGAAAGAAATTTATACACATATCTATCAACTATGTAGCTTGTATGTAGATAAATATGTATCTATACATATATGGGAAAGTACTACAGAAATGTTAAAAGGTGTATTACATAAAAGTGTATTGTAATGTGTAAAACTGGACAAGTAGTTTCATGTTGTTGGACGCGTCCGAAGTAGGTGTGAGGCTTTCGAGCCTTCATGGGCTAGCTTCCCACATCGGGAAGTTTGGATTTTTGTGTTAAAAGGATCTTTTTGCCCCTCACTGGTCAGCATGCCTAGTTGGATGGGTTAAATGGAATTCCTCTTTTATCCTCCTCTAAAAAAATGTGTGAAAAATATAGAAAATAAAAATTTGGTCAAAGTGCATTTTAGAATGTAAGAAGTGTATTGAAATGTGTATTTTTTTTTTGTTATTTTCTCAGCTTATTGACAATTCAATAGACTTGAAATCCTACATGTGATAAAAAAAAAAAAATGTATATGTTTATTTCTCAAAATATATTGATATTTAGCATTATGTAGAAGTGAGATGTGAGAATTGAGTCATCTTGAATATGTTGCATCTCTGCTCCTAAATGACATTTGAATACCCTAGTGTTCAAATGTCAGGTGTCGAAGAAGAAACAGAAATATAGCTCGACTTGACTGACGCAAATTTTGCAAAAGAAGAAATCAACAAGCATTGTTGTCCTAGCCTTAGCTGCTCGGTTTAATTTACTTGAACTTTATTTTGGAAACTTAGAAGTATTTGGGAATCGTAATCTTTTGTGATATTTAAATTTACATGGACATGGTTGTAATCGCTATAACTATATTTCGATTCTCATTATTATCAAATAAAGGAAATTATTATGAAAATGAATAAACTGATTATTCCCAAAATCTGGATGTTAAACTGACAGAGTTTGATACAACAAACCATCCTTGATTATTGATCTTCTGCTTCTTTTCTACGGATATCTCATCAATAGGCACTTCGTTTAATCTGTCAAAGCAACAAAAAGCCCCCCAAAATAATCAATGAAGTACCACAAAATCAACATATACAATGCTCAACAAACTTGGTGCAAGTTTTTCACCCGGCCTTGAAAACCCTTGAATGATTCATAATAAATAACTCTTTCTGAGTAAAACTGGCGGGGTGAGAATGTTTAATTGTTTTGTGTTTAATAGGCATTCGGATGCTTTCTTGGGATAAACCTTAAAGATCTCCATCACAAAAAGTTAGAAGAGGATGCTCTCCACTGGCCGGAGACGCTGATAGAGACATACTGGCCACGGTGCCAACTGCTAACCGCCTCATCTCGATCCTCCTGTGGTGGCGCTCTCTGCATTTCGTCAGTGAGTCATCATTGTCTTCGTTCATTGTTTTATGGTGTCGGAGTATCATACGTACAATGGTCATTGGCGGTCGCATCCATCTTCAACAACCGTATTGCTTGTCGTAGAAGAGAGAGAGAGAGAGAGAGAGAGAGAGAAAGAGAGATCAGTCATTCATTTACACTGAGTACAAGAGGCATTTACTACATAACATACACACTAATCGATGACATCAATCTTTTCTGCTAAGGCCTCGTTCCACTAAATTTTCTTGCACTTTTTAGTTTTTATCTTTATTCAACTTTTTTTTTTTTTTTTTTTCCGTATTTTTAGTTTTACGATCCGTGATTCGTCGAGATGAGAGGAATTAGAAAAGTACAAAATTATGGCCGAAACTCGAATAAAAGTGCAAAAAAATTTCAAAAAGTCACACAAATAAGTTAAGCAGAACGAGGCCAATATACAGACTAAACAATCTATTAATGCTAACAAACCCACAATATACAGACTACACAATCTATGAATGCTAAACCAGAAAATAATCTTACAGCTTATGATAGAAATAGTCCAGAAACCACAATGTGAAGACTGAACCAGAAAACCATCCACCACCTTGTGTTCAGAATAGCCGACTAAAAGAGGACTACAAGTCGCATCTAGTATTAGCATGCATCTTCATTTTCCATACAGGAAGCATCACGATGAGAAGAACTTGCGTCACTTTCTGCACCTTTTTCAGCCTGCAAAAACAACTTAACAGATGAGGGGATGCTGATCGTTTATCACGTATCCAGACGTTTGGGTATCATGGACGTATTTGAGCCATAAAATTACGGAACTCTAAATATTATTTTTAAGTAATTGTCTTCAGGCAGTAGGTTCACCAATTTGGGGATCCCATCATATTCACAGACACGCCATCACACAACCACCTCTTCAATCACAGAATCACAATGAGCAATCACCAACACCCATTAGCGTCCAACAATCCGTGACTAAGCAAAACACACAGAGAGTTTCAAAACCTTTAAACCTAGAGGAGTTCTTTATTATTTTTGGGTCCACCTTGAATCCATGGCTTGGAAACCAAGCATAGGTTGCATAGCCTATGGGTTAGCCCCCTTTAATTTTCATCATTTTCCTAACCTTCTGTCCTGTTTTTCAACTGGTGTAAGAGAGGAAAAGCGGCCGCCATTGTGGTTAAGTGCCAGCCGCAATCCTTTCAGATACTAGAAATAATGAATCTTAGAACACCTGTACCTTTTTTTATTTTATACTAATTACTTCCTCCACCGATAAAGATAGTCCACTACCAAAAACCCTCCAATTTTCGGATAAAAAATGAAGCACTTCCTTGCATTATTTCATACATATCTTGACACAAAATAAAAAAATAAAAAAAAATCTATTAGAAAATTACACTGGGGACAGAGAGAGGGAGGATATTGATTTGGGTGCCACCTCCGAGTCGGAATCCTGGCTCCGTCCCTACAGGCCGCCAAATCCTTTCACGAAAGAAAGGTTCTATTTTCTTTCATTTATTTTTTGTTTAATCCATGATCCCTTCGTTTTTCTGTTTTATTTCCTATCCATTCCCATATTTGTCACTGTAATGGTGTCATAATCAGTACTTGTAAAACCAATGAAATCAATTGAAACACCCTTATGTCAAATAACTAGAGGCCAACCTTGGGGTTGTACAAAGATGGGTGCCTAACAGCTTCCCCTCGTCGTACCCTTGGCTAGCGAACATACAAAGCAGACATGCCGCAATGGATGTCAAGAGTTTCGCTAATTGGACCATCCTCTGTGCGAGCCTGCGCCGCAAGGGGCAGGTATCGCCAGTTTGGTATGTTGCTGTGCTTAGCTACGAAAAGAAAATGTTTCAAAAACATTAGCCGGTATAGAGTTGTATGGTTTAAGCAATCTGTTCCAAGGTGGGTTGTCATCTTGAGGATGGTTTGTCAAAATAGACTCAGTACAAGGGATAGACTGGCTAAATGGGGCACCTGTCCCTGATACTTCTTGTGTGTTTTTTTAAACAGCGCAAAGAGAGAATTTATTGATCTTTGAAATTATGGAATACTTCTTGTATTGTAAGATGTTGAAGACGAGAGTCATTCTCATTTGTTCTTTGAATGCTCTTTCTTTGGATGGGTTTGGCATAGTATGTTGCTTCAATGTGGGATTTCCAGAAGGCCAATGGGACTTGACCAGGAATTAGGTTGATTCAACCAGAGAAGTTTGCAAGAAACTGCTTTTAAGTCTCTCCTGAAGTTTGTGTTTTGCTGCTGCTGTTTACCATCTTTGCTGGGGAATGTAATGCCAGGATTCTTAAGGCTATTATAGGAGATGGGGTAGAGGCTCTGGGGAATATCAGAGCTTGCTTACGTGGTTGGGAGAATGTCAAGAATACTGTTGATTGGCATTGGATTAGGGATTGAATGTTTGATGTATTATTTCCTTCGCTAGGTTTGGCTATTGTGCTTGGTATTCATTTTTTTTTTTTTGTGTGTTTTGGCTTGGCCTGTAATGGTGTTCAAGGTCATCCCCTTGCCTTGTTTTTTGGTTAATTTCGATAAGAAATTAGTTTTTGAACAAAAAAATTAGGAAATACGTAACGAGCACAAAACAAAAATGTCAAAAGAATTGGGAATGTATGAAAAGGACATTGTTGGGATTTTCTAATTGCCGTCAAAACAACTCAATAACTCAGTCCGTTTCGTAGATTTTCAAAATGTTTAGTTAATTTAATACATGTCAGTGCAAACACTGGAATCTTGATATTCCACTAGTATTTCATTTCGGTCTGCTAGGAAAAAAAAAGCTTGGACTGTTAAGGTAAAAATGAAACAAAATTTGGTTCCTTGATCAAGTATTTTCCCTCTATGTATGGCACCCATTTTGGAAAAGGGTGGCAGGGGGAATAATCTCGATATAGATGTGATACTTAATGCAAGTGATAGAACAGTTCATGAGGCCTAACCTTAGCTTGACGGTATCTTTCGAGCATGCGACGGTATTGCTGACGTGCATCTGGAGAGTTGACCATGGTCAGCACTCTTGTGACAGCCTCATCAATAGCTTTTTCCACATTCTCTTTGCGGAACACTTTGAGAATGTCTTCTTCTTCATTTTCATCAATGGACTCCATCTCAGACCGAAATCCCCGCAATCCAACTCCTTTCCTGCGCCATCTTAGAACCACCTTCTCTAGAATACCAACAGCCCAACAGAAGATCTTATATTGCTTCCTAGCCTGATAACCTCTTACATGAGCCTGAACATAAAAGAAACTGCATAAGAGCCAAAATTTCGAGTATACTTCAGTAAACAAATGGGAGGGTTTTAGATATTTCATCTCAACAGGGATGTCTCATGAACTTCCAAATGCAAGTTGCAGCTTCCTATGGGCATGGAAACAAATAAGAACCACCGTAAAATTAATTTTCCACAAGGAACTCCTACATGTGCTAAGAAGTTCATAAGTGTGTAACATTATTTAACACCTGTTAGGGTGTACTTTTATCTATGTAAAACCAAGGTTTTTTTGTTACTGGTACAGTGTACCAGTACCGGTGAAGGTACAAGACCCGGTACCGATCTTTCTAACTGTATACGTACCAAAAAAATAATATATTTGGCTAAAATTGTAAATTTCATTCACAACCCAATTGTATTAATGACGAAAACTTAGAGAAAACATACAACTTAAATAAAAGAACACAACAAAAATAATGGAAATAGACCAAATAGAAAAGGAGTATGCTAAATAGTGGCGTGCTACATTATACACTAACTAATCTAAAAAAAGTGGTGCACTTTCCAATATAACTGTTCCTCTCCCACAGATTTGAAGCTCAAATTCCTGAAAATCATAAATGTCGTCTTAGACGGAAAAGGTCATAGAACTGGGTTTGAAGAGGCATGAAGGAGACTTTGCCGATTAAGTTTGAAACCGTGGAGGTTAATGCTCACAAAATATGCAGAGCTTCTCGGGATTACCACCAACAGAACAGATATGGAAAGGAATCAGTTCTAGAGAGAGTTGCTAACTTTTCTGTATTCACGATGAGAGCTTTCAGAATATGCGGAAAAAGACCCAAAAGTAATCGAGTTTAGCTTGGGTCTTCTCCACTCTCCATTTTCTCTCTTTTTCTTCATTTTTTCACTGGTTGGTACCTACCACCGGAATTCGCCAAAACGAAATCACACCTCTAGTATAACGGTTTCTCTCTAAACTGGTACATATCGGCCAGTACCAACGGTACGTGCCAGAAAGTTAGCCTAAACGAAATCACCTATCTAGTATATCAGTTTCTCTCTAAAACGGTACGTACCAGCCAACACGGTGCGGGATTTACAACCTTGACATAAAATCAAGTCAAATTTTTGGTGCCCAAATAGTAGGTTTTTTTTTGTTTTTTCTTTCCCGTTGTCATTGCTATCAGGTTCCATTCAGCTATCAAAATTTGGTGCATCAATCTTATTCCCGAGTAATTTAGTGGCATGACATAAAGTTAAGGAAATATGCTTCCCCGAATGTGTACATTTGATAAGGATACTGTAAGAAAACTAACTACAGTAGTTTAATTGTGTAGGGAACTAGTTTAAAAACAAGATTTGTGCGCAGTCTAAAGATTTTCCAGGACAAGTTTTTAGCAAATTCTAGCGGGAAAGTTAAAGCATGGCTCTGCAGGTATCCCGGTAATTGAACAAATAAAAAATGCATGGAAGCAATATGTTCCCATTTTTTCTTTCCCACCAACTGAATGGAGCCTTAGGGAATTTGTAACCAAAGAAACAGGGTACCTGTATCTTCACAACTTTATCGCGAAATGCCAGATAACCCTTCCGGCCTTTCCAACCTCGATATTTCTTCTGAACGGCAAGAGCAGCTGTACTGGTATCACGTGCACTGTGGAAAGCCAGTTTCGATGCAGCTGACATTCCCAAAGTATCACTTGAAAGGATATTATACTCATCTACAGCAGCAGCAGCAGCAGCAGCAGCAGCTTCTCTCTCTTGCCTTCTCCTGAAAGAATGTGAACGAAATGCAGCTTGTATACGAGCAGCAGCCTGAACTGCATTCCTGACTGCAGCAAAAGTGTCTTTGAGATTAAGATGATCTTCATTTGAAGCAAGAATCGTCCTTGATATGCTACTTAGAGCAATTTCAGATTCCAAAGCAGCGGAGCCTTTAGATAGCTCGTTTTCTTCCAATGTCAGGGATGAAAAGTGGCTAGTTAGGGCCACCTCAGAAAGATAACCTGCGAGTCCCTTATGTCCACAGGTGTCAGCAATGGATGCTGGTGTTTTACCCTTGGGATCTTGTGAATTGGGATCAGTCAATGCCCCAGCTGATGCACCAGATGCTATGAGTGCAGCAACCATTTTTTCCCTGTTGCAAAGCATTTGAGGTGCACTACGTGAGATTTATAATGGCTATCAACAGGCAACTACAAGAAGGCCTAACAAATCCTATCAAAATAAAAACTCATCTGAGACTTGTTTTAAGAAAACAGAGTTGTTTTTTTTAAGGGGAAAAAGAAATGAAATGTGGTTAGAATATTGTTTCATCACTTCTCTAGGAAATTGGGTCAAATAATCATGGAAGGAGCAATAAACAAATTGGTGCCTCTCAGTCAAAGTAAGTGAGCAACATGTCCTTTGGTGGTCAAAAGAGCTAATAAATTTAAAGCTTCTAACGAAGCTTGTGAGTTGGGAATTTTGAAAAGCTAAATAGCAGGGGCAATGGGGCATGAAACATTTTGTAGAAAAAAATAGTCTACCAAACTACAAGAATGGCTCAATGCCTTCTTTCATGTAACTACAAGAGGTATTTGAACGCTTTCTTTTATCCCATCCATTTAACCTATTTCTTCATTCTGTCTTGAAACTTTCTTGACCATTTACAACCCTATTTCAGCACTATTTCAACCTCAGCTGCTAGGTCTTTGATATGCCTTGACAGCAGGAAAAGCCTATCTCTACTTGCATTCTACTTATCCCTAATAGATATTTGAATCTTAAAGCGCAAGACTCGCTTATGTATAGGGGAGCCTGTTGGATGGCTGGACATTCATTTTTTACTCCATTTGAAAACAACTAAAGATTTTGTGACAAATGGTGATCGGACCTTCATATGTATACAGTATATTACTCTCGACCTCTCAAACTTCCTAGGTCAAAGAGCATCTAAACGCAGTGAATCATCGAAGGATTGTGGGCAGAAATATGGAAGTTAAATTTAATTGATGCTTTGACATGGATAGGTAACCATAGGGCTTTGATGAGGTGAAAAGAAGTCGGTAGCCGGGTTTCCATTCAAGATAACAAGAAGCGGAGGGAAATTTTTGTTTTCTTTGGGAAAAATCAGGCACAACTATTTAAAAACTCACTAGAGCCCAATTACCAATCCAACTTAATTCTCAAAACAGTCCATCCATAGCTCTCGAATGTAATCTAAGCACATGATGAGGACAACACCAGCTAATATGCTGAAGCTCCAATGTCCAAACGACTGCCAAAAAGGTGATCTGATATGCTCCAACTAAGCTGTAATCACTAACAATGTATGAAGTAGTTTACACAGAAGAATACTATCATACAGAGTACTCAAAACCATCTATAACCAATTAACACTATTTGAAAGATACTGCACCTGGCTGTTTATGCAAACTAGAAAACACTTGCAGCAAATATCATAAAATTACTTCAATGTGTGAGAAAATCGTTTTCTTTGCCGGTAACTCTACTATTACGGCAGAACAGACAAAAATCTTCATTCGAAAGCTCCACCAGTAATTAACCTAGCTCGGGAAAATAGCCTAAGCACAACGAGAGGACTATAGTAAAGCTCCAAAATTCAAGCCACACTGTAATCCCCAACAGTCCATTCTTTTTTGTAAATTTAGTCACTATCAGACGACATGGAAGTAGTTCAAATAGGAAAAACATGAATCCTAATAACCTCACTTCAACTATCACAGATATATTTAAAGTAGGTCATTTACCATAAGTTTCTTCCGTTCCTTCCACTGGTAATAAAAAAAGAAAAACTTTTCTTCAGCAATTACTGCTAATTGATGTAAAAGTCTCATCGTTGACACCAAAAGGTATGCTAATATCAGAGGCGACGCCACATATAAATTAGTGGGGTCGGGAGAACCCACGGGGGAAAATTCTTTTACTATTACTATGTTAAATTTTTCTCTTAATTTGTAAATGACTATCAAAATTCGATGTTGACACCACGCTAGAGAATTTTCTAATCTTTGAAACTGACTAAAGTTGTGAGAAAATAGCAAATGAAAGGACTATAAGTTATAACCCATTTGATGTTGTCACCACAAAAGAGAATTTTCTACTCTTGAAACCCAGTAATTGTTAAAGCTGACATAATACAAATCAAAGTGCTAAAATCCGGGTGATACTACGGTACACCACCCCCCCCCCCAGAACCCAAAATTACTCCATATGAGATTTTGTGGCTCCAACTATGAGATTTTGTGGCTAAAGGTATGAAAGGGCGTACGAAATACACCCCATACGGATGGACTGCCGAGATTGCGCCACACATGCGTGTGGGATTTTGTGCCACCTTTGATCATTGACCATATGAGATAGTGTGTATATCGATATGAGAGTTTGTGGACTCCAATATTTATTGTTGTGATTACCGATATGAGAGTTTGTGGACTAAATATGAGATTGGGTGTTCCAATATGAGATTTTGTGACGGAATCCAATATTTATTGTTGTGATTACCGATATGAGAGTTTGTGGGACTAGAAATGAGATTTGGTGTTCCAATATGAGATTTTGTGACTATCCGTATGAGATCCGCACCAAGTCCGCATGGTCAGCACGGTTCCAATATGAGATTGTGTGGCTCCAAATATGAGATTTTGTGACTATCCGTATGAAGGTGCACACCGTACGCCCTTTCATACCTCTAGCCACAAATGGAGTAATTTGTAGGGGGTGTGTACCGTAACATTGCCCCTAAAATCCAGCTCATCTTTAGTCTTCACCATATGAGATTTTGTGGCTAAAGGTATGAAAGGGCGTACGAAATACACCCCATACGGATGGACTGCCGAGATTGCGCCACACATGCGTGTGGGATTTTGTGCCACCTTTGATCATTGACCATATGAGATGGTGTGTATATCGATATGAGAGTTTGTGGACTCCAATATTTATTGTTGTGATTACCGATATGAGAGTTTGTGGACTAAATATGAGATTGGGTGTTCCAATATGAGATTTTGTGACGGAATCCAATATTTATTGTTGTGATTACCGATATGAGAGTTTGTGGGACTAGAAATGAGATTTGGTGTTCCAATCTGAGATTTTGTGACTATCCGTATGAGATCCGCACCAAGTCCGCATGGTCAGCACGGTTCCAATATGAGATTGTGTGGCTCCAAATATGAGATTTTGTGACTATCCGTATGAAGGTGCACACCGTACGCCCTTTCATACCTCTAGCCACAAATGGAGTAATTTGTAGGGGGTGTGTACCGTAACATTGCCCCTAAAATCCAGCTCATCTTTAGTCTTCACCATATGAGATTTTGTGGCTAAAGGTATGAAAGGGCGTACGAAATACACCCCATACGGATGGACTGCCGAGATTGCGCCACACATGCGTGTGGGATTTTGTGCCACCTTTGATCATTGACCATATGAGATGGTGTGTATATCGATATGAGAGTTTGTGGACTCCAATATTTATTGTTGTGATTACCGATATGAGAGTTTGTGGACTAAATATGAGATTGGGTGTTCCAATATGAGATTTTGTGACGGAATCCAATATTTATTGTTGTGATTACTGATATGAGAGTTTGTGGGACTAGAAATGAGATTTGGTGTTCCAATATGAGATTTTGTGACTATCCGTATGAGATCCGCACCAAGTCCGCATGGTCAGCACGGTTCCAATATGAGATTGTGTGGCTCCAAATATGAGATTTTGTGACTATCCGTATGAAGGTGCACACTGTACGCCCTTTCATACCTCTAGCCACAAATGGAGTAATTTGTAGGGGGTGTGTACCGTAACATTGCCCCTAAAATCCAGCTCATCTTTAGTCTTCACCATAGAATTTTCAATACAACGGTTATTTGTAACGCCCCTCTCACATGGGGTGATACCTACACATACATGGCCCCACCTAATGTGAGAGGGCATTACAATTAACCGTTGTATCCAAAAAAAAATCAGTCGTCACCCCTTCCACTCTCTCTTCGTTCGTTCGTTGGGTAGTCGATTAGAGTCCTCGTCAGTTTTCTCTTGCCTCTCTCTTGTACATTTAGTGTTTGCTTCTATGATTTACGTAGATGTTTATACGAATGACCTCATGCTCCGAACTCCTGGAGTCGCCACTAGCTACTATCCAAAGCAGCATTCCCCACATGTTTACTAAACTAGAGCCTATTTGTCACTTGACGGACACTAATAAAAAAAAAAAGGTGCTTTTCCATTATCTTAGAGAGTTCGCCAAATGACACTAGCCAATCCCACTTGACTGGGAGATGAGGCTTATTTTTTGTTTGGTTAGAGTTCCAAAAGACAAGGATCTGTTTGTCAGGTACTAACTACTAAAGACAAAAAAAAAATCACCTTCCAAATCGCGCAGCCCAATGAAGGGCAGTCCATCCGTTGCTGTCACGTAAATCTACAACAACTCCAGAACTTAAAATGGGGTTTAAAGCCCACTCAAATCCCAATCCAGCAACTATGTGTATTATCCATTGCTCCTTCTTGGACAACGAACAACCCTGCTCACCACACAGTGATCTGAAAGAAAGCCACTGCTGCAACTTGTCTTTTAAAAGTTCTTCCAGAAGCCAATCTACTGTACCAGATGAAGTCCAACTGCCATCTACAAGAGTCTCAATAACATGGCCCCACAAATCTTCACCAGCTCTGGATTTTCCCAGTAGATCCCTTATGGATTCATTAACATCTCCCTTCTGTCCCAAAGAGTCCGACAGAAGCATCTGGACAAACCGGACAAGTAAGAGCATTTCTTCTGGACTCTTAGCTGTTTCTGCTTGGGATGAACTACAGTGATCACAACTGCTTGGAGAATCGTGGTACTCAAACTCTCTGACTTCACTGCAGGACTCCCTATTGGCAGACGTAATGCACAGAGTAACCTTTCCAGGAGGGTGAGGAGGGGCCTGGCAACATATGACACCTTCTTGGATGATCTGGACAGGTACTTCGATGTCACCAAACATACAAGTCCATGTCAATTCTGATGGATTGCAGAGAAAAGATCCAACAATGATAACCTGGAGTAAGCAACTTCAACTCATAATCATTACTTAACCGGGAAAAAATAGCAGCTTCGCAAATGAAAGATTATAGGAAGAAAACTAGAATCGTTGCGTAACAGCAATTGATCTATCATGAAGTAACATAGGTGGCACGTAATCATTTACGTGAAATGTGAAGCAACATTGTGTTGAGACTTGGGATGAAGTAATGTCAGATGTATACAAAATGCACGGTTCAAGATCCAGATATTTTGAATCTCTAGGTATTTCAAAATTTTGTTGTGGACAAAAGATCCTACTCCTACATCTAGGCAAGACTAATTGAAAAGAATGCTTCTGAAAAATCAGTTTTGTGGACAAGCGTGCTACCTCAAGGTAAGTCTTATTAAATCCTTTCCATAGGCACATGATCAAAATATAGAAAATCTACAAATATTACAATTTTCAAGATTTGATCAACTGAAAAATTAAATTACTGAAAGAAAAGTTCCCACCTTCGTAGCCAGAGTGGAAAAGCCCCATTCCGGAGATATTTCTCTAATTGTAAATTTCTGTTTTTGAGAAATGGTTAAACTTGAATCTGCCTCGAGATAAATCCCTATCTGATCTTGGTCAAATGGTGTTGTGAAGTGGTAAGGATTGGTACAAAGAAAATTTGTTAGAGGAGAATGTTCTGGATATTTAAAATGTTCAACTTCTTGTGACAGTGAGATGGAAGTTGACAATTCCAACAGACTCCCAGAGTTTGTTGGATATTCGCTAGATGATGAAGGTTGAAGATTCCTATCGCTTCTTGGACTTATAATGCTATTACACTTTGGAGAATTATGTCTGCCAATATCTATCCAAAGACTTTCTTGCTCTTCAGGCAGACCGCTGCTTGACTGTGGTGCTAGCATTCCCTGTAGAAAACATCAACCTATTATGGAAGCAGCAAAAATAGTAGCTTTAGAAGAATGGGAATTGAGATAATTATGAGAAAGTTCAAATATGCACAAAGGTCAATGTATCATCTGCATGTGTATACATGCGGGTAAATATGTAATATAACTTTGCAGTATGAGTTCCAAACCAGATTCCGTACTAACAGAAAGAACCATGTATCGATGACACTAATAAATATGAATGACACTAATATATACGAATACAAGTTTCGTAGGATATAAGAGAAGGCAAGAATATAAATTTTAAAAGGATATTAGAGAAGGAAAAATGATGGAACATGCAACAATAATTAAGATTCTCTCACATTTCCATCCGAGGTGCGTGTATTTTTCTCTTGGAACTCTGATCTTGGAGAGCACTCCCGCATCTCTTTCCGAGGTAAAGAGTCTTTCTGTTCAACAGTAAATTCTTGTACCATTGGTTGGTGATTATATTCCCCATTTCCACCTGAAAAAAGAGACAAAAAAAGGTAAACAACAACGAGACATAGGTATGCTAACCTTTAATTTGGGAACTGTTAGAGCTTGTCCCACATTGGTAAATTCTATCCTCCAAAACTTCTATATGAGCCTGGATTTGCCTCTCAACTCATTGCCAATTATTTTAGAGTTGGATGCTTGAACAAGAACTAAATTTTCTTGCTAGGAAAAACACTGGAGAAGAAATGAGCTTGAATTTGGGATATTTTGCACCGGTGGATTTTGATTCAAGGGCACATAGTAGCTGTCTAATAATTTTTAATAGTCAAGAATGGCTCTCTGCCATTCAGCTGAAAGCTGAGCAAAACCTGAGTTTTTTAATGTTTTGATATCTGAGTCCTGTTGGCTCTCTCTCTCTCACACACACCCACACGTACGTTAGATTTCCCATAACTGTATGTGATTTCTAGCCCCAAATCCCTTGCCCTGAAACCCTAGGCGATTAAAGATATGGTTGGCGGTGCCGCGGGAGTCCACTCTTCCATGTCTTTTTGCCAAGTGTATAATCAAGTAACCAACAAAGGGTACGGATTTTTGGCAGGTTTTCTTTTGCAGGTATCTGGTTCAGTGATTTTTTATATTGAGACCGAGATACTCTTTCCCTTCTTTTAGGTAACAGACTATCTATCTCTTTCTTTGCCTTTTTCTCCCAGTTCCTGTTTTTCCTTTTTTGGCTTTGCTCAATGTTTGGAACACAATAGTTAGTTATTTTCAGAAAGTTGAATTTAATCAGAAATCCAATTGGCGATCAAGTTCTGATTTCTGATTTTTTCCGTTCCAAGTATGGTTCAGTGTCTGGAGTGTTCTGACCAAAGTTCCCTTTTGGTAGAAACAAAAGGTTCTCTATGGGATCTAATTATTGAGCTAGAAACAAAAGGTTCTCGATGACCAAAGTTTTTTTTTGCCCTTTTGAACTATGGACTCAATCCCATAAGGCCATAACTATGTGGACACCCCTCTACTCCCCCTCTCAAGCGTCGTGCCTTTTGTAAGGAAGGACAATTTAAAGTTGGTCTCGACTTTCTTACAAGGTCTGCACAGAAAGAAATCTCTATAGGCTGCCAAACCATTTGAACACAACACCTCTGAGTTTACAGTTGGCCTCGGTGACAACCTCAACCTATTTGGCTAACCTGTTTGGTTGGAAACACTTTACTGTCTTTATCACATTACCTATTTCTTTACATTATTCTATCAACAAATGCTAAGAAATCAAACCAATTTTCCAATTGAAACGACGTCTGATGATTAAGGTCCTCAACTTCTTTGATTGTGAATCTTTAACTTCAAAACTATGGACGGTCCAAACTGAAAAAGACAGCAATTTCAAATCAAGTGCGTAGGCATCTTAGCTTGCTGCCCAGGCGCATGCTGTCCAGGCTAAGCAACGGTTGCTAACATTCTCTCAGCAACTTTCTTAAGTACAACAAATCACCGTATATTGATGAACACTAACCCGAGGGAAATGGGAACAAATGACTCATGATGCTACGTGTTCCAACATTAAAAAAATCATACCAAACCAAATTCAGCAACATAAGAGGTCAACACATAAATCAGATAAGAGGAGACATATTTAATATACTTCCTAGAACAGGACAAAACAACGGGATTTATAAATAAGACACAAGTGCATTTTGACTGTAGTGAGCACCAAATGCCACATACCTGTTTCTTGTTGCAACAGAAGATCATTTTCATCATCAGGATATGCAACATATCTACTCTGGCCGATTTGAATCAAGTCCAAATCATTCTTCATTGCATCCAAGCTATCATCATTCGAACTTAACTGCTCCTCAAGCCTTCGCAATGCTTGACTAACTTCAAGCTCAGATGAACTACTACTCTGTGCCAATCCTGCGATCCTGTCTAAGCTATCTATCCCATTATTCTTGACGACTGCATCAGTACTAACTTCTACAGCCCCTGGGCTCTGATATGGTTCATAACGTTCAATGACAGAAACATAGGCAGGATGTTGAGCAGTGAGGGCACTAGGACTCTGATTGAAGGTAGAAGTGGATCCTGGTGACAACTGTGAAACAGATCCAGAACTATACCTCCCCTGGAATCATGAATACAACTGGCAATGTCAAAGTTGAAGCTTAATTCATGCACCAATAGCAACAATGGTAAGAAGTCTTTGCAATAATTATCACAAGAGGGGGAAAAAAAAAAAAGGCTTTTTTCTGTTTGCAATTTCTCCAACTGAGCTTTGCATAAAAAAAATTAGCAATGCTAAAAATGCATCCACAAGCAGAATGGAAACTTTATTTAGGTGGCCATCTAATCACGATCCAGAGAGTGAGAAAAATTCATATTGGCCCTAATAAAAATGGTCAAGTAGAAGTTACCACTTACCAAATATACTTCAGATCTACAAATTACATACTCTCCAATGAAGAACACTTTCAGGCCCGGAAAGTTTTTAATGAAGTGAGAATGAATACAGTCTCCTTAGGGCAAACAAAGCAACTCTGACTAGATGTACCCAATACCAAGAAGTGGAAGCACAAATATCAGGAGTTGACGAAGCTAAGTCTCTAAGTCAGGAGTAGAGAAGAAACCAACCTCTCTGATATCCCTATAATGAACAAGAACAATGTGCTCATACGCCCTGCCAAAATCGTAACATAATTAAATTTTCAGAAAGAAAAAATAAATAAATAAGAGGAAAGAAAGAATGAAAATCAATGAGATAGGAGGAAAGCAAAGCAGATTAACCCTGGTACAAATGAAGGAAATGATTCATATCTGTTGACTGTCATTCACTACACTACGGAAGGCTGGACGGCTAGCTAGTCTGGAAAGTTAAAAAAACTTGGCATGATACAGATTGTGAGTTTCACAAAAGGAGGGGAAATCTATAATCAGTAATTTTCACTTAATTCAGTAAGATATACCAAGTAACATTTCATCCACTACATCCAAGGAACAATTGTTTCGGACGAAAGAATGCCAGATCACCGCAGGCACTGAATGAATGAAATGAGTGGAGATCTTTCTAATAAGAGACGCACAGTAAACTTACGCATCCAACATCCAATAGCTACGCCTCTGAAAATTTGGATTCTGCTCCCCATGTGCATAATAACAACTTAAAGCTTCTACATTTCCAACCTAGACGCACAAAATTATCAGGTAAAATGACTGCAGTCAGGCTGAGAACAGCAAACAAAGGAAACTCAATCGACCTTCATGGTTTAGAAGTGCAGGAAATGGCAAATACTTAAGTTGTGATACACATGAAAAAACCTTTTAAACACGTATTTATAGAATAACCAGCAAAATGGAAAATCTGGTGATTTTTTTGGGGATCCAGCTAGCGTTGTCTGTAAGCTCCCTTATCCTACAAGGTCATTTCGTAGGGAGGAGACTGTAAGGTTGAAGCCAGATAAATTTGCCTCCGTCCAATCCCAAATTTTTATTTTTTATTTTTTATCAGCTCATATAACCCCAAATTAGCAGATCCGTTGTCGCGTACATCCACTGCACGTCAACCATATTTTCAGAGGAATGCTTTTAAATGTATGATATATTGATATTTATATTGGCATTAACCTTGAGCCTTTCATGTGCTTCACCAACAGTTCTCCCATCTTTCTTTTTGCGCCAATTGTGACCATCTTTACGGAAAAAACGAAGGACCCTCTTGTTAAAAAGAAATAGAGATCCACCTGTTAAAGAATCCAATCAGCCAAATGGAAAAATCAGCCACGTGGTACAACTAACAATAAGACAGGCTTTCACGCAATACGAAGTAAGATGCAACAATTAAAAAGTCTACTTGCTGGTTTTTGAAGGGGCTGATGGGTGAGTTGGTCTTCCTTATAATTGTGTAAAATAAAGAGCACTTCTGCTGGCTTCAGCCACCGCGTTTGAGCTTCTCGAACCAGATCGTCAACATTATAACCTGAAATGGAACCGCAATCGCAGTTATATAGATGTTCGTCTTTTACAACTTCATTAGTGGGGTGGTACCAGTAACAAGAGGCTATGATCCAGGGGTGAACACAAGGAGGTGCCGGGGTGTGCCTTGGCCCCTTCACCACTCTAAATATTTTCACTTATTTGAAAAAATTCTATGCGATTGGCCCCTGCAATTCCCTTGGGGTGAAATTTTTTTCTTAAATGTTAAAACTATATGTGTGGGGAAAAAAAAAAAATTAAAATTTGAAGTTACCAACCATTTTTCGGTCGCATGCATAAAATTACATGGCAACTACGAATACATGCAATCTATTCTCTTTCTCTAACATAGCAAGTAACAATATCTACTTCTGGAATATATTTTTTGCTACCAATGTAGAAGTACATGTAGTTCCGGACCCTGCCATGTTCAAATTATGAGTCCGACACTGCTATGATCAAGATCTAATAGTACATTTTCATAGGAAAGAACAATACAAATTGGGAATAAGGTCAAGGCATGCTAGTTGAATTACCAAAAAAAAACAATAATTTTGGAAGAGTGTAGAAGGGCATTCTACATACATGCATTGAGGCTAATGTTCAATAGTCAACAGTGAGCAACTAAATTGATAAAAGTTGCTAGTCAGAAATGAGCAAAGACTGAAGAAAACTTATATCAGAACTTGGTTATGCTACAATTAAATACAACTAGGAAAAGACTAAGTTCCCTGCCCAGAGGAACCTTTATAGTAAAATACATACCGATAAACAGTATCCTTATCATAACTTAGGCACTTCAATTAACTCATTAGCAGGCCTAGCCATGGTTTCAAGTTGTGGTATCGGTCAACGTAGTCGTAACGGTTGTGGTCGCAAGTAACGGGTATTGGGATTTGGGATTCCCTATTGCATCAAGGGAATCAGACACAACACTCGTGAATTTTTTTCAAGCACTAGTAAATGTTAAAAAATTCATTAATACACATTTTCTAACCTTATTTATGACAAACTTCAATGTTTTTAGAAAATTCTAACCAATATTTGACTTTTAGAAATGCTTTTGTAAGTAGGATTGAATTAAAAGATGCTTTTTAAACAATTAATTTTTTTTTGGGGTGACGCATTTTAAACAATTAATATATATATATATATATATATTTTTTGGTAACTTAGATTTTATTGAACTAACCTGAAAAACAGGAGCAGAGGGGCATCTCCCAGAACAAGAATACAAACAACAGAACTAATAACTAAACTAGAACTAAATCTTACTATCTAACAATGGGTATACTACTACTAAGTACACAACGTATACAATATGAAATCCTTAATTTTAACCAAAAACGAGGCAACAGTCATACGTTTCAACTGAAAAAAAGGCGGCCTTGTGGAAACTTTTTATCCATCTCAAAACCAATTGGCAATGAGTGGAGAGGTTGCAAATGTTATTAAGTGATCTCACATTCCATACCCAAGCAACTACTCTTAACACTTCTGGATTCTTCATTCAACAAGACCATCATCCACCAACAACCCTAGCTCCAAAACCGCTAAATGAAACCCCCAAATGAACCAAACAAACTCCTAATCCATCAACAATACCCCGATCAAGGTATATTCATGCAAAATTGATACAAACCGGATAGAGAGTCTCTATTCGGTCAGAGCATCTAGTGAGTAGCTGTTGGATTTTGGTGTGTATTACTCTAGATTTTTGGGTGGTGTTTTGTTAGATTGTTGGACATTGGTGTGGGTTGTGCATCTCAGGCGTAGCCGCGTATGCCCCAGCGATCCTGTTCCCAAATTAAAAAAATAAAAATAAAATCGTGTCCTTCCCGATTCCCATGACCGAAAATCAACTCCGAGTGAGATAACTATTCATCAGAAACAGTAAGAGCGACATTCTAAACCTAAATCATTAAAAAAAAAAAAAAATGAACGTAGTTTAAGGAGTCAAAATTCTAGCAAGAATGGAAGGAAGTGAAGAAACGAAGGGGAAGGGGGTCCCACCTGAGTCCGTCATGTGGGAAATTTCAAGCGGAAAAAGTGTAGCAAAAGCACTTGAGTCGTGTGCTTATTTGGATACGACTCCGATGGATAGATACATATATGTATTCATATCAACCTCGATTCAGCAGTCAGCAGTAGTGTAGAAGAAAGAAATGGAGATTCCAAATTAGCTTCAGGAGTAGTCCACGGCAGAACGATCGCCGCTGGAAAAAGGATTGAACGAGTGTCAGGAATCCCGATGATCAGTGTCTCGTCGGTTGCCCAATTCATTTGGAGTACTTTTTAAATATCTAAAATATCTGGTTCAGTTGTTCAATTCAATCAACGAGAGAGACAGAGACAGAGAGACACAGAGACAGAGAGAGAGAGAGTGATGTGTGGCAGAACACACCGGACTTCAAACGGCTGGAAATTCGGGTTGCAATGAATTTGGCAAAAGATGGGGACAACCCAATGGCCACTTTGTGTTTGGATTAATTTTGAAAAGAAAATTTTGAAAACAATTTTTTTGAGATAGTATTTGGTTGAATTTTTTAAAATGAGAATAATGAGGTAATGATTAGAGAGAGATAGAAAGAGAAATTAAATAATAAAGTAATGACTGTAGAGAGATTTTTTTTGAAAAGAAATAATCTTTTTGAATTTTTTTTTTTGAAAATGGAGATAAAAGGGAAGGGAACAAGGCCTGCGATGTCTGTCATTTTTTGGGTAATTCAGCTTGAAATTAAAAGGGGTTAAGCGAATGTACAGCCTACAAGGGGCATACCCCAGGGAGGATAAAACGAAAAAAAAAAAGGTGCGTACTTCCCGGCACAACCCGCCGGGTAGGCAATTTGAGGGTCATAGCACAACCCGCTAGGAAAGGACTAAAGAGGACAAATTTCCTAGTTGTTATACGAGCACAAAGGCTCACAAAAAATTTCAGAGTGAGAGGGACCACCCCTCACTTGGTGGAGTGTGTCATTTTGCATTGATCTATGTACTTGTACTTCTCCTACCCTTTCGCTATTTAGGCTTTCTTCTTAAATACTCGTAGATTTTATCTCATAAAAAGTAGTTTTATCTAACATTCTCAATAGATTTTATCAAAATTAGATTTTATCAACACTAGATTTTATTTCACAATCATTTACAAAACACCTTTATCAATCCTAGATTTAATCTATTGAAAAAACAATGTTATTTTATCACATCTCTAAACAAAACTACATTTTATCAAAATTAGATTTTATCTCATAAAATCCATCGAAGAACAAGGCCTTGCTTGTATTTCTCCCCAGCTGGTGAGGTTAAAAACCAATGAACAATTTCTCTACTTTTTGTACGTTGGATTTTTTTTTTTTGTGCTCACTAGGTACAGAATAGCAAAACTCAGTTCACCATATGAGTTTAGCTATTTACTTGAAATGGTTTTAATTTCTCTCCTAAATTAAACTCATTTCACCCCTACACACAAAAAAAAAAAAAAAAAAAAAACACTAAGCCCAATGTGCTCACAATAGCGAGACTTTTTTTTAACCCAAATAAATACTGAAAGTGGTTGGGAGCCTCACTTGTAACTTCTCATTTTTACATAACTTTTTGGTTTTGTAGCTTTTTAGATTATAGTCAGAATTTATATTGAAAAATAATGTTTAGTGGTACTCCGTAAAAAAATAAGCTCAATCGGATATCGAAAAATGCTCCATCGGTTTATCCAATTTTTGGTTCAGAATAAAAAACTAGACAAGCTGATGGACATTTACTAATATTCGATTGAGTTTATTTTTTATGGGGCACTACTAAACATTATTTTAAAAAACATGAATGGTTCCGATCATCCGTATGAGACCTGAAATAGTCCCAAACAATTAATTTATACAATTTATGTACAAAAAACTTTTGTACGCATATGATTTTCGTTTAACATCTTACCCTCCACTTGTTTTGCAAAACTACTTTCTGTTTTTTTCTAGGGAATTTTTCAGCACGGCTAGTTCTATGAAGTTCTCTTTCTTTAGGATTTTAAAAAGGGAAATGCTACAATACACACTCCATATTTGGGTGTATATCATATGCACCCCTTCTTTTAGTTACGAATCGATTAATAAAAGGTACAATTTTTTTTTAAAAGTTATGACGCACCAAAATGTTATGAATCATAAAAAATATTATAAATCACATTGCTGAAAAGTTACAAAATAATAAAAAAACGTTGATATTGCCAATGAGATGACACTGTGTTTTAAATGGCGAGTGCCTTTGCGCTATAGCGCATGGCGATGGCGTGGCGATTGGTTTGCGCCATGGGGAGTCATGGCAAGGCGCATGACACAATAGCGCACGTATGGCGCTATGGCGCACGCCACAAGTCATGGCATTGTGGCGCCATAGTGTGCGCCATAATGTGTTTTAGCATTTTTTTGATCAAATCAATCTCAACTGTTGATTTATGATGCACGTACACAAGTAGTCAATGTACTGGAATATTTCCTTAACTCTTAACCCTACACATCAGAAGAGAGATCTATCGTAAATCATTAGCAACAGCCATCAAGCTTCTTCTCTTGCGATAAACAACAGCAGCTGAGCAGCAGCCATTGATCTGAAATCAACCCTTCTCTCTCTATCCAGGTATCTCTCTCTTATTCTTCTTTTTCTTCTCTCTTCTTCTTCTTCTTCTTCTTCTTCTTCTTCTTCTTCTTCTTCTTCTTCTTCTCTCTTCTTCTTCTTCTTCTTCTTCTTCTTCTTCTCTCTTCCTCTTCTTCTTCTTCTCTGTCTCTGTTTTCTCCTTCTACTTCTTATCTCTGTTTTTTCTTTTAATCTTTACTTTAAAACCTGAAATCTGAAATGCCGACAACAAATATGTGTGAGGACAATTCGTTTGTGGACTGCTGCTGCCTCTGTTGTTGATCGAAACAGTGTTTTGATCTGTTGTTGTCTTGTTGATCAAACTTTAACTTCTCTTAGATATGTTTCAAAGTATATCTATCATCTTATTGATTCTAAGATCAAACTTTAATCTGTTTTCGATCCACAACACTACAACAGCAGAATCCATTGATCTCCTCTCTCTGTCCACATGTCTGGCCTTTTTTCAGTGAAGTCAATCAGTCATCAGTGTCTCTCTTTCTTCTCTGTCTCTGTTACTTCTTCTTTCTTCTTTGTCCTTGTTTATTTCAAAGCCATCATCTACAACGACAAATGCAAGAGCAAAGGCTCCAAAAGAATCAAAAGCAAAGCAGCCCCGTGTCAAAGTCACCAATCTATACGAGCTTGTAGAAGAGGAGGGAGAAGAATACTGGGAAGATTGGGACTATGGATATTTGGATGAGGATGAGGATGAGGATGAGGATGAGGATGAGGGAGAAGAAGAAGACGTGGAAGGATACAAATCAAGTGATGATGAAGAAAATGAAGTTGTTGGTGTTGATGACTGATGCGGATGATTGATGGGCATGCCTGCATGAATCAAAATTAGATTACCGTATCCTTAATTTTGTTGTCCCAAAGCTAAACGTCTATATGTTAACTTTTTATGGATTTTATGTTTTACTTAGCATGTGGTGGTTTAAACATTGAAATGTTTATGTTTTATGACATTTGAACGTTTTAAAAGTGTTTGCTTGTGTTGAAAGTTATGCCTATATTAGAATTCTACTTATTATAATAAAGTGCGCCACAAGTTGCTATGGCGCGCTGTGCGCTATTGCTCCAGGGGACCATTGCGCCTTGGTGCGCTGTGAGCCATTTAAAACACTGAGATGACACGATATAGACCATACAATAGGTGGATATGGTACACACCTTCAATGGGCATTCCCTATTAAAAAATATTCATATAAAGCCGAATTCTGAGTGTGTATAAAATTTCTCAAAACAAAGTGTACGTGGCATAAATCTTTTCTACAAGACTACAATAATTATTAGGCCTTGTTTGGTGGCACTTCTGTTTTCTGTTTTCAGAATTTTCACAATTTAAAGAAAGAAATGTTGTTTGTGTGCCACTTCCACTTTCAAATTCTACTTCATACTTCCACTATTTATGAAATTTGGGAAAGTTGAAAATCTCAACTTTCACTTTTTGTTTTTGTTTTCCCACTCCCAGCCACCACCTTCAGCCACCACCCACCACCCCAACCACCACCTCCAGCCACCAACCACGACCCCAACCACCACCCACCACCCCACTACCACCTCCACCCACCACACACCACCCCAACTAACACCTCTAGCCACCACCCACCACCCCAACCACCACCCACCACCCACCACCACCACCACCACCACCACCTCCAGCCACCACCCGCCACCACCTCCAGCCACCACACACCACCCACCATCACCGCCACCACCCACCACCTCCAGCCTCCCGCCGGCACACCTCCAACCGACTCATAATTATGTTTTTTCTTTTTTTTTTTTGAAAATAATTTCACACAAACATATTTTTTGTTTTCACTTCCTTTTTATGAAAAACAGAAATTAGAAAACAGAAACAAAAAACAGAAGTGTTACCAAACATAGCCTTAAAGATGGCCGGAATAAATACGCATGAAAAGCTGTAATTGTCCTTTCACAATGAACCATCAACCACTGCAAATGGGAAGCAGTACTAGTGGAGAGATGTTAAATAATTGTTTATTCCTTATTTTGGAAAAATAAACCATTTATTCCAAAAAAAATAATAATTTATATTTGTTAGTTTTACGTCAAATTTTTTTGTGAGTTATTGGTTCGCCATGACAAAAGGAATCTAAAAAGTCAAAAATTATTATATAATATTTTAAAAGTTAACTAAAGACAAATATAATCTAAATTTTTGTGGATTATTGGATTATTTTAACGTAAAACTAATAAACTCCAAAAAAATTGGATAAAAATAATTTAAAAAATGATTTTTAGCACCGTAACTTATTGGAATATGTATATTTGATGAACCTATCTCCCAATTAGGAATCCAATCACCATGAATTCATTAGGTATTACTCTAAGACCAATACTCCAACTACATGAAACGTATAATAGGATTTAATTTGGTTATACGCCTTCCAAATACTAGCCAAAACTTAGTGGGGTTTTGTGAAAAACTATTTGTGTGGGCCCAAAATAACTGCATTAGGCCCAATTCGTCCGAGCACGTGGGCCGAAGGCCCCAACCATTACCAGATGAATTTACGGCCCAATTGGGATCATCCCAGGCTAGACTCTTGAAAGGCTTTCATGCCCGAAGAGTTCCCCGAGGGACCGGGTTGGAAGCCCTGCTGATTTGGGTACGGGCGGAACACGAACGACCCGAAGTGTTACGGCTCGGGTCAATTCATTAAGTCTGGATCCAGCAAGAGTCACGAGAAACACCATTGTAACAGAATGGACACGCGTCACGATTTGATTGGATGCATGTGATAGCATAATGATGCTCGGTTACACACACGGTGATGTCATCCGAGGCGGTTACCGCGCGTAGCGAGTACGGGCCTTGAGAATCAAGCCAATCCCTACCTATAAATACATACCAAGGTCGAGCAAAAAAGGTACGTTCTCATTTCACCCCTCTAAAACTACCCTAGATCTGAGTATCCTTCTTCTTCAAGTATTGACTTGATCGTCGGAGTACCATTCTGGACCCCATGGTCCAGTTGGTGCTAACGAGTTTGCTCAATGTGTAGGAGCAAAGCTCAACGGAGAAGTCCCTTCTACCCTCTTCCATTTACGCAGGAGAAACAGAAAGAATTCGGTTCACCACAATTGGCAACTCCGCTGGGGATTTCAGCCAGCATCTCTTTCTCGGTGGTTCTGTTTCCCCTACGTTCATTCCCCTACCACCATCTCAGATCTCTCTTCCAACAAAATGGGTGGCGAAGGAAACCACGGAGCACCCGACGGTGTCAATACCTCCACTCAGCCCAACGCCACCCTAACGCCATGCACCAGCGTCTCAATTCCGCCAGGGATTCTCACCCCGAGCCTTACTGTGCCTTTAGAATCCTTTCAGTAGATGGAGGCTCAAGTGGCCAGTATGAAGGCCCAGCTGGAGAAAATGGCAAAAAACACCCTTAAACCACCAGGGGCCTCCACCTCTCAAGAAGGACGGTGGCACAACAAGTCAACACACCAAACGGGGCAAACTGGAGACTCTAGGCTCACGCTTGGTTAACGGCTCCACTGCTGGTGGTGGATCCGATGGGGAGGGCCGGTATTTTTAGACAACAAACCCTGCCTCCCGAGCATCGATCCGGACAACAACAAGAGGACCTAGCCCCTCGGTCAATAGCTCGCACTCAACTGCGAGATGCTCGATATCACACCGAGCACCGTCTCATACAGAGCGGACGACCAATCATGGCTAGAAACACATGGAGTATGACCGCAATGGACAGGAGGTCCACCAATTGGTTTCAAAACGTGCTCGGGAAAATTCCCCGGCGAGGGACCGGGCACGCAGCGAGGGAGCTTGCCACAAAAGTCATCACAATGATGCTCCTGAAGAATACGTATTTGATAACACTAATGAATATATCACCATCCGTGATTCCCGAACCGGAGAGCTGTGGCGGTTCAAGGCGGAAGGACCACCCGAGCAAATCCATAAAAGGCCATGACTACGGCCTCGGGCCGGGATCTACGCCCCCATCTAGAAGCCAAGAAGGCTCGAAGCACTGCTGTGGACGGTCGACCTTCCACCGGTGGTTTTGATTTGATTTGAAGAATAGAGTCGCCACCCGGATTTTTGAAAAATGGTTTGGGACCCGAGAAACCAATTTGAAAGATGATTGAGAAAATGATTTATAAAACAATTTGGAAACCAGAGATTCGTTTTGGATTCGGGAGCCAGGTTACGAACGGGGAAGGGTTTTAATGCACCCTGTTCGCCCGATTAAAAATCGGTCTTTACTAAACATTTGTGGGAAAAAGAAAATACTTTAATGCTGAAAAACAGTTAATCATGCAAAACAAATGATAATAATAAAAAAAAACAGTAAGCAATATGATAATATTACAGCAAGTAATAAAGCAGAAGATCAAATTCCTAAACTGTTCTGTAAAGAAAATGATTTGAAAATTTCTGTTTTGGACAAGAGTGCCGAACGACACTCTGCCTGTGCCGTGCAATACAAGTCGAGTGCCGTGTGACACTGTTCAAGCAGTAACAGTTTGGAAACTTGATTTTCATAGGAAAACAAAGCAGACACATGCATGGTATGAAGAATGGATGCAAGCTAAGCTATTCTAGCGAACAGAGAACTCATATTTTTGAATGAAATGTCCCTCCTCAATTGATTACACCTTATAACCCATTGATTTGGCTACAAAAATGCAATCTTGGAGGTTTTTGATTTCACAAAGTAAATTTAACTAACACATGGATCCACCAGGCTCAAGGGAGGTATTGAAGAACCACCTTGAACCTGGCTTCACCTTCCCCTCAGAATATCAAAATAACAGATTTTGATTAACAGGATTGAAGTTATACCTTCGGGCAAAACCGATTCGGAATGGACTCCAAGCTTAGCCTTTTTGGTTCAGCTCCAACCTTCTGCTATGCCTTCTGGACTTGCTTTCTGTGTGACAATGGAAGCCTCTGTGCTTGAACCGATCGGACTGAGTATTGATCAATTTGGTTTTGAACCGAAAACGGGTAAATGGGTTTTTCGGGTTTTTGGATTGAGTTTTAGAACGTGACTATGGGTTTAGGATTGTTTTCTGGAAATGGAGAAGGGTAGTAGGAATGGATGAGTTATGAAATGGTAGAAATTTGCAGAGGTTGAGGAGAGGATTTTTTCAGAGATTTTTGGAATGGGTTTTTCTCTGATTTTTCTCATGTCCTTCACCTCCAATCTTATCAGCATATATATAGAGGAGGATTTAAGCTTGGCCATCAAGTTTACTTGGTGTGCACCCCAAATTGGTAGGCTACACGAAATCATGATGAAGGGTGAGAGCAGAAGTCAACAATTTGAGCTGCTGGGATGCTGCAGAAAGTCGGTTTACGCATGACAGTGCCGTACGGCACATTTTGGCACACAAACTGTACCGTACGGTACACCAACTGTGCCGTACGGCACACTTCCACCGCCAATATCCAAAAAGCATGCGTGTGTTACTGTTGAAGCTCTGTACGTGAGAGATAAGTGCCGTGCGGTATTGTTGACTTTGTTGACTTGAAGAGTTTCAATCCGAAAGGTTTTCTGGGCGTTTCTTTTCATCATTGGGGACAAAAACATGTACGGGAGTCTCATTTTGGGGTGTCTACAGTTGCCCCTCTTTGACGAGGCTTACGATCATTGTGTGATGGAAGTTGCGTCAAAGATAGAAGACACCCCTCGATGTGAACATCTTCGTACGAAAACAAGCAAGTAAATATGATGCATGTGGTCGTGCTCGTAAGAGCTGCCTACGTACCCCTTTGTAGGGATCAGACCAGCGTAGTTCGTCGGGGCTTAATGCGAATACAAGAGTTGATAGAAAACATACCTTGATCGGATTGCGGGGATTGTCTCCTTGCTTTTCAACAAGGAAAAAAAATGAATGATGCATTGCTTGCAACGAAACTAGTTGGTGCTGAGAAAAACCGTCGTTAATGCCGGAGAGGACTTACAAAACCAGTCGGTGTTTATAAACCGTTGTTAAGGCCGTAGCGGGCTTTGCGAAACTCGTTGGTGCTTGAATACCGTTGTTAATGCCGGAGAGGACTTACGAAACCGTATGAGTGCTTGAGAAAACTTTTGTTAATGCCGGAGAGGACTTACGAAACCACTTGAGTGCTTGAGAAAACTTTTGTTAATGCCGGAGAGGACTTACGAAACCACTTGAGTGTTTTAATGAGGGGAATAAACAAGTGGCGTGCTATGAATGCAACTAGTGAGATTCTGTGAATGCGGGGGATCAGTGAGGTTCTTATGAAGTGATTAGTGTGAGACCAACGAGGTCCCCAAAAAGGTTTAGAGCGAGACCAGCGAGGTCCCCAAAAAGGTTTAGAGCGAGACCAGCGAGGTCCCCAAAAAGGTTAGAGCGAGACCCGCGAGGTCCCCAAAAGGGTTAGAGCGAGACCAGCGAGGTCCCCAAAAAGGTTTGAGCGAGACCAGCGAGGTCCCCAAAAAAGGTTAGAGCGAGACCCGCGAGGTCCCCAAAAAGGTTTGAGCGAGACCCGCGAGGTTCCCAAAAAGGTTTTGAGCGAGACCAGCGAGGTCCCCAAAAAGGTTAGAGCGGGACCAACGAGGTCCCCAAAAAGGTTTGAGCGAGACCCGCGAGGTCCCCAAAAAGGTTTGAGCGAGACCAGCGAGGTCCCCAAAAAGGTTTGAGCGAGACCAGCGAGGTCCCCAAAAAGGGTTCGTGCGAGACCAACGAGGTCTCGTGAAGAATTGTGTGCGCAAGACCAGCGAGGTCTCGTGGTTTGATTGACTTGAGTTGTTGAAATTGAGTTTAGAGATTGGATTGAAAAATTTGTTTCAGAAGGCAGATTGATTTGAGAAACTGACCTTAAAATTGATTTGATTGAAAAGTTGTCCCTGGAGGACAATTGATTGAAAAACTGTTCCAAAGAATGCTTGACTGAAAGACTGACCCAAAGGACGGTTGATTGAAAAGCTGACCATTTCTAGTCTTGCATTTGAATTTTGATTGAAGTTGATTGAAATTGAAAAAAAAATTGATTGAAGTTGATTGAAACATTGATTGAAATTGATTGAAATTGGTTGAAGTTGATTGAAGTTGATTGAAATCGATTGAAGTTGATTGAAAAATTGATTGAAGTTGATTGAAAAATTAAAAAAAACTATTGCTGAGGACAGTGTATTGAAAAACCGCAATGAGGGATGGTGATTTAAAATTTTTGATTGAAAAATTGCAACGAGAGACGGTTGATTGAAAAACATTGATTGAAAGCATATCTCGAGGGATGGTTGATTTGAAAACATGTCCCGAGGGACGCTTAATTGAAAACATGTTCCGAAGGACGAGCGGTTGATTGAAAACATGTCGCGAGGGATGGTTAGCTAAAAACATGTCCCGAAGGATGATTTATTGAAAGCATGTCCCGAAGGACGATTGATTGAAAAACTGTCCCGAAGGACGATTGATTGAAAAACTGTCCCGAAGGACGATTGATAAAAACATGTCCCAAAGGACGATTGATTGAAAACATGTCCCGAGGGACGATTGATTGAAAAACTGTCCCGAAGCACGATTGATAAAAACATGTCCCAAAGGATGATTGATTGAAACCATGTCCCGAGGGACGATTGATTGAAAAACTGTCTCGAAGGACGATTGATAAAAACATGTCCGAAAGGACGATTGATTGAAAACATGTCCCGAGGGACGATTGATTGAAAAACTGTCCCGAAGGACGGTTGATTGAAAAATTGTCCTTGTGTGAGACTCTGGTTTTGACATTTGATGACACAATGACAACATTCATTTTTTAGAAAGTAGGCGGCGCAAGAAGATGTCTCTTTTTGCTTTACTATCTTTCCTTCCGGACAGGGTCTGGATTTGAAGTTACACTTGATCAGTGAGCTTGAGCTTTCAGGCTTTAGGTTGAGGTTTGACCTTTTTGGGCTTTCCTGCCCCTATCTTGAATTCTGGTGTATGTGCTTCTCCCAGTAGATGGCATTGAGCCAAAGTGCCTCAGTCTTGGACAAATGTGCCCCAATAGATGACAAACTTTCAACTCTTGAACCCATTGACTTGTTTTATCCAAACATAGGCTCCTCCATGCATTGAAACTGTCTTTCACGAGTTTCAGAATATCAAGACCACCAAGGGTTGACTGGACAAAAGACCTTGTATGAATTTGGACAAGGCCCCAGACGATACGAATGACTTTACAAAGATGCCCCTGATTTGGGCGGAGATGACATACGTATTGTGATCTTCTAACAAAAAGGGGGTAGATTTTAACAAGATTAGGCTGACTCAACAAACACGAAAGAGTGACTTCCTTGAAAGTGCCCCTGACTAGGCAGAGATTGACTACTCATGAATTCAAAAGATGGTAGCCGTGGATTATTTATTTACTGGATTGTCCTTGTGACAAAAGAATGGACTCTGACAAGACTATGTTGACCTGATGACAAACTCCAGAATTTGGGAAGTGGCAAAACGTGCCCTACAATTGATGTTTGAAATTGTCATGAACTTGAGTCTTTTGGTTTTGAAATTGTTTCACCCCATCAAAGGATGTTCATTCAAATCGATTGTTTTTATCAAAAACACAAGATTTCTTATTGTGAACTTTTGCCCCCGAGATGCTGACACACTGATTTTCCATTGAGATGCCCCAGTCTGGACTTTTGCTTCTGACAGATGCTGGTGCTTTGACTTTTGATCTCCAAGGGAGATGATATTGTTCCCACTGGATTCTTGCTATCAAGCTGTGTTTTTCAATCTGAAAGGACTTTATTTAGGTTATAACGGGGCCAAGGCTTTGGGGTTTAACAAAGAAAGGATAAAGGCTCAAAAATTTTCATTCTTTCTGGGTTTTAGAGCTAGCAGCTATCTTGAACTCTTTTTTGCGTGCCCTTTCTGTTTTCTTCAATGTTTTCCTTTCTGCCCCATTTTGGCTTTTTGATAGGCACTCTCTTTCTTTCTTCCTTTTCAGTGCTTCACATTTGGTTGTGCCCATGAACTTGGCATTTTCCATTCTGACGTGCCACTGGCAACCATGCATTTGGTACTTTTGAAAATTTGACATTTTTCTGACGATCATGTGCTCGGCACTTTCATCTTGACATCTTGCTGATAACTTGGCACTTTCATTTCTCTTAATTCGCCCCAGTGTGGGGGATAGCTGTCTAGCTGGGTTCTTTTTCAAAGAGGATAATTCAGGCTCAAAAAGGGCTATCAAGGGATATATTCATCTGGGGAATGGAAACAAAGAATGCCTTTCTTCATTTTGAAATGCACAACTTGATAGAAAGAATCTGTATATGCTCTAACTTTTGCCTGGATCGTACTTCAAAGTTTTGATCCAGCGAGCTTTGCCTTAACTTTTGCCTAGGCCGCCTTTTCGGGTTTTCGACCTAGCATGCTTTCCCTTTTTTTTCTTTTTTGTCAAACCCTTGCTCGTTGATGACGTTGGAGGATGGCGCCTGGAACTCCTTCTTCTTGTGAGAGCTGAGGGTTATATCAAAAATCATCCCGTGTTTTGAAGTGATTATCATGAATCTCAAATGATGGTGGAAAACAATTTCATTTTCAAGGATTATTGCAAAAACTCAAGTTTATTAAGACAATTCTAACACAAAAGCGTGACATCGATTTATGAAAGTTGCGACCGAACCACTGAGGGTTGCCTACGTATCCCTGTGAAAGGAATCAGGTCGTGCGTAGTTCGGGACTACAAAGCTGACTCTATTTTTGGTTTTTCTCTTCTTTTAGACAACAGAACATTACAGACTCGAATTTGAAGACAAACACCAAAGTAGAAACAGAAATACAAACTGACTCAATAAAAGAGACGACTCTGACTCAAAACTTGAAAATTCCCAAGACTCGTGAAAGATTGGTCTATTGCATGGTCCTTGGCGGTTCATTCTTCTTTTGCTGGCCTTGACATCAATCAGTAATCCCCCATGGGTTCAATGTCAAACATGGCAGAGTTGATATGAGGATTGGGACTTGTCTGGGTGTTTGTTTTTGCTGGTGGGGCAATGATGGTTTTGCTGTCGATGAGGTTCTGAATTCTGTGATGAAGGCGATGGCACTCATCGGTAGCGTGACCGGGCATTTGGTGGAATGCACAAAAGGCATTTGGGTTATGGTAAGATGGAAGCTTCTGAGGTAGAGGGGTTGGAATGAGTGGTTTGATATGGCCGATTTTGAGGAGCTTCTCATAAATCAAGGACAGAGTCTCGGAGAATTGGGAAAGGGTTCTTTGTGGCTTCTGAGAGTGGTTGGTTTGAGCTTTGACTTCGTTGATAGGCATGGCTTGGTTGAAATTTTGGTTTGTGGAGCTGAAAGAGGCTAGGGTATGATCATTCTCGCTGAACAATGAGTGGGTGTTGTCAGGGTACACCTGTTTGGTATTGGGAACAAGTTCCTTTTCCTTAAAAATGCCGGACTGGATTGCCTCCTCAACAGCAAGGCCTGCCTCATAGAAGGTTTTGAAGTCTGTAGTAGCTTGAAATACCACTAGGTGTTTGGCAAAATCCGGCGACAGGTTGCGAGTAATGATTCTCATCTGTTCCTTTTCAGAAGGCCGGTCAATCATTTGAGATGCCTTTCCTCTCCACCTTTTGATAAAGTCAGCAAATGACTCATTTGCCCCCATCTTCGTTGCATCCAATTCCCGAATGGTCATTTCAAGTTGGATGTTGTAATTATACTGGGCCATGAAAGCTGCCCCAATATCTTCCCAGCTTCCTTTCCTTGAAATGTCTAAACTCAGAAACCATCGCAGTGCCGGTCCTGCCAGAGTCTGCTGAAACATTTGACCCATGGCATTCTTCTCGATGTTATACATGGACAGAGTGCCCACATACGTTTGCAGATGAGCTTTTGGATCTCCACTTCCATCAAACTTTTCCCAAGCTATGGGCTTGAATCCTTCCGGGAGTTTGGCGTCGGGAAATAGACACAACTTGTCCATATCGACGCCTATGGCGGCCACCTTTTCTTGTTTCTGGACAGACTGTTCAAGTTTGGCAATCTTTGCCATCATTGCTTCTAATTCTGGATTTTCTCGTGGAGGCGGAGGCCGTGGTTGCTCCCCGGGACCCTGTGGTGGCCTGTTCTGAAGGGCCAGACCTTGTATCAAGAGTAGTAATTTAGCCATCTAACTATCACTGTGTTCCTGCTGTTCTTCCAAGGCTGACCTGAGAGCCTCGACTTCATTCTTGTTTGCTGGTTCTTTTGACATCTCTGAAGGACCTGCTAAGCCTAAATGTACCGCTTCTGAGTGAGTTCGAATTAACCGCTGTTTAGGAGGTCGAGTCCAATTGGGTATGTTGTTCTTCTCACTCTGACCAATCGCTTAGAACTGACAGTAAAGCAAAGGCAGACTTAGAAGTGCCACCATTTCAAAAAGGAGAATGTTGTTTTTGTGTCGTGTATGTCACACCCTAAGTCTCAAAAAGTTTTCAACAGCCATGGGTAGGTCGACTACTCAGTAGGTTAAGTTCCTGTGTGTTGGAACCAGAGCCAATCAACTTTCGTGACCATCCAAGACAGAGCAATAAGGCTGTTGACAAGAATGTGTTTTAGGATAAACTGGATCAAAGGGAGCCGTTCGAGCACGGCTGACACTGGAGGTGTTCCAAACTCCAAAGATTTAAAGTCTCCTAGACTATGGAAAAATGGGTCTTAAAAAGGCTGCCCCAGTTCTCAGTGTATCTTTTGACAGTGTATCCTTTGTTAGGATAGCAGGATTCGGGAAAATTCAAATAACTTGGTTCTTGATGTTTCCTTCTCAAGGGTCTAACTTTGATTTTAGGGACAATTGCCCCAGCTTGGGTCAATTGTTCCTAATTTCTGTTAGGTTATTGCCAAGAAATTGTCAAGGATCAAGTTGATTTGACTTTCCTAAGTCCTGTTATTCTAAGGATTGAATTGATCTGGACAACGTGCATTGGAATGCACGACTCTTCATCGGGCAGGACAACCTCTTAAGACCGCGGGAAAATGTGGCAGCATGGGGTCTAACTAAACATGATAATACAAATGCATGCAAAATTATGACAATATATGGAAAGCAATAAACACATAACATGATATATCACATAATCCTAACCTGTGGGTCCTTATCCTAGGTTGGAAGGTTCTAGGTTTACTATATGCAAAGGCCGGTTTGGGTTTAGGGGGTCCCCCAGACTAGAGCCAATATTTGCCTACCAGTGCCAAGTGTACTGCATGGCAAAGGTCAAGCGGCAGGCTGACTCATCACGGTCCAAGGGTTGCTGAGCATCCGGGGATGTCCTAACACCAGTGAACTGGGTAGGGTAACCAAGACGCAGTAGCGGGGTTTACCCAACATCGATGCAAGTGATGCAAAAGTTCAGCAATAAAATTGTTTTCAAAAATCCCACAAATGTTTTTCAAGCTTGTCTCTCCAAATTAATTTCTTTTTTTGATATCTTTACACAAATAAACAACCCAAAAAGCTCCAGTCAGGATGGCCGGGCGAGGCCCTGTTAGTCCGCCATTCCTTCCTTGCGATAGCGCTAGGCATTTTCGTTTTGACAAGCTTTCGAGAAGTTCATAAGTATAAAAACACCAAACCAGAGATTAATTTGAGAATCCCTAGCAGAGTCGCCATTTTGTGGACGATCGACCTTCCACCGGTGGTTTTGATTTGATTTGAAGAATAGAGTCGCCACCCGGGTTTTTGAAAAATGGTTTGGGACCCGAGAAACCAATTTGAAAGATGATTGAGAAAATGATTTATAAAACAATTTGGAAACCAGAGATTCGTTTTGGATTCGGGAGCCAGGTTACGAACGGGGAAGGGTTTTAATGCACCCCGTTCGCCCGATTAAAAATCGGTCTTTACTAAACATTTGTGGGTTTATTAGAAAATAATTTAATGCTGAAAAACAGTTAATCATGCAAAACAAATGATAATAAAAAAAAAAAACAGTAAGCAATATGATAATATTACAGCAAGTAATAAAGCAGAAGATCAAATTCCTAAACTGTTCTGTAAAGAAAATGATTTGAAAATTTCTGTTT
The DNA here is from genome assembly GCA_963854785.1 of Vaccinium vitis-idaea. Classification (NCBI taxonomy): domain Eukaryota; kingdom Viridiplantae; phylum Streptophyta; class Magnoliopsida; order Ericales; family Ericaceae; genus Vaccinium; species Vaccinium vitis-idaea. The sequence continues at coordinate 18,138,415 of OY978221.1, forward strand.
TGGACAAGAGTGCCGAACGACACTCTGCCTGTGCCGTGCAATACAAGTCGAGTGCCGTGTGACACTGTTCAAGCAGTAACAGTTTGGAAACTTGATTTTCATAGGAAAACAAAGCAGACACATGCATGGTATGAAGAATGGATACAAGCTAAGCTATTCTAGCGAACAGAGAACTCATATTTTTGAATGAAATGTCCCTCCTCAATTGATTACACCTTATAACCCATTGATTTGGCTACAAAAATGCAATCTTGGAGGTTTTTGATTTCACAAAGTAAATTTAACTAACACATGGATCCACCAGGCTCAAGGGAGGTATTGAAGAACCACCTTGAACCTGGCTTCACCTTCCCCTCAGAATATCAAAATAACAGATTTTGATTAACAGGATTGAAGTTATACCTTCGGGCAAAACCGATTCGGAATGGACTCCAAGCTTAGCCTTTTTGGTTCAGCTCCAACCTTCTGCTATGCCTTCTGGACTTGCTTTCTGTGTGACAATGGAAGCCTCTGTGCTTGAACCGATCGGACTGAGTATTGATCAATTTGGTTTTGAACCGAAAACGGGTAAATGGGTTTTTCGGGTTTTTGGATTGAGTTTTAGAATGTGACTATGGGTTTAGGATTGTTTTCTGGAAATGGAGAAGGGTAGTAGGAATAGATGAGTTATGAAATGGTAGAAATTTGCAGAGGTTGAGGAGAGGATTTTTTTCAGGGATTTTTGGGATGGGTTTTTCTCTGATTTTTCTCATGTCCTTCACCTCCAATCTGATCAGCATATATATAGAGGAGGATTTAAGCTTGGCCATCAAGTTTACTTGGTGTGCACCCCAAATTGGTAGGCTACACGAAATCATGATGAAGGGTGAGAGCAGAAGTCAACAATTTGAGCTGATGGGATGCTGCAGAAAGTCGGTTTACGCATGACAGTGCCGTACGGCACATTTTGGCACACAAACTGTACCGTACGGTACACCAACTGTGCCGTACGGCACACTTCCACGGCCAATATCCAAAAAGCATGCCGTGTGTTACTGTTGAAGCTCCGTACGTGAGAGATAAGTGCCGTGCGGTATTGTTGACTTTGTTGACTTGAAGAGTTTCAATCCGAAAGGTTTTCTGGGCGTTTCTTTTCATCATTAGGGACAAAAACATGTACGGGAGTCTCATTTTGGGGTGTTTACAACTGCGCTCGATGAAGAGAGATGGTTCTTCCCGAGCAACAGTCGGCCAATCCCCGACTGCATAAAATCCAGGAATCTCCTTTTGTTCGGGACATACAAGACGTCTCACCATCGAAGAATTTTACCCTACCAAAGTTCACGAAGTATGATGCAAAGACGGATGCCCTGACTCATTTAATTCACTAGACAGCTGATGGACTTGTATGGTTACGATGAAGCAATGATGTGTAAAGCTTTCCCTGTGAGTCTGCAAGGCGTGAGTCTGATATGGTACAACTAGCTGAAGCCGAACTCCATTAGCTCATTTTTCCAACTGTTTTCAGTGCTCAGTTTGTCACCAACAATACCCAGCCTAAAACTTTGGACGCACTGGTCGGGCTACGTCGACGACACGATGAGAACCTTCGGGATTATGCCGAAAGGTATTATGACGTATACAACTTGATAGAAGATTGTGATCCAAAGGTGGCAGCAGCCTCTTTCAAGCTCGCCCTGCATGAGACTTCGACTCTGTTCGAAGAACTCATTGAAGGATATGAGTGAACTCATGATTATCATTGAGAAGTATGCTCAACTCGAAGAAGCGATATCTGAAAGAAAAATATCAAAGCATGGGGGCAACTCTAAATCTCAGCCTAGTGAGTCCTCCGGGAAAAAACAAGTCAATAGCATCAAGACTAGTGCCGGAGGACGAGGAGGCCCGAAGAAGGAAGAATGGCCAAGGCGAGTCCCAAATCCACATACGTACGTTGCAGAGACCACTGTGTTCAATCAGTCGATCTATCGAATACTGAGGAGTATCAGCCGGGAACCATGGTTCACATGGTGAACCAACAAAATGGGAACCGTAGACGGACGGATAGCGGACGCTCGGGTAAAGTGTTCATATCATGACGAGCAGGGGCATTACGCAACTTCGTGTCCTTCATTCAAAGCTCATTTGGAGCGGCTCGTGGCACAAGGGCACCTCGATCGATACATAGACCGAACACGAACTCCGAAACATCCCACACCAAGCCGCAGCAAACAACCCTGGAGGTGAGCAGCACGAAATTGTCCATGTTATCCACCGAGGCATTCCAACCGAAAAGGAAAGAGCGCTACGTCAAGAACTGGCCCAAGCGAGAGAAAACCAGCAAATTTGTCTGATCCAGAATCCACTGAAACGCAAACATGAGGAGCCGGGAAGTCAATGGACCATAACCGTCACTGAGAAAGATTTGCAGGGGGTGCAGTACCCACACTCAGATGCACTAGTCATTTCCGTAGATATCAATGAGAAAACCGTTCGAAGGGTGCTAGTGGATCAGGGTAGCTCGGTCGAGGTGATGTATTACTCAGCTTTTAAGGCTTTGAGGCTTCACCCGGACCTACTCCTACCACCTGAGTCTCCCCTATTTGGTTTTAATGGGACTCCCGTATGGCCCCTCGGACGTATAACACTACCAGTGCGGGCAGGCTCGATCATGCTCCCGATGGAATTTGTGGTAGTTGATATCTCGAGCCATATAATGTAATCCTAGGACGAAACTGGTTGCATGGAATGAAGGCTATCGCGTCCACCTATCACCAGCTAGTTCGGTTTATAGGAAGGCACGGATGGTAGGAAGAAATTTGAGGGGATCAGTTGGTGGCAAAGCGGTGTCACGTGAACGCCATTCATATCAAGGCGAAAGCAAAGAAGGCGCAGCCAATTGAAATCCCCGAAGTCCCAGTATTAGAAGACGTCGGCTCCCCGGTTGAAGAAAAAGCTGTGGAGGACCTCGTTACTATCCCGATCAACGAAGATGGAAGCAAATACTTCTTACTCGGCTCTTCCCTTTCATCTGCCGAGCAAGAGGAGATGGCTCGTTTTGCCAAGGACCACATTGAGGTATTCGCATGGACCCCGAAGGAGATGCCGGGCATAGATCCCGCCTTCATTTCCCATGCCCTCAACGTGGATCCGGCGAGGAAACCAGTTGTGCAGTGCTCGAGGCGCTAATCTCCCGCACATGCGAACGCTGTAATAGAAGAAGTTCGACGGTTATTGGAAGCAGATGTTATTCGAGAAGTTCAATATCCGACTTGGCTCGCAAATACCGTCGTGGTCCCGAAGAAAAATGGCAAAATATGCGTCTGTAGCGATTACACCAGTCTCAATGATGCATGCCCGAAAGATTGTTTTCCTCTTCCCCGAATCGACCAACTTATTGATGCAACCGCCGGGCACGAGCGCCTCAGCTTCATGGACGCATGCCGCGGATATCATCAAATAGCTATGGCGGCTGAAGACCAAGAGAAGACTACCTTCATATCTCCCCGAGGCACGTATTGTTATAAAGTCATGCCCTTCGGCCTAAAGAATGTCGGGGCAACCTACCAAAGGATGGTTTCAAAGATGTTCAAGCACCAGCTCGAGGACACGATGGAGCCATACATCGATGACATGGCGGTAAAAAGCAGGCACAACTCAGAACACTTGGATCACCTCACCGAAGTATTCTCCATACTAAGCAAGCACAAACTACGCCTAAACGACGAAAAGTGCGCCTTCGGGGTAGGCTCCGGGAAGTTCCTCGAATATCTAGTCACACAACGAGGCCAATCCAAAGCAGCTTATAGCAATCCAGAAGCTCGGGCACCAACCACGATCAAAGAAGTTCAGCGACTGACAGGAATGGCCGCGGCACTAAACAGATTCATAAGCTGATAATCCGACTTGTGCTGCCCATTTTTCAATTCTATCAAGACGAGCAAACGAAAATTCCGATGGATCGAGCAGTGTGACCGAGCTGGACGAATTAAAGTCTTACCTTTCTTCCTCTGCTCTTGGTCACACCAAATGGTCAGGAAGACTTGTATCTCTACCTCTCGGTTTCGGATAAAGCCATTAGTTTGGTTCTTGTTCGGCAAGAAGGATCCGAACATTAGCCAATTTACTACTCTAGCAAAACTCTGCTCCCGGCCGAGACGAGATACCTACCCCTTGAAAAGTTGGCACTGACTTTGGTCATTGTAAAAAGGAAGCTTTTTCCCTACTTTCAAGTGCACATGATAATTGTGCTCACCGAACACCCTCTCAAAGCTACTCTAAAGAAGGTAGCTTATCCAACAGAATCTCTCAATGGGCCGTGGAGTTGGCCAATTTCGATATCAAGTATCAGCCTCGAACGGCGATCAAAGGACAAGCCCTAGTAGATTTCATTTCTGAACTGACTCCCAGACCAGAAGATGAAGACCATGCGCAAGCAAGAAATCTTCCCGAACAAGCTATGGAAGAGCCACTATCGAAGAAGCATCAAGTAACCCCTCCCAACCCAACCAGAAGCCCTGTGAAACTGATTTCATCATCACAACGGAGAAACCAGATGCCCCCGAGGAAGGGCACAAAATGTGGCAAGTATTTGACGGTGACATTTGGTACCTGCATGTGGATGGATCATCTAACAACCTAGGAGCCGGGGCTGGCATTGTCCTGCTCTCCCCTAGAGGAACGATTTATGAAACAGCTCTCACGATCGGATTCATTGCGTCCAAAAATGAAGCCGAGTACGAAGCATTAATTGCAGGACTAGAGCTTGCAAAACACTTGGGAGCCGAAAAGGTCAAAGTCTACAGCGACTCACAATTGGTGGTCAAACAGTTTCATGATGATTACAACATCAAGGACCCCCGAATGACGAGGTACTACTGCCGAGTGTGGGATCTTATGAAAGAAATTGGTCCGGTCCAAATATACTGGGTCGGACGGGATCAAAACTCTCATGCCGACACCCTTGCTACACTGGCCTCGGCCAAGGCAGTTTCTCCCGACCGCACCATTTTCCTCAGGGAAATTGTAAAACCAAGTTATGACGATGGAAGTGATGAGGTCCTCTCGGTTCATCTAGGACCAAGTTGGATGGATGACATTTTTGCATACTTTAAGCATGACAAATTACCCGAAGACAGGAAGGAAGCACACAAGGTACGCTGCCGAGCAACTTACTACTACCTTGACTCGAACGACGTACACCGGGCCAGATCTTCGAGTGGTACACGACTCATAGGTTCAAGACATCCTCAAAGAGCTACACGAGGGAAGTTGTGGCTATTACTCAGGTGGGCATTCTCTAGCTCACCGAGCAGTCACTCAAGGATATTGGTGGCAAAAAATGTACAAAACCGCGGAGGCATATGTCAAGAAGTGTGTCCCATGTCAGAAGCATGCTACAATTCTACACCAACCAGCCAAGCAGTTACAACCAATGACAAACCCTTGGTCCTTTGCCCAGTGGGGCATGGATTTGGTGGGTGTCCTACCGACCGCTCCGGGAGGGTTTAAGCACCTAATTACAACAACAAATCACTACACCAAATGGGTTGAGGCTGAGCCACTGGTCCACATCACTACAGCTAAAGTTGAAAAATTCATATGGAGGAACATTATCTCACGGTTTGGAGTACCGTATGCTATCATTTTCGATAACGGCACTCAGTTCGTAGCCGAAGCCATCAAATCTCTCTGCAAGAAGCATAACATCACCATCTATAATTCCACCGTAGCCTATCCACAAGGGAATGGTCAAGTCGAAGCTTCTAACAAAGTTATCTCTTCTGGTCTCAAACGAAGGCTAACTGTCAAAAGGGGCAAGTGGGCTGAAGAGCTTCCCAAGGTGCCATGGGGATACTAAACGACACCACGAAGATCAACAGGCCGAACGCCATACTCTCTCACATATGGAATGGAAGTTGTCCTCCCTCTAGCCAAACAGCTAGCTACCGCTCAGACAGAAAACTTTGTTGTTCCAACAAATGATGAGGCTATTGCACGGGAATTAGACCAACTCGAGGATCAAAGGGACGAGGCCAATCTACAACTTGCTTTCTACCAATAAGAAGTGGCCCGAACATACAACAAGAACGTTCGGCAGAGACCTTTTCAGGTTGATGACTTGGTTCTACACACGGTGGTGCAAAAGTCCAACAAGGCTAAGTTTATGCCCAATTGGGAGGGCCCGTTCCGCATTGTCAAGAAAGTGGGGCATGGCTCATACAAGTTGGCTGAAATGGATGGAACTCCCGTTGGCAACCCTTGGAATGCTTTGAAGCTGAGGAAATTTTACGCTTAATTTCGATCACTCAGACTACTTGTTTTGTTCGCTTTCATTTACTGTCCTTTTTCGGCTCAGAAGTTTAATAGCCTCTCTCGGCCCAGTTGTTTAATAGCCTCTTGGTTAATGAAAGTTATTCTGAACGATGATCCTATTGTTTTGACTTTATAAACCATTCGGTATTCTAGGCCGACAAGAATCTTTTCCGCGACTAAATTCGCGTCTGAATGCCCAAGTTTTTATCACTCGGCATAAATGGCCTTCAGTGCTTCCATGTTGCTAAGCATTCTTACAAATGCTCGAGGCAAAATACAATAAGCATAACAACTTTTTCTAACCTATTTGGCATTTTCTGATACTAATCATTTGCTTCGGGTTAAAACCTGCTATCACTCGGTTCCAACCGAAGCAGGGGCAACTACGATTAGGCAAACTAATACTCAGACAAAAATAAAGAATTCATCAGTGAATTAATTTCAAAAATCGCACCGCTTCATCCCGAAGAAGCGCTATCAAATATTTCCACACTCGGGATAACCTGTTCCAAGAAAAATTCCTATGATTTGGTTCTAGCCTACTGTTTGGCACCAGATACCAAAATTAATTACAAACCATAAAAAATGGCAAACTCCTTAAAATGTCTGGAGCCGTTCGATCAAATATTTGATATAAAAAAAAAAGACAAGTGTTTCAACATTTTAAAGGGGGAGAGGGGAATCTTCTTCACAGGCCCTCGACTGCATCCTCTTCGGCTTGGGCTTCCTCTTCCGGAAGGTCTGGCATCTCAAGCTTATCAGCTGGAGCATCTGGGACACAAGGCCTGTGGGGGTCTTCGGGGCCCACAGACAGAGCGTCGAGGCAACTGACATAGCCGAGTTTGAAAACTTCGCTTATCCCGTCTGAGTAGATGTCACGCCCTCGAAATTTAAAAGGATAATTCATTAGGATAATCCACGTGGACGGTCAACAAGTCCACGAGCCACGTCAAAGTCTAAATAGAATAGTCAAGTCAACATCAAAATACACCACGGTCTATGGGTACCCGTACCCTAAAATGAGATAAAATAAATGTATAGTTATTAGAAGTCCAATGTCAAAGGAAAAAAAACTTAATTGAGTTACAAAATCATCTTAACAAAATACAAGTTCCAGGATGATGATATAACTCCTCCATTAGCTTTCAAAACAATGCATGTATGCACTCCAAGCACTCCATATCATGCTCCTTGGTGGGTACCTGAAATTTGTAAGGTTGAGCTCACTAGCCCAGTAGAGAAATATCTAACAAGCCTAAGTGAAATGAAATGCATATGGATGATAGACAAGAAAGCACAAGTCATGTAACAAGAGTTAAGAAAGAGTTCGAATGGTTTAAGGGCTTGAAAAGGACACATAATCAACTAGATTTCACTTACTCTCGCCTCTTGTACCCAACTTGTACCCGATACACCCACATATGTCCCACACGTTAACCACATACATCTTATTCCTTTCAAACATTTGATTATTCTCCGGGCATGCCATATAGGCCCCGTGTCACTCTGGGCATGCCATAAAGGCCCCGTGTCACTCCGGGCATACCCTTTCGGGCCCCGTGTCATCATTACCACATTCATACTTTATTTCATGCTCAATAATATCATTACGGTGGCCATATGTCTCATCACCTTACTATCATGTGTTAATTTCATACAAAACTCATGGTTCATGTTACCCGAACGTGTCCATAAAGGAGATTTTGACCCGAGTGTCAAAGATGTCAAAGTGACCCTCCCGGGCCCTAACATGTGACCAACAACTTACACAAATGAGCCACAAACAACGGATCGTGATTCATGAAATTTTTCAAAAAATATAGATGTCCTATTGATAGGAGGTTAGGTCCTATTGATAGGAGAGAGATCAGATTGGCCACTATTGAAGCATCATAGAGTCCTATTGATAGAAGATAAAGTCTTATTGATAGAGCGTCTGAGGCTCCTATTGATAGGATATCAAGTCCTATCGATAGGGAAGCCATCAGATTGGCTAGAACGAAATGTGTAAGGCTCCTATCGATAGGGGATGAAGTCATATCGATAGGACAGCACCAGATCCGAAATTTTACAACTCAAGAGATGATCAATGGGGTTTCTCTATGGGCATTTCTTGGTTCCAAATGGACATGTTAAGATGTAAAAGAGGTTCAAACAACATAGTAACACAACATACCAACAATTTACAAGATTTGCTAGTTTTTCCCAAATTCAAGCCATGGACAAAAAATGGGTTTCTTATAAATTACAAGCATCACCGAAATTAAGTAACAATGGAATGTGTTATCTACCAAATCAAGAGAAGAATAACATAGAAGCTAGGAGATAAGGAGTTTCAACACAAATTTGACTAGGAGATGGATTTTTTCTCAAAGAAATCAACAAGACAAGGAAAACTTAGCCATCCAATGACTATACATACATACACACTACATTTACACTTAAAAGGGTTAAAAATTTCCCTACCTCAAGTGTGGAAGCTTGAAACCCAACTCAAAATCAAAACCCTAGTCTTCACACTAAGCTCCAAGCAAAAACCCACTTCCTAGAACGAACTAAGCCCCACCCGAGCTTCCTAACGCGTAGAGGATGTGATTTTGTGATGGGGTTGTGAAGGAACTTTGGGGATTGAGTGAGATTTGGAGGTGTGAGGAGATAAAAATGGAGAAGGAGAGGGAGGGAGAGAGAGAGAGAGAGAGAGAGTGATGGGCTAGGGAAAGGGAGAGAGAGGGAGTGAAATCCTCTCTCCTCTCACACACCACACATATATACACATATCAACTAATTGCACTCCAAGTCCAAAATTGGCTTGTGTAATGCAAATGGGTCCCAACTAATTCCAAACACAAATCCACCCAACACTTAAACATTTTAAACATTTTCTCACATTTTCCCCAACTTTATTTTTGGAAAAATAATTAAAAACACGGGTTCTTACAGTAGATCTTCTTGCAATCTCGGAGGATGCCCTCAACCTGCTTCTCATACGCCGCTTCGGTCGCCTCAAAACCTTCGTCATAAGAGGCCTTCTTCTCGGCCACCAACTTTTCTGCTCCGGCTTGGCGCGCCTCGGCTAGCTCCTTCTCAAGTTCTTTCACTCAGAGAGCATCGGCTTTCCCCTTATTGACAGCTTTGGAACAGGCGGTCCGAGCAGCATCAGCGTTTTCCTCGGCTTCCTTCAGCTTGGCCTCCAGTGAATTCGATCGCGCCAACTCCTCGGTGTAAAGTTGGCGCATCATTATAATATGCTAGCCCTCCTGGAATTTACTTGGATCTGTATGACAATATAAATCGAAAGAAAAAGCAACGTTATGCTTGGCTTACCTGAACAACATGCTGGCTAAGTGTGAACACCCCGCGGGAATAATGTCCACGAAATTGATTGTTGTTTGGTTTGGAAGACGGTTTTGATTGTTTGAATGGAGTCGCCACCCAGGTTTATGGACCGTACCCGAGAAACCATTTGAAAAATGACTCTTTTGCCCTTTGAAATGGAAAACATTTCACCGGTCTGCTTTTATTGAGATTTCTCGGGTCCGGGAGCTAGGTTACGTGAGGGAAGGAATTTAAAGCACCCCTCACGCCCGGTATGATTACCGGTCTCTACTCAATAGTCAAATGATTTTGAAAATGTTGTTTAAATGGACTTTAATTACAGATTCATGTGAGAACACGTAGATGTATCAACAAGATTGAGATGATATGCGTGGATACATGTGCTAAATGATATGAATGATTGATTTATAGACATACAAACATTTGAACTTCACCAAACCATGCTTAGACTGCCTCGGAAAGCCCCATAAACTGATCACAAACATTACCCCTGCCACACCTGGATGGTAATCTGGGCACCTGGATTAGACAGATCCAGGCGCCTGGATTGAATGCAAGTGCCTGGAATGAGCCAATCCAGGCGCCTGGATTGAGCCAATCCAGGCGCCTGGATGGTCTTCCAGAAAGAAACTTCAGAACTCCATTTTTCACAATAAGTGCCAAGTGCAATGCTTTTAACCAATTCTCACACACCCTAAACGATGTTTGGAAATGCAGTAACAGACATGAACCTCAAACTCAACTCAAACACATGATATGAACTTAAAAGAGGCTTGATTTTTGGATGATTTATGGAAATATACACAACAAATGCTAGTGAAGAACTTCCATTTTTTGTGAAATTTGAAACCTTTCCAAACTCTTAACTAGTATGAAGAACTAGTAAGAGCTTGGATGGTATCTCCTCAGGGCCTTTTTGAACACTTTGGTAGATGAACTACCTTGCAAAGCTTGATTGAAATACTTGATTGGTTGATTTGAGGGATTTTTGATGGTTGAATGAACTGGACTTTGGTTTCTATAAGTGTTTTGAACTGATTGTCGATGTTATGGTTGGGGTTTGATTGTAGGTGATGAAAAATGGGTAGAATCAAATGAGTATGTGGAGTTAGGATGGGGGAAAATTGGGCTTTGATGGATGAAACAAAGGGAGATAGTTTGGGATCAGTTTTTCTGGGGATATTTGGGCAGAATAACAGTAAGGGAGAGAGGGGAGGACTAATCCTTTAGAATGGAGTGGGAGGGGGGAAAATATAGGGAGAGAATGAGAGAGTTTTGGGAGGGTTTGAGAGGGAAAATGATGTTTGAACTCAAAATGGGGAGCCAGAGTCTGTTGGAGGGAGATTTGAGTGAAAAAAACGTGGGACGATGTAGAGAAGAAGCCCATGGTTTCATCAAAAACCAGCAGCAAATTGTTTACTGGAAGTGATTCCAGGCGCCTGGAATTGGGGAATCCAGGCGCCTGGATTGAGTCCGGGCGCCTGGAATTGGGGAATCCAGGCGCCTGGATTGGTTCCGGGCGCCTGGATTATGGTAATCCAGGCGCCTGGATTGGGAGACTGCACAACAATCCAAACTTTGCGGGGCCATTCCGGGTGCTACCGAACTCCGTTTTGTGCATGGTTTGAAGTGTTGGAAAGCTTGTCAAGTCAACTTTCTAACCCAAGTGGTTTGAACCCAAGATGATTTGTACATCAAAATATGTGACCATTTTATCCTCAGAAGGTCGGAAGAATGAATCGTTTTGGTAAAACGTGCATATCTCCCTTATTTCAAAATGGATCGAGACATATTATATATAAAAAAAGGGTTTTGAATGTACTAGAAGGTGGTGTAGGCTTGGGTTTATTTTGAAGAGGTTTTGGTGGGGTTTCCAAGTTCACAATCAAGCCTCGCGTGCTCTTATCGGGCATTTTCGTCATCGGGGATGCTTGATAAGTTTCTCGGGTCAAAATCGGGGTGTCTACACTAAGACCAGAGAAAACGAGACTAAAATCTTTGGAAACGTCTTTCATATCCTCCGGAAGGGCCAGGTCGTACAGCAAGGCCATGGCCACATCTTGATCTTAAGAAGCTCGGTCCGCATCGGTTATCGCCTTCACATCATTAGTGCAAAGGACATGATGGTAAGGCTTGGGTCTGGAAGAGCCTGGGACAAGAGCTCCCGAACTAGAAAGGATGTCTTCTTGGACGGTCGGTGCTTTGCGAGCCACCTCAGGGCGCTCCTTGCCCGGAGCATCTTCCACCGCCTTTCCTGTCCGTAGCTTCTTTCTCTCCAGAGACTCCCCCCCTCCGAGGAGCACTTGGATCTTCAGCAATGGGCTTTTCCTTCCCACCAGTTAGCCTCCTCAAATTCTTCACCTTCTTTTGGGCTGCCATCATGGTCTCCTTATTATACCCGGGGTATGGCTCGGGAGTGGCACGGTCAACGGGCAAGCGCTCAGTCCCAGGGAGGATTTGGATGGGCTCTTCGGTTTGCTCCTTCCTCTTTCTTCCCCTGTGACGAGGAGCCTCAACCCCCTTGTCTTTCGGTTGCCTTCTCCTCGGCTTGGATGGATCCCCTTCCTCTTCCTTCGGCTGCTTCCTCAGAAAGGAATTGTAGTTGGAAGTATAGCCCAGAAGTAGCTGAACGTTCCTCTGCTCGTGTTGAATGGCAAAGGCGGCCTTGATCTTCTCCGATTTCGCAAGCTTCCTCAAATGGGGGACAATGACAGGGGCTGAAATAAGATAACAAAGTATGAAGAAAGTACATCCAAAGAGCAAAATGAATGAATAAATGACAGATGCACCGACCAGTGTTCCCTACAGTAAATCGGATGGGATTGACCTCGGCTTTGTCCGTGCATACATAAAGTTGCCCGTCACCATAACAAAATCATTGATGTAGGGGTCAGAGTAGGGGAGAGTATGCACCAAATGGTCATATTTATCCCTCACCGAGAAGAAGCGCCTCCCCGAACCAGCGTTATAGGAGAGATTGTAGATTTCGAATAGCTCGGGCATGCCGAAGATTAGGTTAAATCTATTGCGGAGCTCGACGATACGCATGATGATCCGGAACATATTGCCGGAGAGGTGAGAGGTAGTCAGGTCCAGGGTGGCTAATACCAGTCGAAAAAATGGGTCCAGCGGAAACCAAACGCCTCCCTCAGTGATGGCATAGAGGGGAAGATTAATCCTGCCCTCTTCAAAAACCATGTTATCCGGGTCGGTGATGAGTTCGACCCGGACATCACTTGGGATTCGATACCTCTCGCAGAAAGCGGCGTACAATTCAGGGGTACCATGAAAATAGTGGAGATAGGGGTTGACAGCATCGGGGTTAGCCTCAGTGTTTGCCTCATCCTCACCCTCGGCCTCGGCATTCGTGATGTTCGGAACGTCTCCCTCATCCCCGAGCACTTCATCTGCTTGGGAATTGCTCGGTCCATCTCCTCCAGCTCTGGCAGACATGTTCACTGAACCATTGGAAGACTTAGAGGGACTGTCAGCTTCAAATGAAAGTTCTACATCGGACGTGTGGTGGTGTTTATTCCTCAAATTTTTTATCAGATGGTAATCGGCCTCCCCAAGGAAGCGAATCGGGGCTCCCGAGCTATCACTGGAAGAGACGTTGACGGCCAGTTTTTAAAAAACCTAACCATGTGCACAGGTGGAAACAGTTAGCTACAAAGACGAAAGACGACTATGGCATCCGAGCAGACCTTGAATAGTGACTCTCGGGAGGAACAGGTTGAATGATGGGACAACATTTTTCACTATTCACATCAACAAAAAATGAACAGAAAATGCAATCTATGTGCAGAAAATGCATGAGCAAGTGACGAAATCAAAGGGAAAGTAAAAGAAAGCACAAAATACCTGAAAATCAGAAGAAGAAAGAAGCCTTGGGAGGTGTTTGAAGGTGCTGAAGATGGTGGCGAAGAACTTCAAGCGACTTGAGCAGCAACAATGGCGGTGGAATGAAAGTGAAAATTTTTCACTGACCCCTTGCCTTTTTATAGGGGCCCTATCGAAGCATCGCGACCGAAGGCGAAACGGTGTAACCGGTGGAAAATGTGGACATGTGTCTTATTTCGATAGGCACGTACCGCGGTAATTAATGTCCGCATTCATTGCGTCTATTCATGAACAGTCGGCAAACCCTGATTCGCCACGTGGTGAACGGCGCAGACAAAGAACTTCACGAGAAATTCCTTCGAAAAAGGTTCCATTATCATTCGGACACGACGTTCGGTCCAGCGGTTCGGTAATCGGTCGGGTCAACTCCCCCCAATCGATTCAAATAAAGATTAGAGGAAGTTGAGGGGCTATTGTGTGGGCCCAAAATAACTGCATTAGGCCCAATTCGTCCAAGCACGTGGGTCGAAGGGCCCAACCATTACCAGATGAATTTACGGCCCAATTGGGATCACCCCAGGCCAGACTCCTGAAAGGCTTTCATGCCCGAAGAGTTCCCCTAGGGACCGGGTTGGAAGCCTTGCTGATTTCGGGTACAGGCGGAACACGAACGACCCGAAGTGTTACGGCTCGGGTCAATTCATTCAGTCCGGATCCAGCAAGAGTCATTAGAAACTTCGTTGTAACAGAATGGACACACGTCACGATTTGATTGGATGCATGTGATAGCGTAATGATGCTCGGTTACGCACACGGTGACGTCATCTGAGGCGGTTACCGCGCGTAGCGAGTACGGGCCTTGAGAATCAAGCCAAGCCCTACCTATAAATACATAGCAAGGTCGAGCAAAAGAGGTACGTTCTCATTTCACCCCTCTAAAACTACCCTAGATCTGAGTATCCTTCTTCTTCAAGTACTGACTTGATCGTTGGAGTACAATTCCGGACTCCACGGTCCGGTTGGTGGTAACAAGTTTGCTCAATGTGCAGGAGCAAAGCTCAACGGAGAAGTCCTTTCTACCCTCTTCCATTTACGCAGGAGAAACAGAGAGAATTCGGTTCACCACACTATTATTTGGCATATGCATTCTGGATCGTGGATAATTAAGGTGATTTTGAATTATTGTCAAAATAAATTATGAATATGTAAAATTGTTGGGATGATTTTTGCATAATGGATTTCATCCTTGGAAGAGCTTTTTGGATCTCAATATATAATAGGATTTAATTTGGTTCTACTAGTGATTTTTGCAATGCAAAAAATACAACTTTGTATTCATTAAATTGTTGTACAATTTTTTGTTTCTTGGAGTCCTTCTCGTTCTTTTTATATGAGACACACATAAAGAACATTTTTTTTTTGCTGGTTCCATCATTTTATATTATTCTCCGACTAATCATTTTCGTTCTTATCTTCTTTAAGGAAATGTTTCCATTCTTTCTTTTTTCAAAATCAAACAAAGAAGCCATAGCCGCATCCCTTTGGAATACAATGTTTAACCTGAAAAAGTGCGTTAAATATCATAAAAAGTGCATAAAATACGTAAAAATGTAGTAAACTCTGTAAATATATATATATATATACAATCCCCTTCACATAAGGGACCCTGATGGGAAGAAAAATTCGCACCCAACAATCGCTGCCGTTGGATGCAATCGACGGCTGTGATTTAAAATCGCAACACGCGGGTCATAAGGGATATCCGGGTTGGATCCAAACCCAGTTCGCGGGTCAATTACACACATACGGGTTAAAACACCCCCAAGCTTCTAAGACACTCTTCTCACACTTCAGACGTAAAACCAAGAAGAGAGAGAAAGTGAGGCACTGCGACGAAAGACGAAGGAAGAAGATGAACCAGATCGAAGGAACATCGGAGGTAACGTCTCTCTCTCTCTCTCTCTCTCTCTCTCTCTCTCTCTCTCTCTCTCTCTCTCTCTCTCTCTCTCTTCTGATTTTTGTTCTAACTCTTGATTCGAACAAACCCTAGGTTTGACGAAGAAGATCGATCGATTCCTGGTACTGGTTGGGGTTTGAGCTACATCTCAAAGGTCTCTCTCTCTCTCTCTCTCTCTCTCTCTCTCTCTCTCTCCCCCCTTCTGTATGTGTTAACTTGTGTGGTTGTGGAAGGCTCTAGTTCTATCTGTTGAGTGGCTAAAATTTGTGCTCTGAATTTTGGTAAAGTAGCAGAATGGTAAGAGTTTGGCCTTGCATCTATGAAGTTTCCATTTTTTGTTTGGTTTTTCGAGGAGCCGAGCTTGATCAGGCCCATGAACCCGTTATACAGGTTGCATGATATTGGAACATAACTCAATCACTTTTCTTACCAAAAGAACCTTTTACTTTTGGAATTATCCTTTCTGCCCATTTTTCGTGGTGGTACTTATGAATTTTGTAGTAAAAAAAAGAGCACGGGCTAAAAAATACAGTCCAAATTTATGCATTTTTTTAGGGTGGTTTTCATTAATTTTTATGTTGTTGTTTATGAAATTTTGTAGTGATGTTAATGAATTTTTTGTGGTCCAGTATACAAATTTTTGATATTCAACTATGAGATTTTGTTGTGGGGTATGAATTTTTATGGCTTAAAATACAGAAAGGCATGTCACATACCAATTTTTAGAAGTATTTACCATAACCTTCTCGATATAATAAATGGAATTGTATATGAAAGTAGTTGAAAGTTTTGAGGGAGGGTGAAACATTAGTTCAAGTATAAGAGTGTATAAACACAGAGAGAATGTTATGTCTGGACTAGTGTAGTTGAAATTCGATAAGATTGGTTTATGCAGAAAAGTTTCACAAAGTAAATGTTCACTGTCTTGCATCAAAGAAACTTGTTGAGGTGTCTTCTAGGTTGCTTATGTTTGGAATTTGGCCTTTCTCTTGAGCTTGAAGAAGTTGGTCAGAAGGTGATTGGGAAATAGATACTCATGGAGAGATAATCTTATAAGAAGTTGTTGAGGCCTATCTCTCTCTCTCTCTCTCTCCCACAACCCAGCCATGGATTGTTCATCTGCAATGAGTGGTGGGGGTGGTGATGCTCTGGACTTGAGGTACGTTTCAAAGAAGTGTCTATGTGGGAAGAGAGCTGCAATTCGAGTGACGGAGTCTGACAAACCATCAAAGGGGAAACTGTATTATGCTTGTGAATCTGCACCCCGGGGTTGTGACTTTTGGGCTTGGTGCAAACCTGTTAAAATCAGCCATGTCAAAGAGGAATTTGTGGAAGAGAGGTCAAGGGTGCTTCCTCAACAGTGGCCAAGGGTGAATCCTGAAGACCCACATATCGTGGGTAGACTGGTGATGGTGGAAGCCAGTGTTGCAGGAATGAAGAAGTGGGTGTGCATTACCTCTGTTTTGTGCATCCTTTGCATGCTAATGTTGGCAAACAAATGAAATGGAAGTGGGATGTAATGGCAGGATGTAATGGCAGGGGGTAGGGGGCAGTTGTTAGCCTACTTTTGTTTGTAATGAAATGAAATGGAAGACTGGCTTGTTTTGTTTGTAATGAAATGGAAGTTGTGTAACCTAATTATGATGCCCTCAAAGGTCTCTCTCGTCGTCCTCGTCATTCAA
This sequence comes from Vaccinium vitis-idaea, assembly GCA_963854785.1. NCBI lineage: Eukaryota > Viridiplantae > Streptophyta > Magnoliopsida > Ericales > Ericaceae > Vaccinium > Vaccinium vitis-idaea. Next base: position 18,155,524 of record OY978221.1, read on the forward strand.
CCTACCATCTCCGCTAGAGCTACAAACAAATTTCACAATTCAATTTAAAAAAATCAAATTATAAATGAAATTATTTAGATGCATAGACGTACATTCCAAGAAGTACTGGACAATTCCTTTTGTCATGTGTCGCCAATTTCCCACAACCATTGCAGCGCCTCTTCTTCTTGATAGCCTTCTCTTTTCCTCCTTTGAGCCGTTTACCACACCCCTTTGACCTAACTCGTTGTGGTTCTTTGAGAATAGGTTGCTTTCCATGAGAAATAGACTTTCGGACACTACTCTCTTCGCGAATATTCAAGTCACTCATTTTGGATGCAAGCCGTGTTTCTTCAGATACCAAATATTCTTCCAAACCTTCAGCTTCATTTTCACATAATAAACATGCATCAATAACTCTGCTAGCTAGTCGGAAAAGCCTATTTCTCTTCATTAACATGGTAGTGTCACATATTTCAGAAACGGTCCCGTCATCCATAACTCTCCTAGCTTTTGCTGATTTTGTCCACCTCCGCACTATGTATTGTTCAGGTAATTGCATAATCTGCTTTTTAGTGAAGTAAGCCAAGATGTGCCGACATGGAATTCCATCGGACTCAAACTTCTTACAACTGCATTTCACAAAGTTTGATGACTTGTCCAACACAAGCTCACGCCCCTTCGACTCAAGCAGAGTTGACCTCACAACATTGTACTTAGCCCACATATCATCTTTAAATGTACTCTTCACGGCATACCCCCCACTATCCAATAGTTCCTGTTGGAACTTGTAAAAAACATTGTGTGTGTACACTTCACGCATTGTCGACTCCATGAGTGTTTTTGTTACGAGGAGTGGCTTCTCATTCACATCTTTATGATCCGAATCTAATTCATTATGCCTTATATGTGAAAGTGCCCTAGCAAACCTCGTCACAAAATCCATCAAAGAATTATTTGGAGACACATACCGCTTGAAGAATGCATGACAGCCTTCAGCTCTCTGACTACTGGTCATGTGGGCAGTAAATATGTGTCTTGTATATGCAGGAACCCATCTCTCACGAATTTTGTACAAACCATCTAACCATTCATTCGTGGACAAATTAGCTTTTGCTACAATCTGTATCCATCTCCCTTCAAACTCTTCGGGGGTCTCGGAGTTCCATATACAGTTACGGAACTCATCATAATACTCTTTATAATATACAGCACTAATTTTTTCGGAAAATTTCATCACAATATGCCAAATGCAATACCTGTGCACCGTATTTGGAAGGCGAGTACTGATTGCTTTTGCCATTGCCGGATCCTGATCAGTTATGATCATTTTGGGAGCCCCAGCCGGCATTGCTTCCAACCATGCATTGAAAAGCCACTCGAAAGCATCGGCTTTTTCGCCACTTAAGAAAGCACACCCGAACATTGTTGTTTGACCGTGGTGATTAACCCCTATAATAGGTGAGAAGATCAATGAATATTTGTTTGTCTGATAAGTTGTATCAAACACCACCACGTCCCCAAAATATTGGTATGACTTTCTCATGGTTGCATCGGCCCAAAAGCAATGATACAAACTCCCCTCATCATCTGGCAAGATTGAGAATATAAAACTGGGATTCTTTTCTTGTTGGGCCTCAAAATACTCAACCAACAAACTAGCGTCAAAGCCGTCTACCATTCCCCTCTTATCTCTTTGAGCATTATAGAGATCTTGTTGAGAACATCCAACATTTTGAAGACCTCCGGCTTGCATCTCCAAAATACTCATTTGTTGGTGGGTCGGCACATTTGCATCACCAAGTTGGTCTGTCAGAGCCCTTTGGGCAGCCGACAACTTACGATGAGATCGTAATAAATGCACCTTCTTTGGTGTGGCAAGCGTGTGGTTGTGAGTGGCGACAAATTGCGTGATAGCAAACCCCTCACCCCGTTTCACAACAGTCATTTTGGCACCACAATTCTCTCTAGTTAACCCCCTTTTCCGTATAGTGTTTTCAGATACATTTTGCGTATACTTTTTCGCCCTCAACCCTTCTTTGTGACAAACAAATTCCTTCCTAACGGTTAGACCGCCCTTACCCAACTTGCTTGAATTGATTCGAACCCCAAATCCAGCTTCTCTAGCATAATCATTGTAAAACCTGTGAGCTTCTTCCAAACTAGCAAACACCTGGTCAATCTTTGGTATCAAGTCCTCCTTCACATGAGGAGTGTAAAGAGCTTCAGAAGAAGCTCCAGATGATGCACAGGGTTGTGATGGTGACGGTGAGTAGAGAACATCTCGCAAAGACGGAATTCTGAAAAAAAAAATTAGAATACATATGTAAGAGATTACTGTGAAACAAACTAGGTTGGATAGAAGAAAAACACCAATGAATGAACCGGATTTCCCTTATTTAAAAAATTGCCGATATCACAAAGGATTACCACAATAACAAACTAACTAAAACCCTGCCCAGGAATGCAGTTTTAACTTTTCAGTGCTCAAATGGGATGCCGCCCTGGTGGCAGCATCCCTGAAAGTAATTGAAATATCTGCTAAAGCCTAAAACTAGCTATAAAAGAAATGTACCATGCATCAAATGCCTGTATGGACAAGCATCAAAACCATGTCTCCCAACCAATCGAACTGGATCACACATCCCCAGCAAGAAGAAATTTAACTGAGTTACAGCATCTCCACTAAAAAACACATAAGTACATAACCATATGAAATGGAGGGACTCAAAAAATTAAGTTTGTAGCTCACATAGCCAGGCATTTAACTGGGTTACAACCGAAATATTATTTTCAATCAAGTACAATACAACACTGGTAATGTCTACAACGCAGATCCAGAGTATTAACATTGGTATTATTGTCATCCGAAATATTATTGTTAAACCTCCTGGTAAATCTGCAATGCAGATCCAGAGTATAGACTCCTTTGAATGGTTGTTAATCAAGTACAATACAACACTGGAGAAGCAAAACTTCCCCGACCTAAGATATATCTGTTACCAAATGTTTTGTGTGAATACCCTAGAGAGAGAGAGAGAGAGATAGAGAGAGAGAGAGAGAGAGAGAGAGAGAGAGGCCAACCTTGGGGGATCCATCTTCTTCGTCGTATTTGTTTAGAGCTTCGAAATCTAGTCTCTTCGTCTGGTTCTTTTTCTTTCAAACCTAGGGTTTCTTCGAATAAAGAGTAAAGAGTAAGAACGATTGTGTTGCCGAGAGAGAGCGAGAGTGAGAGAGAGCGAGAGTGAGAGAGAGAGAGAAACGGTTCTTCTTCTTCTTCCTTCGTCTCTCACTTTCTCTCTCTTCGTTTTGGAAGACGTCTACTGTGGTGTGTAGAGGAAGATTGGGGTTTGAAAGTGTTTTAACCCGTATGTGTGTAATTGACCCGCGAACTGGGTTTGGATCCAACCCGGATATCCCTTTTGACCCGCGTGTTGCGATTTTAAATCACAGCCGTCGATTGCATCCAACGGCAGCGATTGTTGGGTGCGAATTTTTCTTCCCATCAGGGTCCCTTATGTGAAGGGGATTGTATATCTATATATATATATATATATATATATATATTCAACGTTTATATATATATATATATATATATATATATATATATATATATATATATATTCAACGTTTAACCTTTTAGTATTTCTTTTGTACGTTGGTAGGCGTCTTCCTCCCACAATAAAACGGCTGGACCGCTGTTTGCGAAACACCTCTATCGACTTCCTTGGGCAAAGAAAGTGCACCGGCCTCACTCCCTCTCAAGAACGGAAACTCAGAACTGTATGGGTGAGTACCAAATTTCGTGTGTCTCAACCAAAACTGGAATGCTCAAAGATATAGACCTCACAAGACCTTTGAGCTACCAGACAGCAACTAATGCTGTAATGAACGGAATGATGACAACCATCAATGCTGTAACCGACGACAAATGATAGCTACCATGAACTCTCATCATCAGGGGAATGACTCTGCGCAACCGTTAGCACCATCAATGTCTGAAGTAAACCAGGAAACCCCTCCATAACTCGATCACAAATATTGGTTAAATTGGTGTTGAGGTAGAGTTGAGATGAGCTTGGAACCAAAAAAATATAGCCGACATGTTCGGCGCGACTCAACTTACTGAAATTTTACTAAATCAGTGATGGTTGGCATACCATTTTTTTAGTTTCTGTGATAAAGGGTTGGCATACTTTAGCAGGGGGAAAGGACTACTGTGATTCTGTTTCAATCCAAGTATTATGAGTGATTTGGGGAAGCCAATCCCATGATGGTTAGTAGTGTTATAATTTGGACACATTAAGCTAGCTATTGGGCCGTAATAGCATGAAGAACTTTGATTTCCCACATTATATAATAGACACGCTCATGCGTGTACCGGTGTACACTCACATACGCACAATGGGTGCGCGTTAGAAGCGATCTACTGGTACCAACATTATCATTTAACTTATCTTCATATGTTGGAGGAAGCTTGGTTATCTTGGAATTTTATGATTCAATAATTAGAGATACGATAGCATTATTGGATTCGGTAGCATTTTTGAAACTGAATTGTAACAAATGATGGAAATTATATTCGATGGATTCTCAATGTCAAAGAACATGAAGTACACGAATAAATGACACCAATACCATTAGGCAGGTGGAATCACTCGTCCTGTAAATCCAACCAATCGAACCAGACTGATTGAATTTTATTGACTTTCTTGACATTGAAAAGTGTTCCGGGAGAGAGCTTTATGTTGGAGATATGCCTTGAATTCAAAACGGTCGAAGAAAAGTGCGAAAAGCCGTTTGCTGGACCTATGGTCCGGACCAAGGAAAGTCTGGTTCGGACCAACGGGTTTTGGGATGTTTTTGGACAATCTGCCTCGATAGTCCGGACTACCGATTCTTGGTCCGAACTACCGATGTGCGAATTTGTGCGACTGCGTTTTTTAATGAGGGTTTTGACATAATTTTTTGTACTTTCTTATAAATAGAGGCCTTGGGGGCTATTAGGGTTTGGAATTCTTGAGTGAATCCCTTTGAGGGAGCCCCCATGGGGTTCCCCGTAGCATGTTAGGGTTTTTTTGGTTGTTCCATTGGTGTGGTCTTGAGTTGGGATTTGAGATATCTAGGGTGTGTGTGTCTCTTTCGTGTGTGTGAGACGTTTGATGCTCTGTAGGTCGCGCCTCAGAGATTTGTCTCTAGATATTGTGTGGATGCTTCAAGTGAGAGTTACGGGTATAGCCGGCTCTGTGTATTTCTCCCTGTTGATAGTGAATCCTCTTGCTCTTTCCCCGTGGACGTACCTCTAGAGCTCCGTGCTTGGTGGGGAACCATGTAAATTCTTGTCTTTTGTTTTCTTGTTGGTTGTGTTTATATTCTCTATTTCGGGTTTCGGCACAACACTTTAACCCAGCACTTGGAGACCTTTCATTTTAATGAATTCAGCCATTCGTTTCATTTCATTTCGCCATTCATTTCATTTGGTAGAATCTAGCAAGAAAGGGTACTGCCATTACAAATAAAAGGAATTCAACGTCCCAGATCTTCTATGCCCAAAACCCCTGTGCCTCTGTGCCGAGGGGTTTTGGGCTATTGGATTGTGATTTTTGTTTTTATGTTTTAATATTTCTGGGTGATCTAACGGCCGGAAAACCCCTCGGCACAGAGACACAGAGGCTTTTCGGCACAGAGGATCTGGGCTCGGAATTCAAGAGAGTTCGATAAGGATTTGGTTGGTGAGGTGAACAGTTGCTCAGCACTGAGTTTTTCGGCTAAGTCCCTAAGCAAGCAACAGTGTTCTCAAAAGGCAACTCAGCAAAAACAGTCAAATTTGGTTCAGATCAACTTTTGACCAAGTCTTTCACTGATTTGGTTCAACACATGTCATTCACACCAAAGTCTATATCTATCTACTAGTTATCTCCTCCGTGCAAGCACGGAGTCTCGTGCTCACTATCATCGTTTGATTTTTATGTTTGCTTTTGTTTTGTGTTTTTAAATGCTTTGTAGAGTTTGTTTTGATTATCTTTTGATTGGTAAGTAATAGATTGTTGTACTTCTTTTTCTTTTATGTTTGAGCTTTGTGGCCTTTTTAAAATCGGACAATCGGTGCTCCAGATTGTAAATGCTTATTAAGGTATCGTCTCGTTCATATAACTTTCTGGAAGAGTACCGTAAATTTCATCCTTTGTTGTCATGGCATCTTTTGAGTTTTGTGTGCTATGGTATAGATATGTTGGTATTCTACTGATTCTTGGGAGCAATGCTGGATTAACGGAAACGTTGATGTCATTAATGGGTCAAGTCCCGATGTTTTCCAATAGAATCGATAGACTCCCTGCAGGCATATAACGCCCCGTTTGGCGACCGGAGATTATTTTGGATAGATTTGTAATGAGAGTGGATTTGTAATGAGGGTGACCCCACCTCATAAGAATGGTGGATTTGTTAGTGAGGTGTTTGGATGGTATTTTGAGAAGGGGGATTTGGAAGGTGGATTTGATAGGATAAATTGTAAAAAGACTTAATTGCCCCCCGTTTGTTGTTTTAATGGATAAATTGATTTGATTTTATTATAATCATAATAAATACATATTAATTAAAGTAAATACGTATTTACCCAATTTGGCACTAAAAAGTTTGAACTTCATTTTTTGGAATTTAAAAAAAGAAAAAAGAAAAAGAAAAAGAGTCGTTGCAATAAATAATAGCCGTTGGATAGCCTTTGGGAACAACTAATTGCCTAGGACAATGATACACTAGATAATTCTTCCCTTCCTTCCAGATATTTCTTATTGTTGTTCTTCTCCAATTCATTTGATTCCAACCAATGTTCTGAATCCCGTAGCGGAGAGGGTACCGGTTTTCCTACAGGTACGGTACAGTACCGCTACCGGGTCAATATTGGTACCGTTTCGGTTTTAGCGGTTGTTACGCCCTAACATTTTTATTATTATTTTTGTTGTCATTTATAATTCGATGTCACGATCGAGTCCTATATAATTATCTTAGTGGGTATTATTAACATTGTTATAGTTTTGAGGGTGTAAGTATAATTTTAATAGGTCGTTTGTTTAGTATTTTTAAAGGATCAGTTGATATTATTGTGATTAGTACTTTATACTTAATTTAAATATCTTAACTACTTAGCTATAGTTTAGGGACGTGAGTAGTGGGTTGTTAAGAGTTTTACTGAGATAAATATTTATAAGTGGATTAGGGCTTAGTTTTAGGAGAGCTTCCTCACATTTAAGAAAGAAAAAAAAAAAAAAACAGCCGCAACATTTAGGTTCTCTGGAGTTGGTCTCTTTGGGTTTCTCGATTCAAGGTAATGTTCTTCTTCATCCCTTTTCTTTTCCCGTGATCTATATTTTCCACGGATCGGTCGCTTTTAATTTGGGACTAGTTTAATAGCTTTTAGTTTGTATCGAGTTGTGATGAGAGAAAGAAATCATGACAATCAATTGGGTTATTTTTGGTGCTCAAGCATGTGTGGAATCTAAGAGAGAGGGAGTCAGTGTTGGGAGTACAAACAAGCGTCAGTGGTGGTGCGTAATGTTGTTGATGTAGCTAAAATTGGAGTTTTGTGGAATCATAATATGATTGGCAGATGAGGGGAATGGGATTCGGTGATATAGAGGTAGCAGGAGAATGGATTTTGTATTTGCATATATGGGATTGGAAGGCTTGGTAATTAATTAAGGAATAACTACCTATAGCAGTACATGCATGTGTCGATTATGTTGATTGGGTTTAGTTTGGGCTATATTAAAAATGCATTATAGGTTTGGGTTGTTTGAGAGTAACAGATTCCTGGGGTTAGAAATCATTATTTGGGTTTTGGAGTTTCAGGTGGCTCGTGATGGATGATAATCTAGGATTAGGAATAGTTTGGGTATTTAAATTGTATAGGACAATCCTAGCCTTTCTAGCTATTCAATGTTATATTATTCGTATGGTTAGTTATTTTGAATTCCTTTTTGTGTACAAGCTAGTCTCTTTTTGCGTGCTCGGGTTGCGTTGTCTTTGGACTCAGGTGAGTGGTTAAGTATGTTATGTACTTTCGAAACTTCCCCGTATCCCTTAAATTATTCATTGAAAAATTTAGAATCTTTAATTGGAAAAGCGAATTATTTATAATTGGTTCGTTAAATTGGCACGTGATAAAAAGTACTCTTTTTGGTGAGAACTTTATGGATATTATTGGGAACTTTTATTATTGGAAGTCCAGGGAAATTATTCATTTGTAAAGGTGACCCTGGCCATTAGGGAAGAGACCCGGGTTGAGAGCCGGTGACCCTTTTGCTCAACGGCTGTCATTTCGCCGGATCGACTTAGGGAAGAGTAACACGGGTCGCCAACATCTGGTGACTCTAAGTTCGATATTGGATCCAATTTTGAGATTATTATTTTGTTGGCCATGGTACTATTTGGTTGTGGTTCCCCATTGTTATTGGATATCATCTTGTGAGCACAATTAAGATTTATTATTATTATTTTTCTTACTTCGTGTGTGCCAAATTATGATGATAGGTGATTTAATTTAATCCTTGTTTTAGAACCTTATTTAATATACATGCTTGTCATTCACTGAGCTTGTCAGTTGACAGATTTATTCCAACATCATTTTCTGGCAAATAAAATCGATAGGTGAGGACTCTTGGTGGCGTCTTGGGGATTTATTGTGTCAACCTCCATAGGATGTTGCATTCTGGTTTTGTAGTTATATAAACGCTTCCGCATTTTGCTAAATCTTTTGATAGAAATCGAAATCCTTTTTCTATTGGTGATATATTCTTATCATTATAACTAATGGGATGGTTGTGCCCTATGGATATGATTTGGGACTTAATTGGCCTTGGTTGATTTGATAAAAAAAAAGGGGATAATTTGATGGCCGGTGACATTATTTTATTTTAGGCTGCGTGTTTCACGAATTGAGGCCTCGTGGTTCACGGCCGGTCACTTCTCATTTTGGGGTGTGACAATTGTGGTATCAGAGCCTAAGTTTAAATTTAAAAATAAAATAAAATAAAATAAAAATAAAAGTTTTTGCATTCGTATTGCATCATGTCATTTAGTGGAGGTCCTAATCCCCAGAGTCCAATAGGCGTGGACAACCGCACTAGTTGGGCATTGTATTCTTTAGAAGAAAAGAGTTAGAACTTGTTAATGTCTTTCAATTTACAAATTTGATTCTGAATTTGGATATTGGATTGGATGGTTATGGAATACTTGCTCAGAACTCATTCTATGAGTGTTTTGGTTAGTAGTTTGGGTGCAGTGGGCTATGTTTGAACTCGATATATTTACATTGGAGTTTGGGGAATTATTTTGATATGAAAGGATTGCTTAAGAGATTTTGGTCTAGTTATTGTTGAGGGTGGACCTAGTATACTTGTGTGAGCGAGCGTATGTGTTCTTAGATTTTCCTATTTGGAATATCCTTTAACTTTACAGATTATTGTTTCGCTCCAATGGTTCCTATTCTCTATGTTTTGATTAAGGGTTTAGGACTGTTTTGTTTGAAGATGAATATTCGTACTCAGTCTGAGGAGATATTTTGAATTAGGCAAAGTTTCTTACAGGATGAGCAGTTGTAATTATTGATAGGATTCTCACCTAAGACAGAAAATTTGAGGGAGTTGTTTATGGTTGGAATGCGTAGGTTTCCTTGAGATAATATAAATTGGGTTTTGAGAACTTGGCAATATCTGATTAGGATGTGCTTTAGTAAGGTTAGAACCTAATACATGCATACAAAGGGCCATGGTTAGTGTACAGTGGATTAATTGTTAGGGTGTGTTTTTGGCAATGTGGCGGTCAATTGAAGACATGGAGCATACTGCTGGTGATTTTGAAGTTTAAATTCATTCACTATCTCGTGGTTGTGGAAAATTTCGGAAGTAGGAAATTGGGTATCGGTAACCTTATAAGATGAGACTTGTTACTGTGTTGTTGAACTGAATTTGGGGTATTACCTACTCGTTTTAGACAAGTGGTTTTAGACCCAAAAAAAAAAAAAAAAACTAAAAAGAAATTGACAGGATTCTATGGTGTTTAATTTTGGGTTAGTGCATGGAGTTCGTCTTTAAGTTGCATGGTGAATTTTAGGGTTTCTTAGGCAAGGATGCTATATGTTGCTATAAGAAGCAAGACTATGGGCTAGTTAGTTCATTTATTAGTTTTCGTAACACTATTGAGTTTTGGTAATTGATAAAGGTTGTAGGTCTATATACAATGACCCTTAGACATTTCCGTTTGGAAGATTCAGAGGTTAATTTGATTTAGAGTTTAGCTATATCATTGATACCTGTCTTGAACTTTGGTTGAGTTGTTCTCATTAGATTGCATATATTGAAGAATTTTGGTCTTGCCGCTCTTGTTTGATATTTGGAATAGGCAATGAAATTTTAGGAGGCTTGTTTAATTGTTGTCTAAAATTTTAATCTGGAGTATTAATTTGTTTGGACTTCCGTAAAGACTGATTTGGGAATAGTTCAATGAAACTGTTTGGACGGGATAGTAAGTAGTGTAGTTGATTGGTAAATCAGTCTATAGCAAGAGCTAATTTTTGGGTCATAGAACTTGTGATACCGTAATAGATATTAATACGACGAGGAGTTGGATAGTAGAAATTTTGATTTTTGAGGCCATATGGATAGTAATAACTGATGGTAGATGCCAAGACCATAGAGTTGGGTTTCTTGGGTTAAGCTAGAATTATATTGGATTTTTTTAGGACTACGAATTCCCAACTTGATTGATTAGTTGGTGGATTAACAAACGTTGTTCTATCTAAAAATTAACACATATTAAAAAACGGAAGAAAGTCGATTATTCCAAAGAATTACCAAAGAAGATAAACTACTGCGGAAAAATATAAAGCAAATAGGTTAATGCAGAGATGCAGATCTATCAAAGAAGAGTAGCCGACAAGCGCCACTGCCTACCCCAAAGCCAATGACAATTCCGAAGGCTGAAACCAGCACCCCTCTTCAGTTCTCATCCACCCTTAGATCTAACTATGCAGTAAACAACACTCGGTAACGATAGCTATGCACTCAGTGAGGCATTAACAGAACAAAAGCAGATAGTTTATTAGCAAACAGTGAACAAATATCACAGTAGAACACAGACCTTTGTAGAATGGCACTCACCAGTCCATTAAAGCTTTCATGTATTAAGTGGAAGCATCTCCACAACACATTTCATCCTCCTTGCCCAGGAAAATATAACACAAGCAAGACATTTCATTTGGAACAATTGGGAAGCTATGAAACCAAAAAAGAAAAGAAAAGAGAGAAGTGCTAGAAATACTGACCGAATCAAACCTAGCAAAATAGAGTCTTTTTGAGAAACAAATTGCTTACCTATTGCTTTCGGCTGAAGAAAAAAGGGACACTAAACTGTTAGAATATGTTATGTTATGTTTTATCCCACATTGGTTAATCACAACTTGTAAAAGGCTTATGCCTAATATAAATAAAACTTACGTGTGTTAGGGTTCGTTAACACCCAACATACACTTTCTTCTCACACAAACAACATGGTATCATAGCTTGGTGGCCTTTATTACTTTACTGATGACGAGCTACCGCCTCCTGTTGCACTCCAGTCCTCTGTTTCTCCATACCAGCATCATTGCCGCCTTGGTCATCCATCTCTCCAGAGTTTTAAATGCTTAGTTCCGTCTTCCAGCCGTGTCAATAATTTACCGTGTGAAGTTTGTCAATTTAGTAAGCATCACCGTGTTTCTTTTTCCCCTAGAGTAGAGAGTCGTGTGTCGCGTCCTTTTCATTTAGTTCATTAAGATATTTGGGGTCCTATACTTGTTCCGTCACACTCAGGATTTCAGTATTTTGTCATTTTTGTGGATGATTATTCCAGACTTACTTATGTTTATCTTATGAAAGCACAATCTGAGTTGTATACCATTTTTAAATTTTTTTATCAAGAAATAAAAACTCAGTTTGATGTTCCTATTCGGATTCTTCGTACTGATAATGCTGCAGAATATTTTCGTACCATTTTATCTGTTTTTCTTGATGACCATGGTATAATTCATCAATCTTCTTGTTCGCGTACTCCCCAACAGAATGAAGTTGCTGAACGTAAGTTGCGTCATATGTTAGATGTCGCCCGTGCCCTTTTATTTCAGCACCAAGTTCCTAATCTTTTTGGAGCGATGTTGTTCTCACTACAGGGTATCTTATTAATCGCATGCTTTCATCGGTCTTAGGGGGTCAAATTCCATATGAAGTTTTGTTCCCTGGTCAATCCCTGCATTCTCTGCCTCTTAAGGTTTTTGGTTGCACATGTTATGTCCATGCTCTTGGTCTTGGGCGGGATAAACTGGATCCCCGATCCATTAAATGTGTATTTCTTGGGTGCTCTCAGACCCAGAAGGGATATAAGTGTTACTCTCCGTCTCTCCGGCGTGAGTTTGTGTGTGCTGATGTCACCTTCAATGAGTCCTTTCCTTTTTTCCCGTCTTCTACCCCAGTGGATCCGTCTCATCATATACTCATGTCGGTTCCATCTCCACCTGCCCCCACGCCCCCAATGCAGGTATATACTCATCAGCCGAAAATTCCATCAGCACCACCTCCGCCCCAGCCCATCTCGTCCGCCTCGTCGCAAGATCCTGAGCTGCCTCCCGATTCTAAGCCAACGCCACCACCTTCTCCTGATTCCCTTCCTATTGCTCTTCGCAAAGGTACTCGTCATGCTTGCATTTCTCATCCCATTGCTTGTTATGTCTCTTATGCACACTTATCTCCCTCCCTTCGTGCCTTTGCCACTTCTGTTTCGTCCATTTTTGTTCCTAATACTGTCTAGGAAGCCTTATCTATTTTCGAGTGGAGGATGGCTATGGAAGATGAGATGTCTGCCCTTCACCATAACGACACTTGGGACTTGGTATCTCTTCCGTCTGGAAAACCCACCGTCGGGTGTCGCTGGGTGTTCTCTGTAAACTACCATCCAGATGGGTCTGTTGAGCGCTACAAAGCCCATCTTGTTGCTAAAGGTTATACTCAGACTTATGGTGTTGATTTTGCTGAGACATTCTCTCCCGTTGCCAAGCATGGGTCTGTTTGTAATCTTCTCTCTCTTGCTGCTAATCTTGGCTGGCCCTTATTCCAATTGGATGTCAAAAATGCATTTATGCACAGTGACCTTCACGAGGAAGTCTACATGGAGCAACCACTAGGGTTTGTTGCTCAGGGGGAGCGTAATCGGGTATGTCGCCTTCGTAAAGCATTGTATGGCCTTAAGCAATCTCCTAGAGCTTGGTTTGGCAAGTTTAGCGATGTTGTTCTGAGGTTTGGCATGCGTCGTAGTGAGTCGGATCATTCTGTTTTTTCTCTCACGTCAGCAAGGGGAAAAGTATTGTTGATTGTCTATGTGGATGACATTATTATAACTGGTGATGATTAGAAAGGTATCGATGAGTTGAAAACCTTCCTACAACAGCAGTTTTATACCAAGGATTTGGGAAAATTACGATATTTCTTAGGTGTTGAGGTGGCGCGCTCTAAAGATGGTATTAGCTTGTCTCAAAGAAAGTATGTGTTGGATCCTAACGTGAAACTATGTGTTGACCAGGGGGAGTTACTCCCTAATCCAGATCAATATCGCCGCTTGGTTGGTAAGTTGAACTATGTTACAATCACACATCCTGATATTTCCTTCGCAGTTATTGTGGTGAGCCAGTTTATGTCTGCACCTCGTCTTCCACATTGGGAAGCAGTTCTCAGAATTGTGAAGTATCTTAAGGCTCATCCAGGGCGTGGTCTATTTTATCGAGCAAGTGGACACTTGCGTGTTGAGGCATTCACGGATTCTGATTGGGTAGGGTCTCCATCTGATAGGCGATCTACCACAGGATATTGTGTCTTTCTAGGTGGAAATCTTGTCAATTGGAAGAGTAAGAAACAGACTGTTGTTGCTCGATCTAGTGCAGAAGCCGAATATCGAGCCATGGCTCATACTACATGTGAGATTGTGTGGGTGCGCTCTTTCCTTGAGGAAATAAGATTCAATGTGCAGTTGCCTGTGAATCTATTTTGTGATAATCAAGCAGCAATCCACATTGCATCTAATCCAGTTTTTCATGAGAGGACTAAGCATATTGAGGTTGATTGTCATTTGGTTCGCGAGAAGCTGGCAGTTGGTGTGATTGCTACTCTCTTTGTGTCTACCGGCGCTCAGTTAATTGATATGTTTACTAAACCATTATTTAAGCCACGGTTAGAATTATTGTGTAACAAGCTGAGACTTATTGATATTTATTCTCTAGCTTGAGGGGGAGTGTTAGAATATGTTATGTTATGTTTTATCCCACATTGGTTAATCACAACTTGTAAAAGGCTTATGCCTAATATAAATAAAACTTACGTGTGTTAGGGTTCGTTAACACCCTACATACAGTTTCTTCTCACACAAACAAGAAGTTTGGGTACAGACCGATGTCAACTTGTTCTAGTCTATGATAACAAAATAAGCTTCCACCAACATTTCCAGGCTCCAACTCTTCAATACTCTCTGTACTCCTCATACTCTCATGCCGGCTCCTAGCAATACTCAAGCTTTTTACTCTCCGGAGGTGAAGAAATGGTAGAAATAGGAGCAAAAATAGTATGCATACCATTTGAACAATGATTCCATTCGCCACAGGACAATGATTCCATTTGCCAGTCCTTTTCAGTGAGATACATCTCAGCCATATCTTCATCATCATCCATCAGCTGCTCTATCTCATCTCTAACCTGTACTAAGAAGATTATTACTAAAATTGTAGAGTGCAAAACAAAAAGAGAGATCTGCAACCATTTGTTTGTGTAATACAGTAGAATGAATTAGGAAAACATGAAACCTTCTGCACTTGTCGAGTTAAGGCAACAAGTCTGCTTTTCAGTCGACGCACAAGTTCCAAATTTAGGGTACTAACTAATCTTTGATGTAAGCTCGTCTAGCAGTGGATATGCTTCGATTTCTAATTCGGCTGCCTGAGTAAATTGGAAATTTTAAAACCTATCGAGTAAGTAATCAACTTTTGAATCAGAGGAATAGAAATTAAGAGCATAACCCACCAAAGAGAAGACTGGATTGTCCAAGCGTGTTCCATAATCAAATGTAAGTTGAGAAGGTCTAATTACGCATGATTTGCTTCTTGGCATAGGAAGCTGCATTCCAGCAATCAATAAAATCCAGTTGCCTTTGGTTTCTCCAAATTCTCTTTGTAAATCGATGGAGGCATGAGGTGGAAAACATTGCACATCTATGAGGTTCTAAGCTTTATCAGTGATGAACAAACAAACTATAAACCCAATTCTAAAATCTAAAATAAATAAACAAAAAACAAAAGATTTAATTTGAAAGATTAAACACATTTCCACTTCTGATTTTTTTTCCCTTTCACTTTGAAGGGGATATCCAGCATCCACACAATTGCAAACCTAAAACCATCATCAAACTTCTATGCTCATATCAACTGAATAAATTCTAAACAGCTTAAATCTCCTCTCTGTCTAAATCAAACAAGTAGGGAAGAGAAAGAAAGACCCGTTACAAATCGTAGTTGAATAGTCGACCATCACCGTATTTGCTAAGCTTTATACGATCAAAAGTTAAGATTTTGGGTTGGTTCGCATTTGATCAATTAACAAAAGAGACATAATCAGAGGGTGTGTGTGTGTGTGTGTGTGTGTGAGAGAGAGAGAGAGAGAGAGAGAGAGAGAGAGAGACCTGCTCAAAGTCTTAGCCATAGTGGCCGACCATCGCTGGATTCTCTGAGCTCATTACGATTCAAGGAAGAGATTTGGTGTTGCTCGAATATCATCAATTTTATTTACCCAAAAATATGATCAATTTTAGTAACCTAGGGCATTCTCTTGAGACGTACTATGTGAAATCTCTTCCAACATAACAGGCCTCATGTCCAGAGAAACAAAGAGACAGAGTTAGAGAGAGAAATTAGAGAGATCCACAAACAAATCAGATAAAATTAGAGTTAGATGGTTCGAGAAATCGAGTAGTTTTTACCTGAGGTAATCCAATGACTGTGAAGGATCGAAAACTCTTGATTGGAGACTTCCTCCAGCCATTGCTTGAACCGACAAAGAGAGTGAAAAATAACAATCGAAACAAGAAAAACATGTACGAAGTAAGAAAACCTGGCATGGATCAGCCAGAAAGGAAGCTACCGAGTGCCGACTGTATCACAAATTTTGAGTCTGCGAAAAAGTCGGAATTATGCTGACCAAAATCAATTTTATTGATGTAAGAAATTAGGGTTTACAATCTTTGATGTATTTCTGATGAAAGAAAATAATCCTCTGATTCTTCTCTTCGAATGTTGAAACGAGGGCTTGATGCTTGTTCTCGAATTGAACAGCGAGATCTTCGTTGGTCTTTGCAAAGATGACGACGAATTTGACGGATTTTGACTTGAGGGCTTTGAAGCTTCTTCTCAAGTTGATTTGCTTGATCTTATTCAATTTTGTTGAAAAAGATGACGAATTTGTGACCGTTGACTTGAAGGCTGTAGAGCTCCTTCTCAAATCGGTCTTTGAGATCTTCTTGAAGGAGATGAAGATTTGCAGATGTTGATTTGAGGGCTTTGGAGCTTGGTCTCAAATCGGAATTTGAGATCTTCTTCAATTTGGTAGAAGGAGATTGTTGACTTGTGAATTTGGCTTGAGCGATCTTCAGAGCTTTGAAGCTTTGATATGAAGAAGCATCTTGTGTGATGTGGATTTGAAGAATTCTGAAGGGCTTTAGAGGCTTGATCTTCAGAGCTCTGGAGCTTGTGTGTTGGATAGAGGCTTGAATGTTCTTCGGAGCTTTGAAGCTTTGATGGAAGAACCGTCTTGTTTGATGTGGACTCGGAGAATTCTGAAGGGCTTTAGAGGCTTGATCTTCAGAGCTCTAGAGCTTGTGTGCCTGTGATTGTAGCTTTAGTATCTTGATCACTTCAGGGAGTTCTGAAGGGCTTTGAGGCTTGATCTTCAAAGCTCTTGAGCTTGAATGCTTGAAGACTTGAAGAAATTCTGAAGGGCTTTGAAGCTTGATCTTCAGAGCAGTTGAAGCTTCAATGTCTTGATGATAAAAAAAAAAAAAAAATGAGACAGAGCACCTCTATTTATAGGGATGTGAGATGGAGAGTTTATGGAAGACTGCAATTCTTTTCATAGTTATCTCTTCAATTATTTCCTTATTTGATTTAAAGGAAAATAATTAGAATTATATAAATACCTTTCCTCTTATTTATTTTTTGGAAAGACAATTATAAAAAATGTGACATAGAATTTATTTCACCAAGTGACATAATTTGATTGGCCAATCTTGATAAATAAATAATTGTGTCATTTTGACATGTGGCGCCATTTAATTGGTCCCTCCGCATATCTCTGACTTTTAACTTGTAACACGTGGCAACATTTGATTGGCCATTTATCATGCTTGGACTTTTGACCTATGGACACTTGGCAACATTTAATTGTCTCGTCCATAAAACTTTGACTTTGACTTTGACTTTGACTTGTGACACTTGATAACATTTAATTGGCCAATTTATGTGCCCTAGCAACACGGGGCATCTTGTTATAGGCCAGAAATTTTATGTGTCTACACCGACGTTGTTGAACACCAATAAGAGGAGAAGCGACACAACCGCCTGTATAAGAAACAAGCCCCGACCCAAAAAGGCAAATAAAGTTTGTGGCAAGCTTCTTGTCCAGACTCCGGACCTCCACGTTCCCGATTTTTGTTTTATGATCCGAACCGTCCAATGTGTTTAAAACGTGTTTTAAGGGCCCCCGCGAGAAATCATCAAAAAAGAAAAAGAAAAAGGAAGGGCTTGATCCGAGCAGTTTTTCACAAAACTGTATATGTACAGTTTTGTGAAAAACTGCTCGGATCAAGATCTTTCCGGTATTTTTTTTTTATGATTTCTCGCGGAGACCCCTAAAAACACGTTTTAAACACATTGGGCGGTTCGGATTTTGCAAAACAATTTTTAAAAACTTCAAAACACCCAAAAATCTCCAGTCAGGGATTCCTGACTGGAATAAGGAAATAGTAGGATGGTTGGACAATAATAGAGCTGTGGTGGACCATCACAGGGACTTGCGGGAGGAATTAAATAAACAAACCACATTGTCAACTGCGAATCCGGGGGAGGCGCTGTGCAGTAGGTGCTGTGCGGCAAAACTACGTTGTTTTGCTCATTCTCTTAGTATATCCAAGGGCCCTGTTTGGAGAGTTAAGTGTGGGGTTCAATTTTGGGGTTCAATTTTAGGGAATTTAGGCTATTTGGGGTAGGGTATAGTGGGTTTAAACACTTGGATTTAGGCACTTTGGGTTTAGGCACTTCAAGTTTAGGATTTAGGCACTTTGGGGGGTTTAGGCACTTTGGGTTTAGGGTTTAGGCATTTTGGGTTTAGGCACTTTGTAATGGTTTTTTCTTCCTCCAAACAAGGCCCTTGGAAGCTTTGGAAGTGTGCACAAAAATCAAGCAAAATGACATAGTTTTGCTGCGCAACACTGCGCACAACACCTACCGCATAGCACCCACCCCGGATCCGTCAACGGCAGCCATGTCCCACGTTTGATATGTATAGAAAATGACAACAAAAAGGCTCACCCTTAAATAACTACTTTGAAGAAGGGAAAAAAAGCCATAAAAAAGAAAGGCCGAAAGAGGATGGGAGTTTTTCCTTTTATTATAGGTAGGATATATATAAACGGACATGGAGGTTCTCCTAAGGGATCCCGAACAATCCTTTGGTGCAGACCTCATAGCTCATGATTGAATTTTGATGATTCGAACCGTTCAATGTGGCTAAAATATGTTTTTATGGGTTCCGAGAGGAATCACCAAAAATAAATGACTAGGAAGACTTGATCTGAACGGTTTTTCATAAAATTGTATGAATTTTTTTGGTGATTAATTCCTCATGAGTACCCTTAAAACATATTTTAAACACATTGAACGGGTCGAATCATCAAAATTCGATCGGAAACTATTAGGTCTGCACGCTATTAAAGTGTATGATCCCTTAGGAGAACCTCCGTGTATAAACGGATATCTGAACCAATTTGTGCATACCTCGACTAAGTCTGGGACCCTTTAATTAACGACTTGGCAAACCTCCAGCAGCACCAATGTTTAGAATGTTTGGCCTCTACGGGAATGAAAAATGTGACCTCGTAAAAAAGCACTCAATACTTTCTTGTATCAACTTGGCCTTTTTTGTGGTCCAATTTAAAGAATTACTCATATAAATTTTTGTAGAAAATCGATGTCGATTCCAGAAGGGGAAAGAAAAAAGAAGAAGAAGACCAAATCACTAAATCAATCTCAAAGCTAAAACAGCATGACTTCATTAGATTAGAAATAGGAACGGAACTAAAGTTTCATACACGGAGTTACCATACGGCAGCGGTGATGGTGTAGTGCAGCAAATGCACTGTACCGTGCAACGCAATCTGGGCCGTCCAATTGTGTTTCCGACAGTCTAGATTTAAATAAAACTCTTCCTCTTACATGAAAGAGTTTTATTTAAATCCAGACCGTTGAAAACATATTTGGACGGATGAAATTCCGCCCTGCACGGTGCATCGCATTCACTGCACTGCAGGGACCCCGGGCTCGTTACCATATATTATAGCAACAAATTATTTTTTAGAATTTCAAGGTTGATTGTTAGGTTAAAAACTAATAAAATATGGTCGTAGTTTCTAATTCCTTTGACAGTAGCTCAGCAACCCTTTATAGGCTTTAGTTCCATGCATGTGCGCACTCACAAATCTGAGAGACAAGGCGTGTAATTTAAGGGAAGCATAAAATATGACTACTATATATATATATATATATGAGGCCCGATCTAGTCCGGGAGTCCCGGATCCGGGACTCCACCTTCCCGATATTTTTTTGACGATCCGAACCGTCCAATGTGTTCAAAAGGTGTTTTCCAAGGGCCCCGCGGGAAATCTTCAAAAAAAAACACCGGGAAGGGCTTGATCCAAGCGGTTTTCGCAAAACTGCAATATGCAATTTTTGCGAAAAACTGCTTGGATCAAGCCCTTCCCGGTATTTTTTTTCGAAGATTTCCCGATTGGGCCTTGGAAAACACCTTTTGAACACATTGGACGGCTCGGATCGTCAAAAAAATATCGGGAAAAGCATCAAAACGCTTCAATCCGGGAAATCCGGGATCCTTGATAGGATAATTCGTGTATATATATATATATATATATATACTGCAGACATCCGTGTAAGTGAAGACCACTTATTACCCTTCCCTTTAGCATCTGCCCCGTTGTCAATCCCATCTCTTTAGCATCTCTCCACAGAATTCCACTGCCTTCTTTCTTTTGTCCAATTCCCACTCCCTTTTTAACTCTCTTCAGTTTCTCTTCTCTCCCACTTCTTCAGATAGAGATTCACTCACTGAGATCTCGTCTTGTTATATACAGACCCACCCACATTACACACAGAGATGGGGGACTGGGGGCCAGTGGTGATAGCGGTGGTGCTGTTCGTGCTGTTGTCGCCGGGGCTGTTGTTTCAGATACCGGGCAAGAGTAGAGTGGTGGAGTTTGGTAATATGCAGACCAGTGGAACGTCGATACTGGTTCACACCATCATCTATTTTGGTCTCATCACCATCTTCCTCATTGCCATCGGCGTACACATCTACACCGGCTAAACTCATCCACCCACTCTCTCCTTTGTTGTTTTGCTTCTTCTTTTGCATATCAGACTCAGATCTCTAAGTTGTCGAATTTGTTTGTCATTTTTCTTGTCCTCTCAATTGCTCCTGTCATGCTTTGGGTATATGTAATACTACTCCCATTTTGTGTGCGACAGTGTAATAAGATTGCCTTTCTTTTGGCTTATATACAGCACTAGCAGCTTTACTGGATTATTAGATTTTTTCATTTGTATCTCACATGAAAATAATACAAAATCATTGTATTTACCCAAAAAAATACAAAACCATCGCCGTTGGTGTAGATCTATTGTTGCTGGATAGTTGATCTAGATTGCTCTTTGAACTTGATATCTAACCGACTAATTCAGAGACCAATTTTGTTTCCCAATAGCTGAGGGGAGGGGAGCAATTTAAAGCGGTGAAAAAACTCTGAATGGATTGGTCCGTGCATGAATTAATACCACACGAATCTGGGATTGAATCCCAGACGAAAGGACCTCCTCTGAGGTCCCTCCATTGCACTAAAATGAGGATTAGACTAGGCTCATCGTTGGTAAATGGGTGCGGGTGGGATGAACTTGACACAAACAACAAAACATACGCATTTCAAGAGATTCGAAGCTATGTTGTATGGAAATTTCATTCCAGTTTCCTTCACATTCTGTCACCAAATCAACCGACCAAATGTTGCTGCCAGTCTGCTTCTATTTCTTCCATCTCAGCAGACAAAAGAATGCCATTCATTTTATGAGAAATAAAGAAGACCCAAACATGCCACTGAAAGACTCTTCTGAGAGTCTGAGATATAACTATATTACTAAAACAGCAAAAATAAATAAATAAATAATCATGTGAAAAAAAAAAAAAATAGATCAAGTGGCAAAAGAGAACAATTGATATGTTTCCATTAGTAACATTAATCAAGATATTACTTTTTCAAAAGCTTCAACAGTTCTCCATTTTTCGCTAACAAAGAAACCATATAAATATCCGCTTGTTCAATAATTTGATGAACATCTATACACATTCCTACAGCATATTTCTCGTGGAAGCATTCCAGATTTGTTTTTCCTTTACATGGCAGATGCAGCATCCAAGAAAAGAACACTAGTGCTGCTGAATCATCCATCGGACACTTTAATCACCTATAAACCATCTTCACGAGAGCTTGCAGGCTGCAGCATTGAAAAGTTAAAAAAGATTTTAAAAAAAAAAAAAAAAAAAAAAAAACCCTCTTGGCATAAATACCATCACAAATATTGCATCAAATAAGTTAAAAAAATGAATTAACCAACGAAAAGCCACATTTTTTCTACGTTTCCAAGCATGTGAGTCGTGACTCAATGACCCTTTTTTTTTTTTTTTTTTGAACAGCAAAATAAGTTTCATATATTATCAAAAGATCAAAAGATGAAAACAATACAATAGGAAAAGCAATGCATTAAGAGACGCAAACAATTACTCTTCTGAACCGCCCTGTTCAACCCCCCAAACCCCACAATTGCAACACTCTTAACCGGCCTCCGCATCATGACTCCTAAAAGCGCCCGTACCCACAAAACCCCTCAATCGCAACCCTCAACATCCAGCGTCAAAATTGCAACCCCTCAACATCCAGCGTCAAAATTGCAGCCCCAAAACCCCACAATCGAACCCCTCAAATTCCAAGCCCCAAAATCCACGAACAAACCCCTCAATATCTGCCAAATCAACAATCGAGCGCCAAAAACACATCTCCTAAAGCCCCACAATTAAACCCCTCAAAACATCGATTCACCATTGCAAACCCCAAACCCTTATGATAGATGGGAACACCCCAACCAGGAAATACAAAACTAGACTGAGAGAGAGAAAGTCTCGCTTGTTTGTGACTTAATGACATGAAATACATTCGGAAACTAGTAGTGAAGAAGTATTAATCCAGACAACGAAAAGTTTAATTCAGATACACCACATATATGATGGAAAAGATTCCAGGCAATTCTAAATCATCCAGGAACCTTGACTGATGACACCGAACTGAATTGCAGAATTACTTCCAGTGCATAGGTTTCTTAGATTGGAGGGACTAAACAAGTCTGGTAACAGGCCAAAGTTCATTAAGTTCACATAAAAAGCAAGACCAACAGGCACTTGAATTGGCTTGAGAAGGGAGGCACCCTCCTTCAGCATGGACTGAGCTCCGATAGGCCAAATCAAGTCTGACTCATGAAGGTGGGACAAATGCACCAGTTTTTGAAATGAGTCGATCTGAAAAGCTTATAAGCCATGCACCAAAGAACTTTCTATTATGATTTGTCATAAGATGGAACTACTAAATATGAAAAATTCCATCGGCTTATCAATATGAAGCAACAAGTATCCCAACAATGCAGAACCCCAAACTAGTATCCCCACAAGTCAACGACGTTGCATACTTTGTCCCTAGTACCCAAACCATTATAATCATCAGAAGCTAGGCTCTCTCTAAATGACACAAGTTAACAAACCAGGATTTACAAATTGGATAAAAGGATACCCAAATGACAATAAATTCGAAAACTGTCACAGAACGAGAAGTTTGTGAGACAAATGAAACACAATAATCGATAATTCCTCTTAAAAAACCTCAGATTAGCCATCTATCAATGCAAATGCACCATAGAACTACGTTATTCTTTCTCTTTCCACTATCGAAACAATCTCAAACCCAAAATTTGAGCTTAAAGACCAAAATTTTACACTACCATAACTTTTTGTAAGCACATTTTGGTGCCTCATTAGAACTCTTGCAGTCCGAAACCTCACATTGGTCTCAAAACACAATGTAGACTGCAACTGGTTAACCCAGTTACCCAGTATAAAGCTGTTGCAGCAACTAGTCGAATTTCAGGAAAAAATATGACAAACATAAAAAAGCAGCCCCACAGAACGACATGACCAGATTATGCTTGAAGTTAACTTCTTTTTTTTTGGATCCGCGAGTGCTCAAGTTAACATAGGAAAAAGGAAAGCAACAGATAAAGAGAAACTTCAGTTAACAACTCCGACATGACCAGATTATGCTTGAAGTTAAACTGTAATGGTGAAATGGCTGCAGGCAGTCACTGCAATTCACAACACCAACGATTGCAGATTGTTACAAGTAATAGAGCAAACAAAATCATGCTACAGTTATTTATCCACTGAGCTTGGAGCTTCAAGCGGAAAGCTGGTACAAAACTCCGAATAGTGGTTGAATCCAAACTAAAGGATTTCTGAGGTCCCTCCATTGCACTAACATGAGGATTAGACTAGGCTCATCATCTGTGTGGGTGGGATGAAATTGATGACACAAACAACATAACATACACATTTCAAAATTTGGATTTTGAAGCTATATTATATGGAAATTTCATTCAAGTTTCCTTGTTATTCTATCACCAAATCAACAGACCAAATGTAGCGAAAAACTTGATTGATACACACAACATGTATGATGGAAAAGGTTCCAGGCAATTCTAAATCATCCTGGAACATAGACTTGATGATACCGAACTGAATTGCATAATTACTTCCTGTGCCTAGGTTTCTTAGATTGGAGGACTAAACACGTCGGGTAACAGGCCAAAGTTCATTAAGTTGATCATATAACAAGCAAGAGCAACAGACACTTGAAGTTGAGCCAAAGTGTGAATTATATTATCCGGATTGGCTTGAGAAGGGAGGCACCCTCTTTTAGCAAGGGCTGAACTTCGACAGGCCAAATCAAGTCTGACTCATGAAGGGGAGACACAAGCACCTTTTTCATTTTTCCAAATGAGTAGATCTGGAGAATCATAAAAGCCATGCACCAAAAAACTTTCTATTATGACTTTGTCGTACTTAATACGCGAAACTCAAACGCCTTATCAATAATATTAAGTTCACGTCTTCAAGTAGTATCACAACAATGCAGAAGCTGAAATTAATATCCCAACAAGTTACTGACATTACATAGTTTGTTATTCCCTAACCATCATAATCATCAGAAGCTAGGCTCTCTCTACATGACATAAGTTAACAAGCCCTGATTACAAATTGGATAAAAGGATTTACAATTCAACAATAACTTCAAAAGTAGTCACAGAACGAGCAGTTTGATAAAAAAAAATTAAAAAATAAAAATAAAATAAAAACACAAAAAATTAGGGTTAATCTTAACAATCCTTAGATTAGCCTTCTATTAATACAAATGCACCATAGAACCATGTTATTCTTTTTGTTTCCACCATCTTAAACAATCTCAACCCTAAATTCAGCTTATAAACCAGATTTTTACACTACCATCATTTTCTCGTTAGAAAATTATCATGCCTCATTAAAACTTTTGCATTTCAAAACCTCAGATTGGCCTCAAATCACAAAGTCCTGTTGTCAGAGATAAAAATTCACTAGCACATGTCAACATCCAGAAATAAGATGCAGACTGCAACTAGTTAACCAAGTTACCCAGCGTACAGCTGTTGCAGCAACCAGTCAAATTTCACAAAAAAATAAAATCTGGCAAACCTAAAAAAGCAGTCCCATTGGAAAGAAAAATCTGGAGTGCTCAGCTTAACATTGCAAAAAGGAAAGCAACAGAGAAAGAAAAACTTCTAACGCCGACATGCCCATATTAAGGATAAAACTAATCTAGTACTAGTGAAATGGCTGCAGGCAGGCACTGCAATTCATCACAGCAATTATTGCAGATGGATACAAGTAATAGAGCCAACAAAATAATGCTTTTATCTACTGAGCTTAGAGCTTCAACATCATGAAGCAAAACAAACCTAGATTGAAGATTTGATCATAGTTGGACAAGAACCACAAGAAGAAAGAAAGAAAGAGGCAGGGTAGGTTAAGATAATAGGAAAGTAGAAAAAGCAGCAAAGCGGCTTGTGACTCAATTGGAAAAACTTTGGCACTTAGATTCCCAAAAATCAATGAAAACACACAAGTAATGTAGCACAATAGCAAAATCTGTGTACATGAAATTTATCTAGAATGTTGTGGAAATTATCTACTATATATGAGATCATAAGCCAGTATGGTAGGTGTTTCAGATTTTTTTGGGTAAATAGGTGTTTCAAATTGAAATGAAAGAAGCACAAAATTTACAACACTCTGTATTTAGAATTGTCGATCCTTGAAAATCCCTAGTATTTGCGTAGCACTCCAACAAAAAGCTTACGAGAACATAGTAGGAAACATGAACACTAAAAATTCCACATCCTCCATTTATGATGTTCCCTAGATAAGCAATGGATAGAAACAACTTCCAAAACAATTTGACATATTTAGACTTGTATCAACTAACTAACAAGGAGAATCCTCGCAACCTGAGTCACCTGACTTCGACTACCTCCATAGATCTACGCAATAAATGATACATCGACATAACAAGTTCTTAGTCCACCAAACATGCGTATGTCATAATCCAAAAGGGCAACTAAATAAGAAAAGGCATGCCAAACCACTATCGTATGTCAAAAACTAGAAAGACAGCCTACAATTAACAACCTTGCATGTGTTAACATAGTCAAAAGGGCAAGTAAATAAGAAAAGGCATCCCAAACCACTATCGTACATCATAAATTAGAAAGACAGCCTACAATTAACAACCTTGCATGTGTTAACATAGTCAGTTGGCAGCAGTGGCGGCTCCAGGAATTTTTAACACGGTGTTCAAAAATTACCTTTAACTCTACTAGCTTAACCAATCAGTCGTATCTTCACAAAATTTCAGATACTAGTGTGTATAATGCAACCTCAAAAATACAAAAACACGTAAAACGTTGTAGTTGTTTTCAGTTTTTTTTTTTTTTTATATATATTTTTACCAAAGAAAAATCAAACAGGAGCATAAATATGCTTATTTTTTTTAGGAAATTATGTAGCGAATAAGTTTGCACGGATCTTTTTATACATATGTTTTTATTTTTGGATTGTCTGCTCTAAGAAAAACTACACCATAACGATACCAATAGATATTTTTTACTCTCCATTTTTTTGTCATTAAGATGTCTATCTTGTTTTGAGATGGTATATTAAGTATTCAATTGTAAATCACTTGAATTGCAGTGTGTTTTGTTTATAGTATAGGACTAAGTGCTCAAACAAAATATTGGATAAAATTACTACTCCAATATAACAACAAAATAAAAAAGCGTGTTCAATTGACCACATTTTCTTATATGTGGTGTCACTTATGATTGGGCTATAACGGGATGTAATTTAGGTTGTTCAAATTAGACTGATTGGTTGGTGGGTGTTCATTTAATTTTGCACTGGGTGTTCATTCATATTTCGGCTGGGTGTTCAAAACATGAACTAACCTAAAATTTGTACAAATTTTTACATGTATTATTAGTACAATTTTTTTTTTTAGGGTGGTCATCTGACCATCCACCCCATAGGGTGGAGCCGCCAGTGGTTGGCAGATTGATTACCAGCAGCACAAAACAAGAAGACAACAACCATAAAACAACGAAGCCAAGGACCCATGTACACGTCGAACATCATATCGAAGAATATCAAATACAAAACCTAAAAACACAAATAAATCGGGGACTATTTTGGTGATTTGGTGATTACTAATGTAGGCCGTAAATCCGTGTGCTCTAAATCGGGGACTATTTTGGTGATTTGGTGATTACTAATGTAGGCCGTAAATCCGTGTGCTCTACTTTTTAGTTAGATAGTTTTATGTTCGTGCTAGTGCGTTTGGTTCGTAGCCTAACATATACTGGATAACATTATACGACGAATAATAAACACAAGAATTGAATCAAGAATTAAACCGTAAATAAAGGGAGGAACCCTAACCTCGAACCTCCTTCAGCGTTGGTGCGGCGGGTGACGTGGCGTGACAAAGAATAGCGCGGCCAATGAACGACAAGCTGGAGAGAATACCAACCACATAGAAAACCATGACCAATCCAAGAACCCAAGGCATCAACATGAATCCAATGAAGAACGTAATCGAACCACACAGCATCAGAGTCAGCGAAATCCCCAACAGCAGAGACGCGAACCCTGCCGGTGTTATCTGCGGCGGTAGCCTCGACGGAGAAACCGACAGCGGTGGGTGCACCGCCGGAGAGTCGTCGGGAAAATCAATCGGCGTAGGAGGAGATCGGAGGATGTTGAGAATCAGAGCAGTAAGCTCGACAAAAGCCCTAGATTGATGGTGATCTTGTCTTCTCATCGTAATTTCCTCCTAATTAGTAAACAGGTAATTGAATCTGAATCCCTTAATAGGACAGAAAGATTGTGAATTACTATAATCGAGGAAAAACGGATAAATTCTGAGAAGGGATTGATACCCCTCTCTCCCCCTCGCTTTATCTGTA
This sequence comes from Vaccinium vitis-idaea, assembly GCA_963854785.1. Classification (NCBI taxonomy): domain Eukaryota; kingdom Viridiplantae; phylum Streptophyta; class Magnoliopsida; order Ericales; family Ericaceae; genus Vaccinium; species Vaccinium vitis-idaea. The sequence goes on from OY978221.1 coordinate 18,183,557, forward strand.
CGTAAATTGGTTGGGGGATTCTTGAATCAACTTCTAATAAACGTGGAGAGTTTGGATAGGGACGGTTTGCTCGTTTTTCATGGGGATTGTAGGAGTAATAATTCTAGGGACCCTGCTGGGGTACAGAAGTTTTGGTACAGAAAATGTACCGAGCCCTCTCGGGGATCCACTTTTGGGTCCCACACGAGTGATCCGAACCGCTCATTGTTCTTAGAACATTTTTCTGAGGGGCCCCACAAAAAATCAGCTCGATCGGACAGTTAGAAGTGCTTGAACCAAAGTCCCACCGTTTCAAACAAAAAAACAAAAAATCAGCTCGATCGAACGGTTAGAAGTGCTTGAACCAAAGTCCCACCGTTTCAAACAAATTTTTTTGTTTGAAACGGTGGGACTTTGGTTCAAGCACTTCTAACCGTCCGATCGAGCTAATTTTTTGTGGAGCTCCTCGGAAAAATGTTCTAAGAACAATGAACGGTTCGGATTACTCGTGTGGGACCCAAAAATGGGTCCCCGAGAGGGCTCGGTACATTTTCTGTACCAACACCTCTGTACCCGTAGGATTATCGTAATTCTAGAGAGAGAAAAAGGAGTCTTCTGTGTTTGGTTGGAGGGAAACGCAACATACAGAAGATCATTAATTGCCGCTTTATCTTTGGATGGAGATGCCAGATTAAAATATCGGAGATGTATCTGTTTTTCTCGGGTTAATTACCTCTTTCATCCCTATATTCCAAACTTCTTAAAATTCATCCCCAAGTTCTGGGGTGAAGAAAAAAACCGTCACCCCGCGAATCCAGTCCAAAACAATCCAAATTGCATGGTTTGATTTGGTCTTTTGGTATTGTGGTTTGGTCGTCCTCTAAAAAAATCAAAAATCGTATTATATGGTTTGATCTGTGGATTTACATTAACGGTATCGATTCTAAACTGATCCGAACCGTACACATACATGTGTGCGCGCGTATTTATACATATATTTATTTGTTTAATTAGACGGACCAAACTAAACACAAGAGCCATAGTCAACTAACTTTCTAAATTAATAATATAGTCAATTTTTCTATTCAAAAAAAAAAAAAACTAACTTCCTAAATTATAGATCTATAAATTATTTCACTGTCTAATTCAGTATTTCTTTTTGCAAAGATTATGTAGTCTAAACTTCTATATATCACGGAAATGGCTACAATACACCCCCTTATTTGGGCGTACCATATGCACATATTGTATGGTCCGGATTGTGCCATATCATCAACAATCGTAACATTTTTTAGTTTTTCATAACTTTTCAGCAATATAATTCGTAACAATTTCTACGATTTGTAACATTTTGATGTGTCTCGTAATTTAAAAAAAAAAAATCGCAACTGTTACGAAAAATTCGTAACTTTTACAAAAAAAAATTGTAACTTTTATAGGGTTGTGTATGATACAGACCCAAATAAAGGGTGTGTATTATAGCATTTTCCATATATCACAACTCATTTTCATTTTATACACCAAAAGAACATTGTCATTGCCAACTAATTCCCTAATGCAATTCTCCATTCTAGTGATTCCATTCCATGGCCTATTTCCTAAATATCCCCAAAAAATTTATACATGAAATCCAATTCCTATTTTTATTTTAGAGAATTGATATTGACACTCCCCATTTTGATATTTGCGCTTCTCTTTTTTTTGTCTGTATTAGGCAAAGTGTAACACCAAGGTGTTTAATTTTGCTTAATCATGATTTATTATATAAATTAGGCTTAATTAAGTACATGATCTCGATGTGTGATGTGACGTACCCAAGTTAGGTTTGCACTATGAGTCACGTGCATGATTTTACGTGTTAATAGGTATGATTTTGTGCTAGGTATCTTTAAGTAATTAGAATTTTATGTGGGAAAAAAATAGCAATTACACAAAAGTCTATGTATTGGGCCACATGGAACACTTTTATACCACACCTCATGAGATATTGTACCCTTAAAAGAGAGAGAAAAATCAGCCCCTTCCTCCCTCTCCTTCATTCCCACGTTATATCTCTCTCTCTCTCTTTTCTCACACTTTCTCTCAAGAAATCTAGAAGACTCTCAAGCCATGATCTAACCCTAGAATTCGTAAGTTTCCTTATTTTAAGTTGAATTTTCAAGTATGAGCATACATATACATATAGATTGCATTTGCATCTATGGTGATAAGGTGAAGAACAAGGATAAAAACCCTAGTTATGTCTTAGAGAAGTTTGATGAAGATCTGTCTGGAGATTTGCTAGATTTTGGTACCTCAAGTCACGAATTTTTAGACATATCTAATCAACTCCAAAAATTACGAAATTTTTATGGTAGGTTCCTCTAAAAGTCCTTTACACTCTGTAAAATATTCAGGTCGAAACTCCTTGAAACGAAGTCTAGAAAAATCACGCACTAAGTTGTACTCTGTTTTACTGTTGACGCTGAATCTGTGTTTTTTTGTCTTCGATTTTTGGTGAATTCGATTGTGTTTCTTGTCTTATTATTTTCTGAAATTTTTATGGGAGATACCCACATGTATCTACTTGACTGTGTCCAAAATTCGGAGCAAAACTCGAAGAGATGAATTTTTAATAATTTGTTTACTAAACTGGGTTCTGTTATGGATTATGCATTCATAGTTTGTGTTCTCCTATTTTGTGAAGATAGTTCTTGACCTTATATATTCATGGGTAATTTTGAAACCATATCTATATGAGTTATGTAGTGAAATTTTCAAGACCTACTTATCTATGGTTTGTTCTCAAGAGGTCTTAGATTAGGCGTCGGTAAACTTGTCATTCTAGGGAGCATGTATATGCATCATTTTCATGAGTTTTCGTGTGGATTATTCATGTTCGTACATGATATGTAGGATTTGGTGAACAAGAGAAGGATATAAGGGATACCAGTTGATATTTGCTTAAAGTGCAAAGGAATGTGAGTAACCTCATACTTTGAAATGAGAATTTTATGAATTCTCTTTCTATGAAAATGTGATTTATGAAGTGATATGTCTACGTGTTTTAAGTGATTTGTTAACATGTGATGTGTTTACGAAACATGTATGTACGCCATGCCCATGCTTTACCTTATGTGCCCCGTTGGTGGGTTCCATAATAGCCAGCATTATGTATGTGCCTTCCTAGAGGGTTCCATAATATCCAGGTATGTGCCTTCTTGGAGGGTTCCATAATATCCAGGTATGTGCCCTCGCCGATGGGTACCACAATAATCGGCTGGGATCCTGAAATATGTCATGTATGTATGTGGTAAGCATTGCGGTATTGGCTATGTGTGTGTTTTCAAGAAGTTCAAGTTTCCATGTGAAATGTTATGCGACTTTTCAAATATCCAAGATCTTGTTTTATATGTGTTATTTATTTCAAAACCCAAATCTTAATATGAGCTTTACTCACTGAGCTTTCACTTGACGGTTTATTTACAAATTTCAGGCGATGGAGTTTGATAGTTGAATGCTTAAAGTGAACCATTTTGGTGTGTAAAGTAGTTGAACTTTCATGGGATGTTTTTGTGTAAAAAGACTTGTAGTTTGACATGTTTTGCATTAGTCTCCTTTATGGACAATGATGTATATATTTTTGACAAGTGACGTATGTAACTTATATATTAAGGATATGTAATGGATGGCAAATGTATGTATGCTCTGGACCAAATGGGAAGTGTTTATTTCACTTGGTTTTTGATGTAATTATTTTTATTATGAGACCCCTTAATCAATTTTTTTTTTTTTTTTACCTCTTCCACTAATGTTTATTTATTTATCCTAATTAAAACACTCTACTCTTGAGCACATTTGGTTAAGTATGAAGGCCTTGTTGGCCGGTCGCGTGCTGTGATCCCTAATGAGGGGTCTAGGGATGGCGGGATGTGACATAAAGTTACTAAACCACCCTTGTATGTTATAATTAATTCCCTTCTTTTACACCATGAAAATATAAAGTATAAGGGTGGTGTAGTAACTTCACCTAATAGAGACAAAAAAAATGGGAGTGTCAATATCAATTCCCTTATTTTAATACAATTGGTTTTTATATAAGTTTTGGTTTAATTATTCTCTTCAAGTTTACATATATGATTTCTTAGTCTGAAGCAAATCGTGGTTCGAAACCGAAACCGAAACCGAAACCGAATCCGAAACCGAACCGTATTGTAATGGTTTGGATTGGTTTAGTTCTCCAAATTCATAATCTGGAGGTATTAGTTTGTTTCTTGATTTACCATGAAACCGAACTAATCCGGTCCATACTCACCCTTACCTAGTTATGAATTGAACTTTACTTATTTTACTGTTCAATTCATTTCAATGAACTTCAATTATTGACACCGCAAGCAATGTCACTAGGACACAACACAAATGTGGGAAAATTTAACAACTTCCAAATAACTTCAATTACACTAAACTTGTACCTTAATTTTCCAAATCAAACAGAAATTGATTCAGGTCTATGCTTCGACGTACAAAAATATCCTACACTCCAATGTGATGGCTGAAAAACATACCGAATTCTCATTGGAGTAACATGCAAAAATAAAATAAAAATGAAAGGACAAGATGTAGAATAAATGAACTCATACTTACATTAATATTTGCACTCTCTTGATCAAAACATTCAGACATTCCACATCCTAAAAAGGAAGATAATATCAAATGCTAAATTATGCAATGCAATGAATATAATTGTATAAACATAACATACCAATACCAGTATGATATTTGGATTGTTGTGGCTACATTGTACCTTTTTGTTTAATTTTGCACTCTTATGAATAGTTTGTTTATCCATTTACTTGGATTACCCATGGTACTTGATTTCTCATGGGAACTTTCCAAATTATTTTACACATCTCCAACCGCAGCCATATTGTTTAAACACTTCTCATCGTCTAAGTTATTCTCCGCCCTTATTTCTCGCAAACCTGCCGCCATCCTATCCGCCTGGCAGTGGAATAGATGGCTTTATCAACGAGCTTGTTGAATAACTTGAACAAACTATCATAGCGAACAAATTCGGGCATGCGTTCCCAATAAGCATAACTCACCTTAACTTTTGTGTGACATCTCGCCATGTTTTTCATCCATCGTCGTAGAATTTATTTATCAGGCACTACTTGAAGCTTCTTTGTCACGACCCAAAACCGACCCTGGAAGTCTTGACCGGCCAAGCGGGTTTTAAGCCGCCAAAGGCCTACTGAAAACTAGTTTAGGGATTTTCATCGTCATCAACATTTCAAACTACATAGATCAAAGTAAACGGAAGTGTAAGATAGTTAACATAATCCCAGAGCTTCTAAGTGTAGGGATATAATAATTACAAACCATTAGACAACTTAGGAGTGTCCATTTAGCACCAATAATCACTAACGAGTCGAGGTCCATACACGCTATTCCCTGGAAAATGGAAAAGATTTTCATGAGCGAATGCTCGTGTGGTACGAAATACCAAGGTTACAAGTTTGACCATGGAATATGTTTTGAGAACATGACTGTTATGATTTGTTTAAACATGTTCTGCTATGTTATGCGGTTCAGACGGTGTCCCGAGCTCTAGGGGACGGTAAAGAAGCTAGAGGCATGAGGAAATAAGGGAGGGGTGCAGGCTAGGCACCATTATGATATCGATATCATGGGTCGCTCTCTCTGACCTAGGGGTCGCTCCCCATTACGTCTGGCAATACCGTCGAACACTAAAATTATTTTCATGGCCTTCTATGGAATGATAAAGAGTCCTTCTACTGGGACTAATGCGAATGATTGAAAGGCAGATGCTATTATGAAATGCTTCAAATTCAAGTAGGGATGAGAGAGGATAAATCATTGAACATCAATATCCATAGCATCTGCCTTTCAATCATTCGCATTAGTCCCAGTAGAAGGACTCTTTAACATTCCATAGAAGGCCATGAAAATAATAATAGTGTTCGACGGTATTGCCAGACGTAATGGGGAGCGACCCCTAGGTCAGAGAGAGCGACCCATGATATCGATATCATAATGGTGCCTGGCTTGCACCCCTCCCTTATTTCCTCATGCCTCTAGCTTCTTTACCATCCCCTAGAGCTCGGGACACCGTCCGAACCGCATAACATAGCAGAACATGTTTAAACAAATCATAACAATCATGTTCTCAAAACATATTCCATGGTCAAACTTGTAACCTTGGTATTTCGTACCACACGAGCATTCGCTCATGAAAATCTTTTCCATTTTCCAGGGAATAGCGTGTATGGACCTCGACTCGTCAGTGATTGTTGGTGCTAAGTGGACACTCCTAAGTTGTCTAATGGTTTGTAATTATTATATCCCTACACTTAAAAGCTCTGGGATTATGTTAACTATCTTACGCTTCCGTTTACTTTGATCTATGTAGTTTGAAATGTTGATGATGATGAAAATCCCTAAACTAGTTTTCAGTAGGCCTTTGGCGGCTTAAAACCTGCTTGGCCGGTCACGACTTCCAGGGTCGGTTTTGGGTCGTGACATTCTTTTTTGACCAAACCAAGATCATATGCACGCACATCATCCCGTTACTCTCAAACAATCGTCAATTGCAATTAGTTTCTCTTGACTCTTCATTAAAAGGAACAAAGAAAGTACCAGTTTTAAATGTAATTTTTCTCTGCCCAACTAGAATGTCTTGTTCAATGTGAAACTGTGAACTACCATTTACAACTGGTACAACGGTCAAATTGCACCAAATCAATTTAGCTACTTACTCTCGGAATTGCAAGCACTTATGAAGTGTGTATGCTTGTTAAAATTGGTTCTCAAAACCATAAGGGGTCACATTTTCATTTTGTACGTTTAAAAAATGAACGTCTGCCTCTTCTTCTTTTTACACCTTCTTACGTAAGGCATTCTTATAATACTCTACAAATTTCTTCAAGGTGATATTGAGATGGACGTAGCCATTAAAGAATGGATTTGTAAGGACCAAGTTCCGGAGTTCTTTGTTTTGGCAATTCTGTTTGACAAAACACACATTTACATCGAGTTGTAATTTTTTTATTCTAGAGTGTCTGTATAGGTAAGGCAAGGAATCATGTTTATTTGTATTGTTGTTTGAGTGCGGTAGTCATATTTGTGAAGATTTTGTTTCCAATGAAGATTGGGAATATTGTGAAGTTTTGGGAAGATTTTGGTTGCAATGGAGATTGAGAAGTTGATAAAGATTGGGAATTTTCGTACATGGAAAGTTTGGCTAGATTGCTCTGCTGAAAAGATCTTGCTCAAGCAACCTGTCAAGCAAATCTGCTGTTTGCTAGTTGCTCGAGCAACTTGGTTCTTGCTTGAGCAACCGCTATGCGCCTATATATTCGCATCAACTAGGTTAAAGGTTTTTTGAGTAGCCACTCTTTATTCTCTGCACTCCTACTCATCCTTAAAACACTTGTGGCGGCTAGGGTTTGTGGACCTTGAAGATCTTTGAAGGCCGGATGCTTAGAGTTCATCTTCAAGGGGTTTAATGCTTCAACAATCAACTTTTAGTTAGAGTTCCTTGGTGGAATTCGAAAGTATCTATGGAAGGCTTGTGCGCTTCAAGGGTTTGGTGATCAAGATCACTGGGTGCGGTGTACGTGTGACTCGGCAGGTGATACTTAGAACGTTGTGAGGATTTACATCGTTTGGATAGGTATATCTGTAACTGCACAATGAGTATAGTGATTTTGATTTCTTCCCGTGGTTTTTTACCCATTTAGGGTTTTCCACGTATATCTCTGTGTTGTGGGTTTTGACTGCTTGCGTATTTTTCTGCTGGTTGATTTAATTAGTGATTCGCATTCATACTTTATGGTTTTGACAGATTTTAAGGGAACCCTGATTTTTCAGGATTCATGCTCTCGCTTCATTGGGTTGTTGACATCCCCGCCTAAAAAGTATCTTTAACAAATGCCGGTACCCATCGATTCCTCTCTGCGTACAATCCACCTAACCAATCATTGATGAGATTAGCCCAATTTTGTTTAAACTCTGTTGGACTCAAGGAATCATAGACAACATTCTTCATCATGGCCTTAATCGGCTTATACTCGTTGTATCCTTCTAACTTGTTAGGAATTTTTTTCATGATATACCACAAACACCAATGATGTCGTGTATGTGGAAAAACTTGGCTTATTGTGTTTTGCATGGCCTTACATTAGTCTGTGATGATGACATTAGATAGAAATCAGACATGCAAGAAAGCCAACTCTCAAACAACCATCAAATGTAGTCGTGTCCTCCCGTGATATCAAACCGCATCCAAACAAAATTGACTGTCCATGATGGTTAACCCCTACAATTAAAGTGTGCGAAAGGTGTATCGTACGTGTTAACAAGGTAAGTTGTGTCAAAGGTGACCACGTCGCCAAATTCTTTGTATAACTCTTTACTCCTAGCATCCGCCCAAAAGACGTTCTGTAGTCGGTCTTCATCAACATTAATGTCATAAAAGAAGTCACCAATGTCTTTTTGCATTTTCACAAAGTACTTATACATTGCCTGAGCATCCCCTTCCTTGAGCTGTAAATTCCTCACTTTGTTCTTGTAATTCCTTGCATCATTTTCTAACCATGTCAGATTATTAGGCCCCCAGCCTCAATCACACATGAGGAAATAATTTTGTTTAATTTGATTCCAGATGACTTAGTCAGTTCAATTGTCCTCCTCGCATGTGGTGGGAAAGTCTGATTACACTTAAGATATCTCACTTTATCCGAGTCTATCTCATGGTTATGATTCTGTTCAATCGAGTTCAACCTCCACTTCCTGTCAACTTGCAAATAAATATTCCTATGGGCTTTACAATTTACTTTTATTGCTGGCTGGAATTTAACAGGATTCAAAGTCGTTCTCTTGGGCTTTCCTGTTCGATAACAACCGCAAGTTATATTAGACTTTATCCCATCCTCATGCTTTTTAGAGGTTTTTGTCATTAACCCGAAACCTTTTGCTTTCGCATAACTAGCATAACATTCATGAGCTTTATTTTTAGAATTGAATATTGTTCCAATCTTAGGTTCCAACACCACCACCTCCATATATCAATGATGCTACAAAGAAATAAATAACATTAAAGAAAATGGTAAACCAATGGTGTGCAAGTACGTAAAAAAAAAGAAGAAGATATTTGTAGGTAATAAGAAACTGTGTTGGAATTGTTCATCAGTGCAGATTTTTGTTTAGGCAAATTCTATAATACGCCCAATGGGCGGAACCTAAGTGGGCCCAAAATGCTTTAATCTTGGCAGGGTTTTGTTCGTACATGGTTACCATGTCAAGTTGAAAAGACATAAAACCAAATAAATTTCATTTGACAAAGCTGCCCTTCCAAAATGACACGTTAGTTCTCCTTTACTCTTTTTTTTTTTGGAAAATGTTAAATAAGATCTATGTATTGAAATGTATAAAAGGTGCACCAAAGTGCGAATCTTTTTGTTTTTTCCTAGGCTTATTGTGATTCCTTTCTTTTTTACTTTTTGATGATGGAGTGTCTAAGACAGATTATGTACATTGAAAAAATTTCAGGGGAGACTATCACAGAAACCCACCACCATCACAGAAACCCACCACCATCACAGAAACCCACCACCATCACAGAAACCCACCACCATGGCCCCCCACTTAAATCATTATTTGCCTTCGGGAGAAATTGGACCGTTACTATATTGCAAGCAAGTATTCGCCCCTAGTACCGGAAAAACCCATGGGTGGGTTATTGGCCTCTTCCTTTTCTACTAATTGAAGTTGAGCTTTATGTTTGTGAAGTTTTTAAATTCCTTTAGACCCACTCTGATATGCTCTCTCTGTCCCATTTTACTGCTCACAACTCGAATACATGCATTTATATCTCCTAAAAGTGTATTTCTATAAAAAATTTCCCAACCAAATTATAGTACTTATTGAGCACTTTAATTTTGTACAACAAATTCATGAAATATATATATGCATTTATCTTTTTTATGTCAAAAAAATACTACACGTTTTTTCAAATGGGACACTTAAAGAAAGACGGATAGAGTAATGATTTTAATTTTTTTTACATATTGTTGAGACTACAAGAAAAATATAACATTATGTTGGTTGTATTTTTTAAAAAAACACAGAGAAAATGCTAAGGGTATCGAACAAAGAAGTACCAAAAATGTACTAACGATATGCAAGACTCACTTTTGGGTCCCGTACGAATAATTTTATTAATTTTAAATAATTTTTCGAGTGTCCCTGAAAAAATTCAGCTCAATTGGATATGCATAAGTGGGTGATCCAAAAATCAAGTTTTCATTTAGAATTCAAGACCTCCCTTCAAGTTTTCAGGATCCTAAATTCTAATGAGAAATCGAAATGCTGGATTATCCACTTACACATATCCAATTGAGTTGAATTTTTTGAAAGGAAATTTTCAAAAAAATATTTAAAATTATTAAATGATTAGGATCATGTGTACAAGACTCAAAAGTGAGCCTTGTAGTTCGTACATTTTCTTTACCCTTTGCTTCGATGAGTCCTTTCACAAAGGATAGAAAAGGGTAAAATCGTCCAGTAGTGAGCAAAGGACAACATCTGATCATTTTTTGACAAGCACCAAATGCGGAGTGATGTAAAGTCAAAACTTCTCCATTTCGATGACAGAGCTTTGCGTTGGGGAGTGAAAAAAGTGATTCTTATTGAACGCCCAGTGGGCGGTGTATAGACGGACGGTTTTGTTTATAAATGCAACCGCTTACCCAGTAATTGAAATTGTTGTTCTATTTGAAGTCCTCTTATCTTGTCTTTCATGGGAAGTTGTTTCTTGAGTTTTTTGATCTGGGAATAAAAGAGAAATACAAAATACACACAAAACTCGCTGTATATTGAAATTCGTACAAACTACCAAACACCTTTTTTTCATTCATGCACACACATAACACTGGTGGGGGGAGATTCCCTTGGAGGGGTTCCCACGTCTCTTCTGTCCGCTCTATATTTTCTCCTTTTCTTACTCTTTCCCCACACTGCTATACAACATACACACATATACTTATAGCCTTATATCTAGATACTTACACCAACCATTAAAACCCATAGAAATTTTTGTTGCACACATGCACCACCATTGCATAATCTGACTACCAACTTTTATAACCTAATAAATACCCACTGAAATTTCTTACTCTTTTCATGTGTTATGAAAATCAAATGCAAATACAAGGAGAGGGATGTGATAGAGAGAAACTTGTGAGAGAAAAGATTGCCGATGGTGCTGGTGGGGTCCGTCGGTGGTGGTGGTGGAGTTCAATCGTCCATTGGTGGTGGTTTGGGAGGAGAGAGAGAGAGAAAGGGTTGGTACCAATGGTTTAGGAGGGGGGAGTGATACTGGGAGGGTGGAGTGAAAGAGAGACACAGAATGGTAGAGAGGAATGGGAGGGGTGGAGAGAGACGATTGTAGAGGGCCCAAATTTTCCCACCTTTTACATGTAGGATCATTGGCTTGATCGGTGTATGGATCAGTACGTATAGTAAAATTGGTCAAAAAAGATCAATAGTTGCTTGGCATGCACGCGATTTGCATGTTTGAACGGGGGCTCAATGCTCAAGCCTTGAATTAACTATGCCCTTCATCCCTTTTTTAGTGTCGGCATTTCCATTTTGGGCTGTCCTTTGATAATTGTGCATTTTCAAAAGTTAATGGGTAAAAGTTCGTACAATTCTTATTTTGTCCTTTTGAAAAGTTAGTGGGTAAAGAGTTATTGGGTAAAGGTATAGGATAATTTTGAAAAATGGAGGTAAAAATTGATTTGAAAAATATAAAGTGGAGGTAAAAGTTAATGTGAAATATAAAAAAAAAAAGTTGATGTGAAAGGTGTAATGATGATATTGTAGACACCCCGATTTTGACCCGAGATACTTGATCAAGCACTCCCGATGATGAGAAAACCACCCGTGAATACCTTAGGGTTGAGAGAAAGGCTTGAACTTGTCCTAAACCACCCCTAGCCATTTCTAAACAACCTAGACCAACCCAAATGACCAAAATGCCCTTCAAAATACCAAAACCAACCATTGTGCTCAAAGGGGTTTGAGCGCTCAAACCCCCTGTTTGAGCGCTCAAGCTCTGTCCAGTCTGTCGGTGGCAGAGCATCTAATGATGAGATTCCAACTGATTGACAGCCACCTAGCCGTTTTTCTATTGCTCGCATGCAACTGATAGACCTCAGGGTAGGCCTATATTACTCCATTAGGCCCTCCACTTCAAATCAACACACTTCACCCCCCCCCCATTTCACCCTATAAAAGGACCCCTTCTACACCATTTAGAGGGGTTAGACATCCTTTGATACCCTGAGTTCCCATTCATTCTCTTTCAAACTACATTTCCAGAAACTTTCAATCCATCCCAATCAAACCCACTTTGATCCTCAAGACCTCTCACTAGAATACACCATCATCCATCCAAAATCAGCCCAAGCCAACCTACACCCAACATAATCTGTCCTAAACTACCCACATTGTGTCAATACCTTTCTTCTACACTCATCCATCAAGCAAAACCACAAGTTCAAGTTCAAAATCAAAACCAAAAGGTAGAAACCCATGTGAAGTTACGGGTTGGTACTCCTGAGGGAGACCAGTGGGTTCATGGAGGTCCTCTATACCTCTAATGGGCTCACGAGGTCTTAAATATACAAGAAAAACAATCTTTGAAAACCCCAGTTATAAACAGCTTGAGCGCTCAATGCTAAGGTCATGAGCGCTCAAGCCGTTTGAACATTCTCTGTGTTTTTGTGGTTTCTGATCACATTTTATCTTGATGGCATCATCCTTGTGGTTGTTTGTTGGTCCAATAACCCTCAAATCTGTTGTCTTGTTTTTTATCATTGATCATTGAACCCGAAAGCCACAAGAGTGATATTTTAGTATCATCAACCATGGATGATCTCATTTCACGAAATAAACAGTGTATCTCAATCTTTTTGACAAGGACCAGTTTGTTTAAACTCATAAAAGCATCAAAGAATGATCAGAAACCACAGACGTTCACAGCCCTTGAATGGGGCTTGAGCGCTCAAGGCTAGCCCTATGAGCGCTCAAACCTTGCTCAGCTTTGGAGTTTGAATCTTGTTTACTTTAGTTCTGTATTCTATTTTCAGTTTATGAAGTGTGTGTGTGTGTGTTGAGGTGTGTGTTGATGTTCGGCCAAGCCAACCTAATCTCAAAGTGTGTGTGTTTGTGTTGAGTTGTGTGTATTGATGTTTGGCTAAGCCAACCTAATATCGGTGCGTATGTGTGTTGATGTTTGGCTAGGCCAACCTGATCTCCCCTCCCTCTCACTCTAATCATGCTTATGTGTTGTCCGATGCTTACTCTTCACTTTTGTGAACACCTCAAGTTTATTTTATCCATGTTTATGAAGATCTTAACCTTCTATGTATCATCATGTATCATTTTGAACTGGTTTATGATCCAAATAAAGGCAGAATGGAGCAGGATCACTCAAGTCCAGAAGATGGCTTGAGCGCTCAATATACTTCTTTGAGCGCTCGAACTGCCTTTTGGTCTAATCAAATCATCCTCTTATTTCAACTTGTTTTTGGCATCTTGAGTATTCTGCAAGGTTTTAAAGCTTTGAGTCTTCATTTCTGTCATGATAACTGCCTCATTTTGGTCCATGAACGAGTTTTGAACCCATGATCATGTGATTGTGCTATTTTGTTCAATGAACCAAATGTTGTTTCCAAACAAATAATGAGGATCAAATCTTGTTTTCATCAAACCAGAATCATCAGAAGCATCTTAAGTATGTATGGGTGGCCAGTAGTTTGAGCGCTCGAACCCACAGGTTGAGCGCTCAAACCCTTGGCAGCAGGACAGATTGGTTTAACCTTGCAGTGGTTTGTGGTGTCATTTTTGGTTATTTTGTTATCATTCTGTATAGTCTAATGTTGTTACTTTCTGTTTGATGTTCTTGTTTGTTCATACTTGCACATCATCGCCATTCATGTAAACTCACGGAGCACAAGCATACACCGTAGTTTATGGTTGTGTTTATCATCATTACGTGGTTCCCATCCTCATTCCCCGTTCTTGTTCAAAGTTGAGTTATAAACATTTATTGCATAATCCCACAAAAGTCAAGTAGAGACCGGTCTTCGAACCGGGCGAGGGGGGTGCCGTAAAACCCTTCCCCTCTCGTAACTGAGCTCCCGAACCTAAGATAGTATGGTGATGACGGGCCAGTAATCCTTATCCATTGAATGAGGCACGAGTCAATCGAGTTCGGTTCCTCGGGGACAATCCGCTAAAACCCGGGTGGCGACTCCAAATCGATTCGAGATATCCCTCCGGAGGTGCGTCCACAGATATTTCTACAACAAGTTGAATTTATTAAGTAACACACTTAAAAAGGGAGGGATGGAGTAGTAAACAAATTTTTCAGGTTATGGAATTTGTATCAGGGTGTTAAATGGCCATTACGTATCGTATTAGCTATTACGTAGCGAGAGAGATTTTAGACCTCAAATACTGTGAATTACCAATGATACGGTCAGCCAATATCCAATCGTATGACAAAATCGACCATATCACCGATACCATTACGTTTCCCAATACCGCGAGTAGGTGCATATGAGTTTTTCTCTAAGCAATTGTTCAAAATAGATTAATTATTGTTTAATGTGACAAGTGAGGCATAACTTACCTCTTATGGCAATCTTAGTGGAAGAGTTTAAAGATAAGTGAGTTCAATGGGAAGATTATTCATACTTTTCATATATAGTTGAAATTTCTCAGAAATATGTAATACTACATATAAACTATAATCAAATTAATTTTTTGGGCAGGGAAAAAGTATTGCCAGCTCCATGGTAGCTCCGCATAGGGATGGCAATTTCCACCGACCCGTTTGAATCCGATCCGCTCCCCGATCCGAATGGATCGGCGTTTTGGAGATCTGTTTGGAAACTGGGTCGGATTTGGGGTTTTTTTTTTTTAGATTTCGGGGATCGGATCGGAGGCGGGTAGAAGTGTATCCCCGCTCCGAATCTGATCTGATCCGTCCCCGAATCCCCGATTTTATATTTTATTATATATAAACATAATTACAGGGGTGTAAACATAATTTTGAACTTTCCTTACAAAACTGAAGGGACCTAAGTGTATTTATCACTTGTTATACACGTATACCTAAGTGTATTTCTTCCCTTCATCTTCTCAGAATACATATCGATCATTTTCAGAATACAGAAAATCCTTTGGGGTTTTGAAGATCCATCTTCTCCGGCGACTACTCCTATCGATTTTCTGGGGTTCCATCTTATACACGTATACTCTCTCTCTCTCTCTCTCTCTCTCTCTCTCTCTCTCTCTCTCGCTCGTACGAAACCCAATCTATCTCTCTCTGTCTCTCATTTTTATGCAGTGCTACTTTCCCTCACTCTCTCTCTCTCTCTCTCTCTCTCTCTCTCTCTCTCTCTCTCTCTCTCTCTCTCTCTCTCTCTCTTCTTACACCCACCATAGTACGCACCACACCGGTCACCACACTCCACAGATTCACCTTCACCGACTCACCAGTCGGCAATCACCAGGCTCTCTCTCTCATCTCCCTCTCGTGTCTTGATCTCTCTCTAATCTCTTCTTCTCAATCTCTGTTTCAGTGAACCCTAATCCCCGAATCCCGGTTTGGATCCCCGTTCCCCGTTTGGGGCGGGGATGGAAGGGGAAATATAATCCCCATTGGGGACGGGGATGGGGGAGGGGTTCGGGGATCGGGGGCGGGGATAGTAGTCTCCGACCCCGTCCCGTCCCCATTGCCAACCCTAGCTCCGCACAATCTTTGGAGCTTGATTGTAATTAAAGACCAAACCAATCATTACGAGTTATCCCAAGAAATTTTCAGAGTCCAACTTACAAGGTCAACTAACATCTACTAGTCTAGACGTGAATGACTTGTCTTTGACCGGATCGAGTAGGAAATTAGTTGACATATAAGTGCAAGCTGACCAAAACAGTACCCCTGATCATCGGACCAAAAAAAACAAAAACGAACTTGGCGGTGTCTAGAATTTGAGGAACTTGGCGGTGTCTAGAGTTTGAGGCTTAGCGCACACATAATTGGCATTTGCTGTTGGCGTCTATTGTGTAGCAGCTTGACACTTGGAATTGGGCTTTTGATACCAACCGAGATCTTGTAGTAGGTGCTCATGAAAAATTGTCCAAGGAATTGAGCATCCATAAAATAAATTTAAGGGGATTTCCTGTCCGGTACATCTTTTGTGGGCAAATTACGCCCAGGTACAAGTAGCGCTAGATCCAATTGGCAAATGCACCAGCAGGTATAATTTACTCCCATTCTCTCTCTGTCTTTCTCTCTCTCTCTCTCTCTCTCTCCCCCCCCCCACTCCACATGGGCACAATTTCTCTCTCCTTAACTCCCCAAACCATATGAAAGTGCCTAAATATTAGGGTACCCTATGAAAGTGCCTAAACCTAAATCCTAGGGTACCCTATGAAAGTGCCTAAACCACTAAACCCTATAATAGGAAAGTGCAGCCTAAACCTAAACCCTGGGGTACCCTATGACTAGGGTACCCTATGAAAGTGCCTAAACTACTAAAACCCTATAATAGGAAAGTGCACCCTAAACCTAAACCCCAAAAAAGAATGAGTTACAGCAATACAAACTCAGACAACCTAATTGATAATGGTAGGAGATGCAACCAAATGATGTGGGATAGAGTTTGCCTTAAAGGACGACTAGGCACCGATATGTTTCCCCTCGTCTGCTCTCTCCAAACTCCTCTCCCTTCTCTTTAGTTGTTTTTCTCTCTGCCTTCGTCCTCTCTAATTCCAGCGGTCAACTCTGGTATCGCTGCCCAGTGTTCTCTTTACTGGGATTCACTCGATCACGGTTTGTCTGGGGGTTCTTGTCCAACCCCATATCCTTCTCCCATCCCTACCCAAACCTTCAGACCTTATCCCCAAAACCAGTTTCCCCACTGCACTCCACCTATTCGACCATATTCCTCATATAAGTTGTTCGATATCCATTTCTTTCAACCTAATTCCTACCTTACTCATTCAAGGGTCCTCTTTTTCTCGCATCATCAAGGTCTAAATGTGATCTTTGTTTGATGGAGAGTGATTGGACAAGGGGTATCTAAATGGAAACCTACGGGGATCGGAGATAGGAATGCAAGTATAGGAGGAATCGACGGACGGGTCCCCAACATTACCTCCATCTTCGTGGATAATCTTCCAGATTCAATGGACGAGGAGTGGTTGCTCAACTCTTTAGCTCCCACGGTGAAGTAGTTCATTCTGTGATTCCCAACAAGAGATCCTTAACAAATTCAATCTTTGGGTTTGTTAGGTTTCGCCAGTGGAAAGAAGCTCTGTCTGTAATCAAAGGTATTAAGGGTATGTTTATCAGTGGTCACAAGCTGCACGCAAAGATTGCAAGCTTTTCTTGGAAGGGGGATGTTGACACTCAGAAGCAGAAGATCAAACAGAATCTTGGTGTGAAGAAACCAGCATATTCAGAGAGCAAAGTGGGGGGCAAAGCTGACTATCATACTCAATCGGAGTTACCTAAGGGAGCACCTGCCATGGGGGGCAAAGCGTCCTCTTCGGAGATTCTAACAGGACGTCGGAAGGATAGTGCTCATTCTTTTTCGGAGGCAGGCAAAGGATGTGGGACCGTTAATACTACTCTTCGTATTGAGGTAAGTGAGGCTAGGCATGGCTGGCTATGGCGAAGTGCCATAGCCGTGCTGCCGTCCCCAAGGTCTATCGATTCTTTAAGCGTTGCGATTTATCATGTTTTTGGTCCTAACATCCAAATCAGATCTTTAGGGGGCTTGAAAGTGCTCCTCACTTTTGAGTCTATTTCTGAAATGGATTCTGTCTTTAGGAATGGGAAGCTTAGTTAGTTTAGGAAATGGTTTGTTAATGTTGATAGATGGAAGCCCGAGTTCAATGTTACTCATTCTCGTGTGGTTTGGCTCTATTGTTATGGAGTTCCTCTTCAGGCTTGGGATGATTTTTCCTTTTCTAAGATTGGGAAGTTATGGGGAGAAGTTGTCTCTATAGACAATGCTACAAGCAAAGCCCTCGATTTTTCTGTTGGGAAAATCCAAATCATGACTGATCGTATGGAAGGGATTAGTGAAGTGATTCATTTGGACTATAAAGGGCGGGTTTTTCCAGTGAGGGTTATGGAAGAGCAAATGGTTCTCCAAGGCGGGTTCCAACTTTTCAGCGACAATTCTTCGCAAGGGAGTGATTAATTATTCTCGGACTAAGGAGTATAGGGAGGTTACAAGGGATGATGACTCAGAGGTGGATATGGCTAAGGATACTAAAGGGGACTCAACTGATAAGGCCAATTTGTCTCCCAAGCATGTGGATGAAGATTGTGCTTCGTTGGTGGGTGAACGCCCTGTTGTTTAAGGGACAAGCAGTGCGCCATTGTGGAGATTCCCAATGTCATTGGAAGATTAAGTCTCGAGGAAGATCAGAAGTTGCAGGTTCTAGATTTGCAAACCCCTATTACTTTGGCTTTGGATGATGGGCAAGTGGGCCAGGTGAAGGACCATAATGAACGCCTCCCATATGATGTCGGATTGGGGGAAATGCGTCTAACAGACAAAGTATTTCTTGGGTCAGAGGCTCAGGAGTTTTCTTATAAGAATGAAGGTGATCAAATGGTGAGAATGATTAATCCATCACCACCTAAGAAAAGAGGGGGAAGGAAGGGTAAGAGAAAGGTCAAGCCTATGGAAGAAATCTTGGGGAATTTCAATACGATTATTTTTATAAGGAAGGGGATTCGAAGGACTAAAGGTGTAGTCTTTAGACAAGGTGCAGCCTCTTCCCTCTCGTTCGATGGGATCAACAATAGGAATCGTATCCTGCTCAACAAAGCTCAGAAAGTGAGGGAGGAAAACTTATCCGTGGAGGACGAAGGGTTTCAAAAAAGGCTATAGCCCAATGGGATTTCGAGAAGTCGTTGGGAGTCAACTATGAGGGTGACGAAGGGGAAGTCATTAGCAAGATCGTTGAGATGGAGAAAAATGATGAAGCGCGCTATAAAGCCATGTTGGTGTAAAAGGGCCTGTAGGGGGCGGCATATGATCGCCAGAGTGTGAGTTTTGCCTTTTGGCTTTCTCCTGCTCCGGTGTGATGCCTAGCTCCTTGGATCCCTTTAATCTTTGTAATGTGTTTCAAAAATTAGTATATTCTTTCTTCTTTCAAAAAAAAAAAAAAAGAATGACCTACCTTAATGGTAATTTTAAAAAAATGACTTATCTTAGTGGTAATTAGATACATTTTTTCTAGATCTAGAGGTAAAAAAGCTGTAAATTTAAAGAGGAGAGGGGATGTAACGACCGTGCAATTGACCTGCTAACCTTTTGTCTAACCACATGACTTAAAAGGTTATCTTCGAGTTATATAGTAACTTGATGAGTGCCCTTATATATCAATCCGTATTTTTATGAAATCCCGATGTGGGACTTTTTTTTTTTTAATCAGAAAAAGAAGATATTATAAAGCTCGATAGGGGTACATCGAGATAAGAGAGAGAGAGAGAGAGAGAGAGAGAGAGAGAGAAGAAGAAGAAGAAGAAGAAGAAGAAGAAGAAGAAGAAAAGGGAATCAATGATAGGTTTGGTGGGAATGGCAACAATATAATAAACAGCCATTAAGGTGTGTAGCATATACACCTATTGTATGATCTATATTGTGCCACTTCATTGGCAATCGTAACATTTTTTAATATTCTGTAACTTTTTAGCGATATGATTCATAACGTTTGATGTGTCTCATAACTTTTATACAAAAAATTCGTAATTTTTTTTTTATTAATAAGAGCTAATCAATTCATAACTTTTATATGGATGCATATGATACACACCTAAATAAGAGTGTGTAGTGTAGCCTTTCCCTTGGTTGATAAGCGCGCCCCCCCCCCCCCCCCCCCCCCCGAAAAAAAAAAAAAAAAAACAGGCCTGGCAAAATGCCCAAATGGAAAGCTTCAACAGGAACAGAGCCACATGCATAACAAGAAACAGAAGCCAAAGGGGCTTAAGTTCTAACACGCTTAATGGCATCCAGATTACCCATAAAATCTTCCACTGAATAAATCCTCAGGTCGTTAACCCTTAATCCTGATGTCGGGTGTTACAGGGGCGACGGCAATTTTCTCATCTAGGCTTTTTTCCGTTCGAACATCTCAACAAATTCTTAGCTTAGTTGGTAGAGCAGGCAATGAGCACTTCATTTGGCGGGAGTTCAAAACCCTACTCCCCCTTTCTATTAGGATAGTATAGAATATGATTCTCTTGAATAATAATATAAAAAAAACTACGGAGTAATTGTCAAGAACCAATATCTCATTATTCACTAATAGAGATATCGGTATCCGACTGAGATAATATTTCTTGGCCTTTTAGCTAAGAGAGATAGAAAAAAGTATTTTTATTTGCCCGACATATATCAGGAAATCATTAATAGTTTCATTTCTCAAGAGGGGAACTCCCCCAACTCTCATTTGCACTTTCTCCCCTATTTTGCTCCTTACGTAAAATTAGTTCTTTTATAATCACGCCCCAATGGTCCCCCGGAGGAATGGTCCCCCGGAGGAATATGTGCTGAGATTGCAATTTAAGCATCGTATGTTTGAATAACGTTTCTGGAAAAAGAGAGAGAAAAAAAAAAAAAGGCGTCCACAATCCAAAGGTGCATATCGGATGAAATGCTTCTTTTTTTTTTTTGTTTTTTTTATAATTAAAATTCTCTTGTAATATTTATATGTTATCAATAAACTATTACTTTCTTTGCTAATAAAAGAAGAAGCGCATATAGGAATAATGGACTGTCCCATGGCAAGTTTCTAATACACACATAAGATTATTCTGCATTAACAGATGAAGCATAGAGTGCATGTGCAGATGATTTCATACAAGCAATTATTTACTTATAATTTCCTCATGACACTGACACAGAATTTAATTGTTTTTGGTTTCTCAGAGGTCCAGCTAGAACATATTACACATATTCCTCTTTTCTTATGTTTTTCTTCTTTTTCATACTCAAATGACGTACAAAATTACGCCGAATTAAAACTTGCATCAGAGGAATCATGTTGCCTACCACGACACGGTTCTTGTATTATTAATCACGGTAACCATCCTGGCATGTAGTTATTGACACTGGGACCTGCTGCTGTTATTGGATCATTTTGATATCTGAAATCCAATAAAAAAATAACTTAGGATAAAAAAAACTTAGGATCATTATGTGAAACTCAAACTTTTTGTTTTTCCCTTTAATTAAGTGCCGCTTTGAGTTTTCTTGTTGCAAACCCCTTGTAATTTTAAAATACATGGATGATAAATTTCTAAACTCGTTACTCGATCATGATAAGCATTTTTAACAAACTAGTTTGGTATTCAAGCCTCTTTTACTTAAAGAAACAATTTAAATCTGCTAGATAATGGCTAATAAAAATTGTGCAAAGAAAAAAAGAACAAGTGCGTGCCTTGTTTCATTAATAGTTTAATAAAATCCTTTTCTGCCTGGAAAAAAAAATAAATAGAAAGAGAACCGTGCAAAGAATTTTCAGGCGAACATTGAAGTGTGTGTTTTTTTTTATTTTTTTATTTTTTATTTTTACGTTTCAGTTTGAGATGGACTTACCCAATTTGTAATGTGGGTTCACACTCCAAAGGATGAAAGAAACCAGCCCCCTGTGGTTGAGCTGGTTGTCGGCCGTAAACCACATCATGTTCACCTGGGTTCCATTGGAGTGAGTTTACTTGCAATTGGCCCCCTTCAAATAGCTGAAAGTGATGCAAAAAAAAAAAAAAAAAAGGCTCAGACTCATGGTTTTTACTTTTCTTCTTGATCGTGGAATAAAAAACAGTGGGAATAAAAGATAAAATTATTACTAATCTTTACATTAAAAAAAATTAAGGAATGGACGAGAGAGCTTCGGAAAGAAAGCATAATGCTAGTGGAAGAATCTCACTTCCTCTTTAGCCTCTTGATTTTCAATAAGAAACAACTGAACAAACAAAAGATGTAGCTTAAAAAATACGTACCAATCACCCAAACAAAAGGTTGAACCACAATCTAAAACCATCCCAATAAATCATGCGTTGGCATAATATAATTATGCTCATGATTTATACCCCTCCGTTCCAAAATAAGTGCATGTCCCGCGTATAAATCTAGACCTTTCAAAAGACGCATTTTAAAAAAAAAAAGAATCATTTTTTTTTTCACAAATCATTAATAGATGTCAATGTTTTGTTTTGAGTTGTGAAATTTTATATTATTTAACAAAAAAATGCATCTTTTTAAAGACCTAGGTTTGCCGTTTGCGCGTGGAACACTTATTTTGGAATGGAGGGAATATATAACAAGCCTTCCATTTGTAGTTTCCTAATCAACCACTTCTTTTTCAAGAATGGTACATGTACAACGACGTTGTACAACACATCTTTCACTGTCCAAAAGTGTTTTTTCGATGATCCGGATTTTAAATACTCTTTGACCGGTAAGAATTCAAAGATTATTTAAAATCCGGACCGTAAATTGCTGAAATAAACGGTTTAAATTCGCGTTATACATTTTTGTTGTACAACAATTGTTGAAATAAACGGTTGAAATTCGCGTTATACATTTTTGTTGTACAACCCGTGCATCTTTTTCTATGGCAAGAACTGTGCAATCTAAAACCATCCCAAGTAACTTTGTGTTTGCTTTCTTAACTCCTTTGGGCATATGATTTGGTTTCCTAAAAAGAGAATTGTTATCTCAGTTTTCCACGTACTGATCATAGTGACAATTGTGAAGCTTGAAGCACATCAGCTATCAAATAGTGCCTATATATATGACTAAAAGGGAAGCATCGCTTTCATTTATTAGTTTGACATGAAACAAATGGAGGAGAATGTAAATACCCTTTGTTTCAGGCTCTTGTTCGCTTCATTAAGTGCATGTTCCTGCAGATATAAGAATTGAAGGTAGTTGATTAAACTTGAAGTGCTTAATTTATGAGTGTTTTATGAAGTCCGTACCTTTCTTTGAAGATCTGTGAGCTGAT
The DNA here is from genome assembly GCA_963854785.1 of Vaccinium vitis-idaea. Classification (NCBI taxonomy): domain Eukaryota; kingdom Viridiplantae; phylum Streptophyta; class Magnoliopsida; order Ericales; family Ericaceae; genus Vaccinium; species Vaccinium vitis-idaea. The sequence continues at coordinate 18,206,645 of OY978221.1, forward strand.
CAAGCATGTACTGGGTCTGCAGCAAGGAATAGAGGATTTAAAAGTGGGAAATTATTTCGTATTCCCAGAGTACATGTTGCATTGTCATATAGTTCTCCCCTCACTTAACGAAAGTGTACATGTCATCGACTTGTCATATAGTGAAGAATCTTTACAAGTTGTAACCAAACAACTAATGAAGTAAAATTATTTGGGGCGACGTTTGCGGTTTGACTCTTATGAACACAATGTCGCCATTAACCAATTGAGTTAGCTCAGATTGCCAAGACTCTTGCATGTCACTAGGATTAGGAGTTCGAATCTCCTCATCCCCACATGTATGTGGGTATTATTCCCCTTGCATTTTTTTATGGCAAAAAGATTTTATTAGTCAAATGTAAAGATACAAGAGATTAAAGGGACAAGTAAAAACGGCATCAAAACAAGAGTGTAACATCCCAACGAGGTTGCCATCCTATACACACATTCATTTGTTGTGTTATTTTCGCCCCTTAATGAGAGTATTAGTTAATGATTGTTGACTTTGTTTCGAATCTCACTATCTGTGTGCGCGTTCCCTTTAATGGGGCTAATAGTTAGATTTATAACAACTTTGGATTTTGTTTTCAATTTGACGTAATTTTTACTTGTATACTCTTACCGTTTAACAAAAAAAAATAACAAAAATGATGTTGTCATTATTTGGCTAATTTGAAAAAACTAGTTTTTTTCGTTTTGTTTTTATTCAATTTTTTTTTTGCATTTGTTAGTTTTCGGTCGATTTTTTGTGGTTTCTTGGCTTGTCTCAACGAGAGGAATCTAAAAAATATAAAATTGTTAGCCAAACTTAAAGTTTTGTGAATGAAGACGAAAAATAATCCAAAAAACTGGTTTATTTTGGTTTATTTTCGGCTTTATTAAAAAAACTATTACTTTTGACCATAATTTTATACTCTTTGGATTCGTCTCAACAAGATAAATCCAGAAACCACAAAATCTTAACGCAAAACTACCAAATGCAAAAAAAAAATTGAATAAGGACAACGAAAAAAACCACAAAAACCAATTTTTTCAATTTAGCCAAATCAGGAGTTGTCATTCTGGTATCTACTAACATCCTAATGCTATCTCTGGCCAAAAAAAAGAAAAAGAGAAAAAGAAAAGAAAGTTCAGTTATTGTCAAGTATCAATTGATTAAGATGATAAGGTCCATTACCCTTGTTGATCTGATCTGCTTCAGGGACATATCAAGCTGTCTTTCCAGTGATTCAAGTTCCTTGCTGTTTAGAGGGCCAAGATCCTCTCCCAGGAGATTCCTAATACAAACAAACATATTTTCTGTTTGGTTAAGGCTTTCTAAATATTAGGTCAGCAAGTTTTATCGTATTGAACTGAGTTACCTTTGGGATCGTTGTAGAGCTTCATAACGTGCTTTAAGTTTCAAATACTCCTGCTGACTGCTCAGCTCCTAAACACATCATCAAAAAGAAATTGATTCCGGAAAATTAGTCATAACAACTACCGATAACAATCAGGAAAAAGCTACAATATACACTCCTTATTTGGGTGTGTATTACACCCCACACCCCTATAAAAGTTACGATTTTTTTTATAAAAATTACGATTTTTTTTTATAGAAGTTTTTTTTTAAAGGAAAAGAAATTTCATTAATCTTGAAGATTACTAATAGGAGCAAGGAAACAACATCATGCCCAAAAGGAGCAATCTGTTCAATCCGATACCCAAACAACCGATTGGCAAGAAACCAATCAAGAACACCCAATGGGACAAGCCCGCCTAAAAAGGGCCGAGGTCCAAAACCCTAATGGCCTAACAAACCCATATCAAACGTTCAGCATAAAAAAACACCAAAGGGCCTCAAAGCCAAATAATGGGCCAAGCCGAACATTAAAACCCAAAAAGCGGCGCCAAGACCACTAGAAAATGCAGCCACCGCCCTCGCCGAAGCCCGCAACCTCGATAGCAGAACCAGAATGTTCCATGGCCACCAGAAGGAGACAAATCGCAGCCACCGCCGTCACCGGAGCTTGGGGAACAAGCCCTTGTTGCTGCCCCGGAGAACGGCACGAAAACACCCCCCACGGTCACCAGAAACGCCACGATGCCAAGAAGATCAGCCGCCGACACATAAGACTAGATCTGCCGCCGTTGCCGCCCAAATGCCACAACCCAACGACCAAACGCAGCACCACCAAAACACAGCACCTCCACTGGTCGTTAGGCCGGGAACCGCGATCAACCAGGCGAAGAAAACACGGCGTGGACAGCACTGCTCCGACAAGCCGTTAGGTGGAAAGACCCACACCCAGCAGTGTGGATCCGGTTGGAAAAAGGAAGGTGAACGGATGGAAGGGAGAGGAGAAAGCCCGGGGGGAGGCGCCGCTCCCCCCCCCCCCAACAATAACCTAGCGGTAAAGAAAGTTTAGAGAGAGAGAGAGAGAGAGATTTAGATTTGGCTTTGTTCTTCCGGTTGTAGTTTTTTTTATAGAAGTTACAAGACACACCAAAAATGTTACAAATCGTAGAACAACATTACTAGCTAGCTATTATCATGCTTAATAAATCTTGAATGCTTAATCTTCTCAATTTTCTTCTTCTTTTTTTTTTTTTTCATCAGAAGACTTCATTGGCTGAAGACTCATTAGTAGATCAAACAAGGAACGTATATATCCCAACAATATTGGCACCAAATTCCTTACCAACATACATATGATATCAAGATGCAAGCCAAGAAAAATTTGAATCGTGTGCCAAACGGATCAAACTCCCTCTCTCTCTCTCTCTACACTCTCTCTCGACACTCTCTCTACTTTTTAAAACCCTAGCTGCCCCTCCCCTCCCCTCCCCCTTAGGGTTCACCCCAATGCTGCTGCAGGATCAAATTCTCTCTCTCTCTCTCTCTCTCTCTCTCTCTCTCTCTCTCTCTCTCTCCTCTTCTTGAGACACTCTCTCTACTTTTTAAAACCCTAGCTGCCCCTCTCCCCCTTAGAGTTTCACCCCACGGCGGCTGCAGGAAGGGGGACTTAAACTTTTCGTCGTCTTCCTTCTCCTAATCCAAAAAACCATTTGGTATAGATTGATTTGGACTAATTCGAGATTTGACGGTTGTTTTGCTCACCTCTAAAAAAAACACGACATCAAATAAGACGGTATATCTCAATTAGGTTGACACATGCCCCTTACCAATGACGAAAATACTATAGCCTTCACCATTTTGATATAAAACTTGATTTGTTTCATTTTAAGATAAATTTAGGTATCTGTCTCACTATTTAAATGTGTTATATTACTTTTCAGTTTTCATGTGTTATATTACTTATTAGTTTTCATGCGGTGTCCGACCATGCATTTCGGCCATCCAAAAGTGTTTTGGACAATCCAGATTGTAAAAAGAGAATAGAGAAAAAGAGGAGAGAGTGGGAAATAAATCTGGGTCTTTCAAAATACTTTTGACGGTCGAGATTTGTGATCGGGCACCATATAGTCAAACCCTACATGCACCTAAGTTTTTCTCGGGTAATGGAGATCCATAATGAAATGAATCTGCTCGTGGAATCAAACAAAAAACAAGTCATAAAAAAAATGAGTTAGATAATCGAGTTAATATATACATAAAAAATAATTAGGAAAGTAATGCATTGCTTAACAACTTGGATAATTTTTGTTTGGGAAATAGATTTTTTTTTTCCGTCATTCGTCATTCCTATTCTATTACATGGGGAAGGGGGAATGGGATTTGATCCCTAGATTCAGTATGGAGCAGAGCTCTACCGTATGAGCTGACCACCACTTGCCAAATTAACTAGTAGAAATTTAAACTGTCATTGCCTAATTTTGAGACACGTTTGGCTAATATATGGTATAAACTTCGTTGTCAAGATCTATTAATTTAGTCAAGTGTGGGGATGGGCATGGGGAGGGTAGGGGGCTCCATCCTCAATCTCCAAACCCATATCAATCCCCATCCCCTGGTGGAATTTTTTTTTTAACCTCCATCCCCGCCCCAATGCGGGGAACGGGGATCCCCACGGGGAATTGGGGATCCAAAATTTCCCTCAAACTATTCAAGTGAATCCCAAAGAAATTGTATTAAAATCCAAAGCCAATGACAAAAGTGGTTCCCAAAGATATTAAAACGTATCAAGTCACTCAAAAATGCTTCTTTTGTTCTTGTTCTTTTTTTTTTTTTGGTTTCTGGGTAGATTAAAATTTGGGTCGTGCTAATGACCACCCTTAGGGTGACCACGGAATAAAAATAAAATATGGTTATGCGCGGATCCCCATGGGCCAGTCAGTCTCTCTTCCGTCTCCTATCACTCTCTCTCCCTCTCTGACTTTTCTCTCTCTCTCATTTCTTTCTTTCTCTTCATACTTTTTACCATCTCACACATTTTATTTTTTACAATTAAAATGTTTATAACTTTTATTTTATGTCTAAAAAAAAAAAATTATCTGACTTCCTCCTTAATTGATATTTCTCCCAACTTCAGGTTTTAAAGTCCTCTGCTATCTTTCTTTCAACCCATGTCCCATGTTAAACGGTTCTTCACTTCTTTGCATCGCACGTCAGAAACCTGATTCAGTGTTATCAGGTCTATTGCAGTAACACTTTTTAGATTATAGACATCTACATATTTCTCATTGCAAATAATATCATGCTTCTTTTTATTATTACATGCATTAAACCATGTTGTATGATCTTACGATTTGATTTTGGTTATTTGCTAATAACTTCTCTAACAAACAAACAGGTCACCATGTAATACGTCAATAATTGTTTTGTTTATTTCCTCTTGGTTTCATGCAACAGCCAACAGCCAACAAGGCAGATTTTTCTCAGTGCCTAAAATGGAGGAAGAGACGGTAAGTGCGATTGAGGATGACGCAATGAGTGTAACTGAGGAGGATTTTAAATGGAGCACCCTATTCAACCATCACATGAATGAAAGCCACAAAGAAACAAAGGCACGAATTCCCACCGAAATTGAAAGGGGTTGTGCCGCAGGCAAACGGGCATTGGGGAGCACAAATCTATGCAAGGCACCAGAGAGTTTGGCTGGGGACCTACAAATCAGAGACTGATGCTGCTATGGCATATAGATATAATAGTGCTATAAAGCTTCGTACTGGAGACAATTACAGAAATTTTCCATGGAAGAATATGAACGTTCATGAGCCTAAATTCCAAAGCTTTCATAGTACCACAACAATATTAAATATGATAAGGGATGGATCAAGAATTAGGGTGTAAACCTAATCACGGCCCAAGGACATGGGGTTTTTTCGTGTTAACTTCTTTTCCAAAAGGAATTAACCCCAAGTGATGTGGGTAAGCTTAATAGATTATAGACTTGTTGACCCAAAGAAATACGCGGTTAAGGTCTTCCCTCCTATGTCTGAGGACACTGAAGAAAATACAGGTGATGGGAAGGTAGATGAGGTACATATCTGTCTCTATGACAGGATGATGAAGTTATGGAAATTTCGAGACTGCTATTGGAAGAGTAGACAGCTTTGTTTTCACAAGGGGTTGGAATCTATTTGTGAAGGAAAAGGGGTTAAATGCCAATTATATGACTTCTTTCTAGGTATGTGAGGGTCGAGAACGAGCAAAAGAAGGCCACTCCCTCTATGTTATTGATCTAGGTCACACTGAGGGGTCAAGAAACTTTATGGTGAATGATGGAATTAGCCAGAATGTCAATATGCAGGTGGAATTTAGTCTGAAGTTGGGACAAAATGTCAACTTGGGGTTATTTAAGGAAGAGAAAGAAGAGTTTGAGAATGTGTTTTCAGGAATGGGGTTAGCACCCAAAGGGGTCAAAAGTGTTCTGGTGTCGAGCTCAATTGAGGAGACTCTAAGGTGCCAACATCGTTGGGATGTCGCTCCTCGTTTTGATGTTTTTGTCATCCCCGTTTAATTTTATATCTTCGATATTTGATTAATAAAATTTGTTTTTCCTTTAACAAAAAAAAAAAAGAAAAAAAAAAGGAGGAGACAGTGACCCAGTTTTCAAGATGCATGGGGGTTCTTTCTTTGTTTTTGTTTTTTTTCTCAGGTGTTCTAGAATTGTAGTCTTTCATTTGGTTCATGATTCATCTCGATGCTATTGTTAAAATTTTGAGTTGATCTCTTAGTGTGTTTTGCAATCATCCTAATATGCAACTCTTTCTGAATCAAATTCATTTCGTTTGGAAGGGAGTTAAGTCTAATGGTGGTTGAAAACTTATTAGGTCATCACCATATTAGGGTTTGAAACTTTCACTCATCTGCAATGCTCAATCAAGTTATTAACAGGGTTTCTTTTCCCATACACATGTTTTAAGGAACTCTTTATTTCGGATAGGAAGGACCATTTATACATTCGAATATCGGTCACTACGTAGAGGTTTTTTTGGCCATCAAAGACCCAGATATACTGCTATTACTAAAAATTCGCATTCGTATGAGCCGATTTTTGATAGGTATAATTCTTTGCATCCGATTGTTTTACCCAATTAACGGCCGCCACAGCCGTTACAGCTACTTTAGGTGCTTCATTGCCAAAGCCAATTTTAAAATTTCAGGATCGCTATACCCTTTCTTACTATGTATCTTTTGATATTCCTGCTAGCTACCGTGGCACTGCTACCGCTACGTAGTCTATTACCACTATGTAAAACCTTAGTGAGGACACTTATTTGGTCAAAATAGATGTGTAATGCATACATACTACTTTTAAACTCAAGCTGTGTCATAAATACATTGCTAATGCATGCTAGCTATTTATAATCTTCAAGCTGTATCATGCCTATTAAGCCAATTATATTAGTCCTGACCCACTTGCAAGTGATTCTCTGATTTTAGGGGAAAATAATTTAAAGTGATGTGGAATATGCATTTTTTGAAATGATAAAATGGTCTAATTCCTCAAAAAGCTTTTTTGATTTTTCTTGATCTATAATACTACTCATTGATGAAAGACAGCATCATGTGTCACAACCAAATAATACAAGAGCTCAAATCCCCTTCATTATCGAAACATATTAATACATAACACTGTCGATCACTCTGCAGCGCACTCTAACTTGCTTAAATAAAATGGTTTTTTCTTTTTCATTATGACCAAAAGGAATTCATGTAAAATATGGTTGTTACTTACGTAAGCTAATATTTGCCAATAGATTACCACTCAAAATTAACCAAATCATTATTTTGTATAAAAGGAACAATAAAAAATTGGCCATATTTTGTATAAAAGGAACAATAAAATTAACCAAATCATTATTTTATAAATCTTTGTTTGCCGATAAAATAGAAACAATAAAAAATAGGCCAACAAATAATGACAGACAGCAATTAATATCAGTATTTCAACTTACATATATATTTTACTGATTTTTTTGCATGCAATATGGTTTTCTATCTTCTTTCTTTAGCTGTTTGAGTGGAAAACATATATAAGTATAAATAACCATGAAAAGAGATTACCAGGGCCTCCCTGGTATCCACATTTGGCTCTGGAGCTCCATAGTTGCACTTTTGGTACCTCTCAAGTGTTTTGGTCATGCTGGAAACAAACGCAAATTTTTAATTAACTAGAATGAGATATGAGAACTATGTGTATACAAGGAATATAATAGAGTATTAGAAATACAAAAAAAATTCAGGTCGATCAGTAGCTGTTCTAAAAAAAATTGATGTGATAGGCAATAGCAACTTTAGTAATTAAGTAGTATAATCAGCTTTTTTTTTTTAACGGCGAAGAATTTATCTTTGAATGAGAACAAAGATTAAAAGGGAAGAGGAGAAGGCATCACGACAATGAGGAAAGAAACCTCAGCGCGATCAAAACCACCTCAGACCCTAAGAAAAAGGATAGCAAGGTGCCAACCAAAACAAAAAAACCAGGAGCTTTTATGATAATAAAGACAAAAATACTAGTAGTAATTTATTAGTAGCTTGGGAAAGAATGATTTGATGCGAGCTGTTATCTCACATTGGCTTCATATATACATATGCTAGGCAGTTTTGCCCTTATCACTCTTTCAATATTGTCTTTTCACCTCTGTATATATTGGTTGCAAACTTGCAGTATTTCTATTTACATTTGCTCCACAATTTGCTAGTTATCCTTCACACACATTTGAGAAAGCAAAGTGTTGAGCACTTATTTAGTTGACAAATAGATGAATAAATTGAAGTGACACATACAATCTAGGTCTACCGTAAGTGCCTGAAAGTTTCGCTAGTTAATCAAAGTCTCAAATGAAATTTATTGTGTTCGTAATTTGTAGTATTAGGTTTCCAAGTGAATTTCAGTTAACATTTGCCGCTGGCAATTGGTTGGGGGTGGATTTTATCGATAGTGAGATGCTTTGATTATGAAGAAGATGATAGAAAGTGAAACTAATAGATTTGTTGTACTTCAAAGAAACACCACCGTTGGTGTATTGAAGCAGGTTTTTGCTTGTTTAGGATTTTTGGATTTGGTATTGGCTATTTTTGGACTTCGATTTTAGGTGTTTTAAGTGTTTGGACTTGGACTTCTATTTTTATCCAACCCCTCTCTCCCCCCAACTACCTTTTTGTCAAGTTTTCTTAATATTCTTTTTGCCGATTAAAAAAAATTCACAAATAAAGAAGTGTTGACAATAAATAAACTAAAATAATTCATTTTTACTCACAAATTGGAACAACTCATAGTTAGTTAGAGAAAACGCAAATTAAGTATGAGTAGTACTTTGTTATGTGTGGTCTATTTTTTTCTAATTGTATAAAATATTTAAAATTTTATTTTAGTTATATTACAAAACTAAAATACCTGGTTTATTCTTTTTTACCCTATATTAGCCACCTACTGATTCTTTTTTTTACAAAAATTTAGGGCCATTTTTTAATTTTGCTTGAAGCCTCCAAAATCTCAGAGCTAGCCCCGTTCGCCAGATACAAAATATCGCTGGTGGTTTTCCTATATCCAATGGTACATAGGATATGCTTCAATAAATTAACAAAATTAAAAAATAATTTAAGCAAGTAAAAAGAGAAAGGGAAAACCAAAATCAGGATTTGTATTGCAATAAATTTTTCATTAACATTTACAGAGAGAGAGAGAGAGAGAGAGAGAGAGAGAGAGAGAGAGAGAGAGAAACTAATCTGATGAACAAAACGGCAAAACCCCTAAAAAGATTTAAAGTTTGAAACCCTAAACTTGGATTAGGTAAGCTTCAGTGGAAGTTTGTGAAGTATTTCAATCGACATAGTTTAGCTTTATATTTCATTCGTTTCGAAAAATGATGGGGCAAATAGTAGTAGCTAATAGTAATATTAACAAATCTGAATTCAGGTAGGATATCTGGTAAAATTTTCCATTATAGGCATTGACGAATTTACGTACATATATATTCAGATCAAGTGAGAGAGAGAGAGAGAGAGAGAGAGAGACGTTCAAACCGAAGATTTTAACAATTAATTAGAGATTTAATCAACCTTTGCAACCAAATTAAAGGTGTGAAAGGCAAAGGATCGGATCATTTCAACTAAAAATGAAGCAAAACGATCGACGTACTTTATTTAAGTATACCAGTTGGAGCCCTCAAAAAGCTCAAGTAATCAAAGTTTAAAGAGAAAGTGAAGGACTTCAAAACAAGAAAGAAAATAAAACTAATCAGATAATTATTATGTAATCTTCTTTCTATAGTTTCCCATTTCAGATCTAACAAAACCACTAGTACAAAGTTCAGGAAAAAAAAACCGAGACAATCATCGAAATATAAATTAAATTCATCAGCAAAAGAAAAACAACCAAAACAAAAGAGAAAAATTTCTCTTTTTCCTGTTTCAGGTAAGCATTGAGCTTTTGAGAAACGAGAAAAACATAGAAACCTAGAGAGAGAGAGAGAGAGAGAGAGAGAGGAAAGGGGAATTTTCCAGATTTTGTTATGGTTTTTCACGTTTTTGTAGAGGTAATTGAAACAAGGACTACCGAAAGTTTAGTGCTTTTTGGTATTCAGATAGATAGATAGATAGATATACTGATATACGCAATAGTGGAGCAATTTGTTTTACCTAGAGCTACTGCAAAACTCGTACAGCTTTCCTCTATTGGAGAAGATGATGAGAGCAACTTCTGCATCGCAAAGTACCGAAAGCTCGTAAGCTTTCTTCAAAAGCCCATTCCTCCTCTTTGCAAATGTCACTTGCCTGTTGATCTTGTTCTCTATCCTCTTCAGCTCAACCCTACCTCTCCCCATTGAACCCTTTCTCCTCCTCCTAATTATGACCACTCACCAAATTCCCTCACCTCTTCACTTTCCTTCCTACCTTGTTGTATCCTTATATATATATATATATATATATGAATATATGATACACACCTAGTGGTGGGAGCACATAAAATTCATCCTGTCTCTCTAAACACACAGTCTCTCTCTTGTTTTAGGGCACTAAACAGTGATAAACAGAGGAAAATGGAAATGATAGGGTACGATTCTTTTTGTGGTTCACGTGAGGGTTTGGTGGTTGTGATGTGAATCGGACGGTGGAGGGGTGAGGGAGACCAACTGCATGCGGAGTAGGATGATAGGGAGATGTGGAAAAGTAAAAGTGGGCGAAACCTTTGGAACCGATGTGCTATTGAGTGCTAAAGGGTCCAGAAAAAGCGTACTACGTGTCGATTGATTAAGTGGTTGGAATCTGATCAATTCAACTCTGACGTCCAGACCTTCACTTTAGACGTGTTTGGATGGGAGGAAATCAAAGGCATGATTTTGAAATCTCATTCGATTTAATCAAACCTAGACTTATTCGACCATCTCCAACCCGTGCCTCAAATTGTAATTTTTTTTCCCCTATTTTTAACTACTCGCTTCATCCTATTTTAATAGTCAAGTTCGGTCTCCAATACAAAATTCAAATTGTTAATATATTTCAATCTATAATGAATTTTATGTGCAATATGGATCACATATGATAGATCTCAATTAGTGTTAGTATAATCATCACACGCACACAACAAAATACGAAAACAATAAAGGAAATCAACACAGGAATTTACGTGGTTCGCCAAGAACAGGTACCTCCACAGGAGCGATGAGCGAGTCTGTATATTATAATCAAAATCAGCTAGGGTTTTTACAATAGAAAGTATATATAGCCCTACTCTATTCCAACCCTAATAATTCCGTACCGTACCGAGGGCCTACGGGCCACTCGTATATATAACCCAACTATTCTCCTTGGTACCTCTCCATATGAGCCACAAGTTCCAACAATCTCCACATTGGCGAATAACCTCACCCATTCAGAAGACAAAACCATCAGGATCCAACCGTTAGGAGGGACGTCTCCTCTCTATCACCTGGAGACGTTAACCAAGTCCAAGCAATGCTCGAACTTGTCCACAGTCACAATCTTTGTTAACATGTCAGCTGCATTCTCAGAAGTGTGGACTTTTTCCAATATCAAATCACCCGAAGCAATCAACTATCTCACCTTGTGAAATCTAACGTCAATATGCTTGGTCCTTGCATGATATACCTGGTGCTTTGCCAAATAAATGGCACTCTGACTGTCATAGTACAACTGCACTCCACCTTGATCTATGCCCAGTTCCTTCACCAAACTCTTTAACCACAATGCTTCCTTAGCTGCCTCAATCACTACCATGTATTCAGACTCAGTAGTAGATAGAGCAACTAGAGGTTGCACCATAGATCTCCAACAAATAGGCCCACCCGCAAGTGTAAACACATAACCGTAGTAGACCTCCTGTCATCCATACCCCCAGCATAATCCGCATCTACAAACTCTACAACTGAAACCTGATCCTGCTTTGCAAACATAATCCCACAGCCTACAGTACCCCTCAAGTATCTGAACATCCACTTGACTACTTTCCAATGCTCTCTGCCTGGATTGGTCATGTACTTGCTGACTGTGCTAACCGCATGTGCCAAATCGGGTCTAGTACATACCATTGCATACATCAAGCAACCAACTGCGTTGGCATAAGGCACCTTTGACATATCCTGAATTTCTTCCTCAGACTTCAGACACTGTGCTGTAGACAACCTAAAATGACTTGCCAAAGGTGTGCTAACAGGCTTAGCACTATCCATGCTGAACCTCTCCAACACTTTCATCACATAATCCTTTTGAGATAACCACAACTTCCCCGCTGACCTATCCCTGCGAATCTCCATCCCAAGTATTTTCCTAGCAGCACCCAAATCCTTCATGTCAAACTCTTTGCCCAACAAAGACTTCAACATGTTCACCTCAACCATACTCTTTGCAACAATAAGCATATCATCCACATAAAGTAGTAGGAAAATACATGAACCATCATCAAAACTCTTAACATAAACACAGCAATCATACTCACAGCGTGTGAACCCAATCTGAATCATGTAGGAGTCAAACCTCTTATACCATTGTCTTGGAGTCTGCTTCAGCCCATAAAGTGACTTCTTCAACCTACAAACAAGGTGCTCAGTCCCTAGCTGCATGAATCCCTCAGGCTGCTCCATGTAAATAACCTCCTCCAAATCACCATGGAGGAATGCCATTTTCACATCTAGCTGCTCTAACTCCATATCATAGCTAGCCACCAATGCCAAGAGAATCTGGATCGAAGTATGCCTCACCACTGGAGAAAAGACCTCATCTTAATTAATCAATCCCCTTCCTCTGTGAATACCCCTTTGCTACCAACCAAGCCTTGAACTTTTCTTTTTCCTTTTCAGACGCAGCTTTCTTCTTCTTATAAACCCACTTGCAACGCACTATTTTCTTCCCTTGAGGCAGTTCTTTCAGCTCCCAAGTCTTGTTCTTATGCAATGACTCCATCTCCTCCACCATGGCTTCCATCCATCTGTCCTTTTCAGAAGTAGTAATGGCCTCCTGAAAAGTAGACGGATCCCCACTCGTAGTGGACAATGCATAATCAACCATATCCTCAAACCCATACCTCACCGGTGGCTTGATAACACGTTTGGGTCTCCCTGTGGCTATGCTCTCCAGCTGCTCCTTCTGCTGCTGATCAAGCTGTTCCTTTGGTTGAAAACCACCTGTGTCTCCACCTATATCTGTGTCACCACCTGTGTCAGAATCACCCAGCTCAATCTGTATACCCTGCTACTTGCTACTTGCTACTTTCCCCTGACTCGGATTTCTGTACCCCTTGATGTGCCTTGACCATTGAATCCTCATCAAATACCACATCTCTACTGATCACCTGCTTCCTTGCTTCCGGATCCCAAAGCTTGTACCCTTTTACCCCTTTTTCGTACCCAATAAAGATACACTATTTGGACTTCGCATCAAGCTTCGACCTCTCATTACCGGGAACATGAACATAGGCTGGACACCCAAAGATCCTCAAAACTAAGTAGTCAACCTCGTAGCAACAGTTGGACCCGCGATGAGCCAGATGCCATCGCTCCACTCTGCTCTGCTCGGTGTGCTCCCCTCACTCCGCTCAGGCATCTGGCATTTCATTAGAACTCCTTGGTACCTATCCATATGAGCCACAAGTTCCAACAATTAGTTTTATTAAACAAAAATTTTAAAATCTTTAAAAATATTGTACATTGAAAAATATTAATAATTTAAAAATTACATTGGAGACCTAGACTATCAAAATGGGACGAAGGGAGTAGTTACTTTTCGGTTTGACGCTATCAACGTTGGGTATATAGTTTGTCCTTCTTAGATTATCCCTAATAGCATAACCAAAATAAAGTTAGTAATATTGGCCTAAAAAATAAGAATAATCAAATTTAACAACTTCTTAAACAATAACCAAATTTGAGCCTTTCAATAACCAATGCTAGAAACATTTATCTAAATAACCAAAAATAGTGAGTCATACTCACAAAATTACTCTAGCACCACGAGTTTTCGGGCACGTTAATTAATTATTTATTAGGAAAATAATAATTTAATTAAAACTCATTTCAATAATAAAATTGATTAATCACACTACAAGAAATCAGGCATTTAGCGAGGAAATTGGTTTCCTCGCTGAAACTTTCCTCGCAAAAGGCACACTATTTGCGAGGAAATTAATGTTCCCTTGGTAATGGGCCAAAGTTTTAGCGAGGAAATTAATTTCCTCGCTAAAAAATTTATTTCCTCGCTAAAGACACCTTTTTTGCGAGGAAAGAATATTTCCTTGATAAAACTTGTCGCTAAAACTTTGGCGCCAACAATTTCTCCCGCCAGACAAGTATTTGCGAGGAATTGCAAAAAATTCCTCGCAAATTGTTGCAGCCAATTTGCGAGGAAAAGAAAAATTTGTCACTAAAAGGCAATAATGATTTTTGTGTTAAATTAATTGGATGCTAAAGGTCTAAACAATTTGCAAGGAATTTTTGTTGCTGCAAACAAGTTGGTATTTGCGAGGCAATATAAAATTTTGTCGCTAATGTTGAAACCAATTTGCGAGGAATTTTGGTTGCTGCAAAAAATTTGTTATTTGCGAGGCAAAAAATTTGTTATTTGCGAGGCAATATAAAATTTTGTCGCTAAAAGGCATTTTAATGTTGAAACCAATTTGCGAGGAATTTTGGTTGCTGCAAAAATATATATATATATTTGCGAGGAAATTAAAATTCATCGCTAAAAGGCAATAGTGATTTTTGTGCCATGAGTATGTGCGAGGAAATTCTGAAATTCCTCGCTAATTGTCCCCTTGAAAAAATGGCGCCAGATTTCCAAGGGGCAGGAACAAGATTTTGGGGAAAAAACATTTTGCGAGGAATTTTATGTTGCAGTTGTGTGGCTACTGTATTAAAAATATAATGAGGGAAAATAAAAATAATTTTTTTAATAAGAATTAGAATTAAATAAATGGATTTGACATAATAAGGAAAAATAAAAATAAATTTATGAATAAATTTTAATTAAATAAATAAATAATCAAAAAAACTTTTTTATTAAATAAATTGAGTTGCCAAATTCCATAATAAGGAAAAAAATTAGGGAAATTTAAAATGAATTTATGAATTACAAAAATGAAAAAAGTTAGGGGGGAAATAATTTAATTTTGATAAGAACAAATATAAATTTTGAAATTTTGGCTTAATAAGTCAAAAATACATTTTTATAAAAATAACTTTAATTTTATTTAAAAAATGAGGGAAACTAAAAAATGAATTTTTGAATAATAAAAACGAAAATTTTTATTTTTGAATTGATAGGTTTTTTGTAATTACATAATATGTATAAAATGTTGATTATATTATGTGCTAGCCACACGATCGCAACACAATTATGACGATCCACACCGTTCACTTTGTTTGTCTTGCTATTTTAATCACTCTCGCCAAATTTGAAGTCCATCGGGTATTGAAAGCCGTTTCATCGGGGACGTTGATTAATTATCAACCGACAATTTGTTTCCTTCGATCAAGTACGTAACGATAGTTAAATCACTTCATTTTTTGCATGGAGGATATAATCACTCCCACTTACAATCTAGACGGTTCCGATTCGAAAAAAACTTCTCTGATGGTCGTCGAGTCATGCATTATAGGACATTATTACTCTTAGATGCACCGAATGTGATCTGATCAGGTGGTTGCCGACATTTGATCGCCACCGTTTTCGGGGAAAGTGATATAATTGATAAGATATGAAATCGTAACGGTTTAGATCGAACATTCGAGAAATCGAGTCTGCACCTGCCTTTTAATCTTATACATCGAACTTACTTGGTTATGCACCAAGCTATTATGCTATAGGATAATGTATGTTAGCCACAAAGATCGCAACACAATTACGACGATCCAAACCGTTCACTTTGTTTGTATTGCTGTTTTAATCAATTTCGCCAAATTTGAAGTCTATCGGGTATTGAAAGCCCTTTCATCGGGACGTTGATTCATTATAAACCATTTCTTTTTTCTCCTTTGATCAAGTATGTAATGATAATTAATTTACTTCATTTTTTGCATAGAGGAGATAATCACTCCCACGTAAAACATAGACGGTTCTGATTCGAAGAAAAATACTCTGACGACCCTCGAGTAATACAATTTCACGCGTGAAAAAATTGGCCTCAATAAAACGACATAGTCTCTCTTGTATTTTTCCCTTCCCTCCTATTTTTTTTTCCCTTCCCTCCCTTTTTTCCCCCTTCTTTTTTCGTTCTTCTAGGCAGTACTCTCTCTATCACACACACACGTTCCATCTTCTAGGGTTTACTCCCGCTAGAACTTCCTCCAATACTCTCTCTCTCTCTCTCTCTGGTTCCATCTTCTAGGGTTACTGGGCTCCAATCTTCCATATCCTCAACACATTCAGTGTAAGCCGCCCTCTCTCTCTCTCTCTCTCTCGCTCGCTCACGTTTTCTCAGAGTCTTTCTTTGCATCTGTACAGGAACGTACAACAAGTTTGGAATGGAAATCAAAGAAATTTAGGCCTTCACTCGACTGGTATACTCTCTCTCTCTCTCTCTCCCTCTCCCTCCTCACTCTCCGTTTTCTGATTTTCTCGTTGGTAATAAGCTCAAATATGGTTCGGCAAAGTGACATAGCTCTCTCTCTCGATTCTCTCTTTCTCCATCTTCACTAGAAAGATTTTTTCGGCAAAGGGACAGCTTCAAAACGGCTTGAAAGGGGGAAACCAAAGAACTGGGTTTTGCTTACTCTGGTGAGTTTTGATTTTGATTTTCCCCTTAATTCTTGCCCAAATACAAGGGTTTGTTGGTATTCTAGGGTTTTGGGTTGATTCATTCAAATATATTCGCTATTGGGGCTTCTGTGTCGATTCATTCAAGAGATATTGGAGCCTTATGTGTTGATTGATTCCGTTGTGGTAGTGTATCTTGTTCTCTTCATCGAACATGTTAGATTGAGCATATCTATTAGACTTGTTTAGATTCTGGTGGTCTACTTGTTCAGACTGTTGGTTTTTTGGGTTTTTTTGGGATGGGTTTTTGCTTCTTTTCCGTATCTAGGTGTGAAAATCCGAAACTGCCTCTCCAGACTTTTTAATTTTTGCCTTTTGTGTCCCTGTTTTGCACTAGGTTCTCTCGTTGTGTTTGGGGGTTTGGTGGAGATTTTGCTCTTCCCATTTGTAGCGGTTGGCATGCAGATGGGTGGTCTCTGGAGGAGCGCGTGGCGATTGATCTTTGGTGAGTAATTTTTGTCCAAATTCTTAGTTTTGGTTGTTGAATCGAATTTTTTGCATGTCATTTGGGTTGACGTGTTGAAGGGATTCTCTGTATATAAAAATGTTCAACTTCCTAAATTATGCTTGTTAATTAACTATCTTTGGTTGAGGCAGTAAGTGATGGGGTTTGCCTTTACTGCAAGTAGCAGATAGAGTTAATTCACTTTCCCAAAGTTAGGCCATTCCATTTGCACATTTGGGACTTGTGAGTACAAATACACTTCTATTTCTTGCCAAAAAGTACAACCAAGCTCAATATCCTAATGAAGTCAGCTGGAATTAGTTTGAAAGACTTAAATACGCTTAAACACATGAACTGCATGCATTACCATAATTTATGTATTGAATTAGATCATAACTTTAAAATAAGAGAGATGAAGAAACATAAATTTACAAAGCTGATTTGAGAAGCTCAAACAATCATGTGGCTTTCCAAAAAACAAAAACCCATTCATGTCGTCCGCCAGGTATTCGACTAAATGTCTCAGAGAATATTTGTCTAACTTTCGGGCCTTCTTACTTCAGTTTTGTGAGTGGATTCTGTTGTGCGTGAATACAATTTTGTTTGTCTTTTTTTAACGGTAATTCTGCATGGTTGAAAGGTCAGTGTTCATATTCTCCGTTTAATTCGGAAAGAGAAATACTTTTTCAAAAAAAAAAAACTGCGAACGAAGGCAAAGTCAGAAATTATGTTTCACATTTTTTTGGGGTTGACAGTTAGGCTTCGTCCGAGCCAACTTACGCGGACCTCAATTATCCTCGGCCCCGAACAAGTAACGTGAGAGCATCTTGAGCATTACCTGCTGCCTGAAGGGCACAACACCAAAATGAGAGATATTCATGAACTTACGGATAGTAGACAAAGGCCAATTTGGTTGCCCAAAAGCATTTAACTTTATGGCCCTGCATGCTACCCCAAGCATATGGGACAAGAGTACTTTGAATTTGAGACTATTATTTCTTTAAGTTTAAGTGCTGAACCCATTAAATAGTTGGTAATCTGCGCCGACACTATGGATTAAAGAGACGAAAACCGTACAACTTGAAAACTTTAAAGCCAGTGACAACATATGCAATTCAATATTGGCCAATGGGCTTACCATTCTTTTTACGGCAAAAGTCTCCATTTGTACTCAAGAGACGTATCATTTGATCTCCATTTGTAGTTAATTAGTTGTACAAATTGTTTCATTTCATTTTTCTTTATTGATTTGTGAGCACAGAGGTACAAAACTTGTTGATCCTACTTCGTGCATATACTACGTGAGTTCATGTATAAGTTTCCATGTTTATGCTATGAACCTAAGTTATGAGCCACCTAATCTTTTCCTTGTACTTGTGTTGATCTGAACACATTTCCTAAAACAATCAAGTAAGGATGCGTAATTAGATAACTTGCTCCTGTGAAAGCAGAACCACTTGTAGCTAAAAGAGGAGAAGATAATCTAGATGGGTAACGCTCTTTATGGTTGCTATTTTTTTTCCCCCTTCTTGCACATTGTAAAGGGGGTGTATTGCGATGATGATAATTGTTAATCCCAGCTCATTATGAGACCTTTCTAAGGAGAAGGTCTGGGAATACAACCATCCAACATGTATTTGAGCTTCATCCTTAATTTTTTTCCTTTGATTTTTAGATTGAATTTGTACTTAATAATTCTTTACAAAAAAAAGAAGGGATTGATGTTCTCTGTGATGTTTTATGACCATGCTAATTCAGATCATTCTGTGATCGATACATTCTTCGTCTTATCTTATGAGGGAACATTTTTACGCTTATTTTTTATTTCGTCAATTGATTAGATGACTGATTTGCAAACACCAGTGATGTGATAATGGGAAACAAGGCTCATGCTTGGCATTATTTGGTTAACTTTTGTTCCATTTGCTCTTCTTGTGAGCACTGGCATGCATCAAGATACGTACCAGAGATGAGAGCATCAGATGTTGGTAGTGGCTGCCCAAGTGGAATTTAATCCTGTGTGGTTGATCTTATGGTAGCAATTCTTTTCAATTAGTCTTTAGTTTAAATGCTGAAATTGTGCTATTAGGAGTTGGTAGTAGTTGCTGAAATTGTGCTATTTAATCCTGCTAATAGTTAGGAAAGTTGCTGAAACTGTGATTTTGGAGCAGGAAACTGTTTGTTTTAGCTGCTGGATTGTGTTTGAAGTGCTGAAAATGCACTATTAGGTGTTGAAACTGCATCGTTGGGTGCTGAAAATCCTTGTTTGGTGCTAAATTTGCACGTCCTTTGCACTATGATAGACATTTACAGTATTATGAATCTGTTCACAGAAGCAGAGAACATTAATCTGAATCTGAAATCCTCTGGTTTAACTGTGACATGCTCTGTTTCCTTAATCTTTGCTGGCTTCATCTTAGTCATGCTTGAATTTTCTGATTGAAGAAGCCTATGAATTGCTACCATAACGTCAAATTGATTTCTGATTATTGATTTAAACAGACGTGAATTCTGCATTGGAGTTGGCATGTGAAGGCTTCAAGCTGCCAAATTTGGAATGAAGGAGTGAAGGACCTTAAGTACTGGTGTGGGGTTCTGAAACTTTTAAGACTTGTATTTTGTTGTTGGGTTCATGCCTTGTTGCTTGATAATTTGTAATTTGAACTATGTAACTTCTGTGGTCAGTAACATTGTAACTGGGGTTTTGGAACCAATTGCTGTGGTTTTTTAGAAGGAATGGTGGTTGTGGTTTTTTGTAATTTTTAATCTCAGGTTCGGGTACCCAAACGGTTCGGGGATTACCCGAACCACGTTTGGTTCGGTTACGGTTTCAAGATCCCCTACCCGAACGGTTTTCGGTTCGGTTATGGGTACCCGTCTGGGTTCGGTTATACCAGTAAACGAACCGAACCGCCCCATTGCCATCCCTAGTTCCTTTCGAGTGCACCATTTTGCGAGGAAATAATTTGTTAGTAAACATGTATATTTAGCTAGGAAATTTGAGTTGTTGCCATCTAGTCCACCATTTTGCGAGGAAAATACTGCATCACCAAACATATGAATTTCCTCGCAAATGAATTTCCTCACAAAATGGTTCACCATTTTGCGAGAAAAATTCTGAATCGCCAAACACATGAAATTCCTCGCAAAATGAATTTCCTCGCAAAAGGGTTCACCATTTTGCGAGGAAAATTCCAAATCGCCGAAAACATGAAATTCCTCGCAAATGAATTTCCTCGCAAAAGGGTTCACTCATTAGCGACAAGTTAAATTTCCTTGCAAAAAAAAATCTTTTTAACGAGGAAATAGAATTTTGGACGCGAAAAACAATTGGAGACTACCCATTTGCGAGGAACGAACGACGAATGAAAATACCTCGCAAAAAACCTTTTGCGAGCAAATTAAGGCATTTAGCAAGGAATTTATTTCCTCGCAAAAACCCTGATTTCTTGTAGTGTCACTTACAATACGTCAAACGATAGATCCAGTCACTACATTTCCGAAATATCATAACTTAAGTCTAATATTACAAATGGAAAATGGAAGCACATTATTTCCTCCGTCTCAATTTATTAGCCCTTTTTGGGAGTTTAAAACATTTTTTTTATTATTGAATCTCTATGTTGACCGTGTGCCACATTATTTTTTTTATCAGCAAAAAATAATACTTAACCTTTGAAGGAGGTACAAAGATTAACAAGGAGAGGCTGAAAAGGCATCAAAACTAGGGAGGGCATCCCAACAAAGTTGGCAGCCCCTCAATAGAGAATCACATGCCCACACCCAAATCCAAAATAGAGCACGCAAGATGCCTACTCGAAACACAAAAGTATCAGATTTAACAAGAAGACATGCCCACCAACTAAACCAACAGATGCTACAATAGACAAGTACATAAGCGAGAGATACATAAGAGAGCTAAAGCAATGACTAACTAGCATATCGATCAAGAACATTGAAGCCCTGCAAGGAAATTGTAGTTGCTGCAACAATTCTAGCAGTGTTAACAAACTTGGAATTCCATGGTGTGGTGAGGATTGTATCTTCTACCCTGGTTGTTGTATTTTCAACTATCGAGAGAATTATTCTGTGGCTTTGTAGGATTTTGAAAAGTCTTTTTCATTTAACCAGAGCCCTCGTCTAAGTTCCACCGCCAACAACGGTTAGATTGTGGATAAGGGCTGGGGTGAAGGCTATTCTGGCGTCCCACACTCGATTGAGGCCTTTTCTGTTCGTTCTTGAGAAATGGGGTTTCTGAAAAATTGGGGGTTTCAACCATATCAAAGACCTTTTGGTGATTCTAGCTTTCTGGTTGGCAGTTCTTCCAAGCAGATGAGGGTATCAACTGGTGGAGATCATTATACTCTGTTTGTTGATAATCTACCCAACAGTGTTGAAATACCCAAAAAGTTCTTCTCCAACTGTGGTAAGGTAATTGATGCTTTCATCCCTAATAAAGGGAGTATAAAGACATGAAATAAATTTGGATTCATCAGATACAATAATCATAGTTCTGTGATTAATGCAATTACTCGAGCATCAGGGTAATGGATTGGTAGAAGAAATTTAGTTGTGAAAAAAGGCAAGTTTTGAAAGAAGATATCAAAAACCATATCATGGAAAAATCACGCCTGGTTTGAACAGATTTTCCCCTTTGCATTATGCTCAGATTTTGAATGAGGATGGAAAAGATAGTTGCTATAGAAATAAAGATTTCACCCAAATTAAGGATTTGGAGAAAAGGATTACTATTAATTTGGTACCAACTGCATCTGAATGGCTCTAAAGAAGTGCGATAGCTGACCTCAAAGAAGTTTTAACCCCTGAGATTATTCTGAATGCTTTCACAGAATTGAAATTCAAGGATGTGCAAGTCAGATCGATGGGTGGTAAATTCATGCTTATTACATTTCCAAGCTTTGAAGACAGAAATAATGCTTTAGAGAATCAAGTTATAAAAGGGTGGTTTCAATCCTTTAAGCATCGGAATGGTGATGCTGCTAGCCTCTCAAGATTGGTATGGCTTAAGATTAGAGGAATGCCTTTGAATGCCTAGGAATTGAAATCTTTTAAGAAAATTGCTGAATTTTGGGGTGAGTTTTTAACCCTAGAAGAAACATTGAGTATGGAAACTTTAGATGTTGGGAGATTACTCATGGTTACTAGTTGCAAGTATAAAATTGATGAGTGGATTAATGTTACAGTCAAAGGCAGGTATTATCATGTTAAAGTTTGGGAAGAAGAGTGCAATGACCCTTTTGACGCCAAAGGAGTAAAACACAAAGATATCCAGTTCAGCACCAACAATGTTTCTAATCCTGTTAAGGATGGTGCTTCTCATATCGAAATGCTGAACAAGGAGAATATGGATGGCTGGTTCTGGAAGATATTGTCCAAGAGACTCCTATTCAAATTCTGGAGGAGAATCAGATTAATAAGATTGATGCCCAGATTGTCCAACAAAGGAAGAAGACTGATAGTACAGAATCTGGTGGAGAAGATGATGACAAGGATTACAACAAGGATGATGCTAAATATCTAGTGGATGACATGGCCAAGCATGGTAGTAAAGATACTGACAAAGAAGCCAACAAGGATATTGGAAAAATCACATTGAGCCACTCTACTCAACTTGCTGGGGCAGGTGGAAAGACATTAATATCAGATGCTATTAATGAAGAAATAAAAGAGCAACATTTCAGTGTCCCTATGTCAGCTAAACTCAGCACTCAAGATAAAAGTGGAAGAGTTAATGAGGAGATGTCAACGAAGCTCAAACCATTTGGGAAATGAACAAGCTCAATGGAATTGGTTACGATGGAGATGAGGACGAGGTCATAAGTAAAATTGCTGAAATGATAGATCATGATTAGGTAAAGGTTGCTGCACTTTAGGATCCCTCTTGATTATGTCATGGATCGTCAGAGGTTTAAGTAAGCAGGAGAAAAGAGGCCGGTGGTATCTGCTCTTCCATCTCAGGAGTTGCTAGTACTTATGTTGCTGCTTTTGATGGTCCGGTTAAGAGTCTTAGCTTTCATGTCTGTGTCTGCTGCTGCTGATTTTTTATGAAGTTTCATTTGTTGGTTCTGATGGAAATTGGAATGGGTGTTTTTCTTTTGCTGCTGCTATTTGTTCTTGGAGTTGTTGCTACTGTTTGCTTCCTGGAGTTTCTCCTTCTTGCTGCTGCTACTGTTTGTTTCAGCTGCTTAAGCTTATTGTCTTTACTAGTATGGAATTGATATTGGGGTGTTCTCATCATTGGGTTGGGTTTATCTGAAGTTTCATTTGGATGAGTCAACATCTTTGCTGGATTCAGACTCATTTGGGGATATATTTTCTGGATTCAATCGATTTGATGCAATAGTGCTGGAGTTGTTGCGACTGTCTGGTTATCTATGCTCCATCCGAGCTTCATCCTGTTGGCTTTATTGGAGTCCGAATTGGAGTCATGAAGTATTGTTGATGTTGATCCCAATTCTGGAGTTGATTTGTAGCTGCTCTACGGTGGAAGTTGCTATATCTTACTTTGGTTTCCTTTAGTGTAATTTTATCTCATTTTGGGCTGGTCTTCCCTTGTCTAGGTTGACCCCTTGTTAGCCTTTGTTATTTCCCTTTCGGGTCTGTGGTGGCATATGATTGTCGCGGAGAGGGGTGCTAACCTTGTTGGGATGCCTCTTTTGCGTTTTGATGCTATCTCCCATGGATCCCTTTAATCTTTGTAATCCGTTTTCAAAGATTAATAAATCTTTTTTGCAGTGCAAAAAAAAATAAAAAATGACACAACACGATTACAAAATGGCACGGCACGATTAAGTAAACGGGCAGGCAAGACACAGCACGACATGGTTTAGTAAACGGGCCGGTACGGCATGGCACGGCACGAAGCACAGTTGGCACGAAATTAAATGGGTCCTGCCGGCACTGCACGACCCGTTTGATAATTACACTCTATTCACTTTGTTTAGTATTTATAATTCTGTGCAAGTGTTATATGGGACCTTTACATACACCCCAATCTAAAAACGAATTCCCAAATACTATTCTTCACTCTCGAAAATACTTCACATGACACTAGCTAGCCGTTCTATTTTAAATAAAAGTACTAATCTAGGCACAAGGAATTCATCCACTTTCATCCTCAACCCACCAATCCCAGAGGTAGCTGCCTGCAGACTTGGTAATTCAAACAATGAAATTGTGAATATTGCAAACCTCCCGATTTCAGTGACAAAGGTACATCAAACAAAATCACCTCAATTTCATGTACACTTCATACAATTAAAGAAACCTAACTCATTGGTCAAAAGTACAGCCAAAATATATGGCAGTTAAAGGAGCAGTGCAACTTGTAGATTTTACCCAGAGGTTCATCTATGTGGGCATGCTCTGTGTGCAATCGAGGCACAAATGCAATGGAAAATGGAGATTTCTGGTGCAACTACTGCAACTAAAGCGTGCCACCGTTCACAAGGTTAATGCATTATGCTTTAGGGAAATGAATATAAATACTATACCACTTGACATTAACAAGTTGACGCGCATGTACGTTGATACACACCTCGTATAATAAAATGGTCCGTGCAAACAGTGGGACCGTTCGAGAATGGATACTAAGATACTTTCATGCTAATTAGACTAGACTTTTGCAATAATAAGAGGAAGTCGTAGGTTCGAGAGCTCAGGAAAAGATGCCTAATATGTTTTATAGTCCTTTTTTTTTTTTTTATCGAAATGTTTTATAGTCCTTAATTCCATAATGAACCACCTCTATCTTAATTAATGTTTGGTTTATGTACTATTTTGGTCCTAGATTTCATTCTAGTCCCAGTAAATTTGATTATTCCAATATAATCCTTGTAATAATGATTTTACTTCAACGTTTTAGAACAACTCGAGCAACTCCAACCCCAGCCTTAAAAAATGACGTGGAGGACGGAGGACCAAACGGATCATTAATTTGGCACCAAAGTTCTAACCCAACCCACCTAGGCTTTTCATCCCTCAAATCCACGTGGATTTGAGGGCACCCCATCTCCTGCTAATTTTGAAGAGAAAATTTTCAATTTTTTTGACCGTTAGTTCTAAAAACTAGTCGTTCTAAAATTTGGTTTTTTTAATTATGGGAGCTCTATTCTTTTCATCTTTTGGGCTATAAATATGGATTAGCATAAAATATTTTTTCCCATTCACATAATAGATTCTCAAGACTCTCAATTTCCTTTATTTCCTATGCAACAAAATCTCAATTTTTTAATGAGGTATCACCACTTGAAACTGACAAAACTCCAAACAAGAACTTTTGATGTAAAAAACCAAGCATATATAACGGTTAAATTTGCATGTACAAATTAAATTTAGCAAATCCAATTATTAGAGTTCACAAAAATAAAAAATTTATAAAATAATAGAATTTAAAACAAGGGTAGAGAGAGAGAGAGAGAGAGAGAGAGAGAGAGAGAGAGAGAGAGAGGGTATAATATCGAATTGGAGATGCCAAAATACTACAAAAGCCTTTACAAAAATTTGGTATCTACAATTTGAAGCCATGAACTAGAGATGCTCTTAACTGTCTAAATAATGAGGTGAAGTGTCTAACGAATTTCGACATGTCGATGATGTGTATACAATAAAATTACTAGTTCATTAATAATAGGACCAATGTGGAAGGAATGGAACCCCTTATGACCCATACCCCAGTCCAAACACTTAAACCATATGATTTATTGATGTCCGGTCAAAATGATTTTTTGCGTGGATAGACAACTCGGTTGGTCTAACAAGATGAACAATTAAAATTACTACAATAAATGAATGTTGGGATCCATAACGGTGGTGGCGGAAAGATTTAAACTCAAGCCTATACTCTGCTTAGTGCTTAGTATCTTGGCTTGTTCCTCGATGTACTCTTTGTCGAGTTTTAATAAATCTTGTTGCCGATCAAAAAAAAAAAGGATTAAACACAAAATTTTGTGGGCTATATCAAGATCAAGATTAGGGTTGGCCATTTCATCCGTCCCGTCCGAATTCGATCCGATCCCCGATCCGAATGGATCGGCAATATGGAGATCTGTTTGGAGATTGGATAGGATATGGGGATTTTTTTTAAAATGTTTGGGGATTGGATAGGGGGTGGAGATAGGCATGTCCTCGCCCTGAATCCGCTCCGAATCCGTTCCCCGCTCCGTCCCCGCTCCGCCCCGTCCCCGATCTGCCCCGTCCCCGAATCCCCGAAATATAGGGGTCTATTCATGAATTATGAAACTTTGGGGTCTCACTGAAGTTTCTCCGAATATATGGGGTTACACCAAAATTTCTCCAAACACATGGGTCTCACTGTAATTATTGTTCTAGGGTTTAAATCTACGTATTGTTTTTTTGTATCACAAATAAATAGAAATGCGAGTGCGTGGAGTTATTCTTGGGGTGAAGTGCAGGCGTCATTTAGGAATTTCCATTACGCCGTTACCTAATGCTACCTTAGTTGTTGGTATCTTGTTGAAATTTAGTTCAATTTTAATTATGACACTTGTTTTGGGTGATCTATGACTGTTTTTGTTGGTTCAGAGACTACTTGAAGGTAGTCAGTGTTGTTCTTTGAATACTTATCATTTGCTGCTATCATATTCTGTTTCTTGGGCATATCAACAGTGAGTTGTAGACTTGTAGTCTCTTTTCCTTTGAAACAATTATGTATGTTATCCACTAGACAACCCATGTTGCATTTAATCAATTTTAATTAATGTCATGAATATACATAAGAACTCTTCATAATTTCTACTTTTCTGCACTCTTTATGTTGTTCTACAAACACATGAAGTTTTACACGCCCAGGGGTTGCCCAGTGATTGGATTTTAGGGAAAATGATTTATAATTGGGCTTCTATAACTATTTACTTGTTACTCTAGGAAAAATGATTGGATTCCCGAAATTCTCGTGGGGATCCCCGTTCCCCATTTGGAGCGGGGATGGAGGATAAAATAAATCCCCGTTGGAGATTGGATAGGGGATGGATATGAGTAAGGGGTTTGGGGATTGGGGGTGGAGATAGTAGTCTCCGGCCCCGATCCGTCCCCATGCCCATCCCTAATCAAGATAACTCAAAGTAGGTACTTTCAAACTTCCATCACACATCCATTAGTAAAGTTAAATATGCCATGTTAAATTCATTTTCTTTCTTTCCCGAAATAGCAAAAAGTTGATGGTTCCATTGTGGGTGCAGTTCCCACGGCATAATTCATAGCTAGGTGAAAAAATTAGGTAAAGAGACACCAATTGGTAACAAATACAGATACAAGCCCAAAAGCCTAGATCTGTTCCATATATAAAAGAATCTTACTCTTGCTTCGGTATATACCCTAAAGTAGGGGCCATGTCCAAGCAATGCGTAAAATTCTCCGCGGCCGTGGTTAGATAGTTGTGCCCTAAGGATCAAACCAAAAACACACAAAACCAATTGAATACAAAGATAACAGATTTTACGTGGTTCAGCAAATTGCATGTATTTGGAGGATTTACAAACTCTCACCCAATCTTATATCCAAACTCACAAACTTTATGATCTCAGTGATGCTTTACAATGTTAAGAGGCCGTTTGCCGCTTAGTTTTTGCATTTTCCAATTTTACTTATCATCTTTTGGGTGTTTGGAAGTTGTCCCCCGAAACACATTATCGGAGAATGAGTTCTCTGTTTTTCACTTTAGAGAAGAGAAGTCAGAAAGAAGTGCTGAGCTACTTTTCAATGAACTATGCACATAAAGTAAAGCTAGCGGACCAATGATGCAATATAAGATAGTGTGGTTTGAGTCAGAATCAGGACCACACTGAAGACCACATGGGTTACTCATATAAGATGTTGATGTTGGTAATAAAAAAATCAAAACGGAAACTAACACCAAAATCATAACTAAAATCAGTGACGGCTCTAGGAATTCTTGAGAGGGTGTTTAGAAATTCTACTACGGTCTTCTAGAAATCATAACTGCATATAAAAAAAAAATCTACAAATATCAACAATGGCACCAAAAGACAACAAAATATTTAGCAGATTTAGTAAAATTGCCCTCGACGACTTTGCATATTTTGATTCTCTCCATTTTCGTTTTGTTTTTGGAGAGGTGAGAGCCCAAAGAATAAAGATAGACGTTCTAGATCCGTCCCCTACCGCTTTTTATAAATTACATATCTTTTTTCTTTTTGATTAATTACAAATCAGTCCCTGGATTGTGGGTTGGGCTAAGTTTGGACCAAAATTTGAATGAGTTGGGCAAAATAAAATTTTATGGGAGGGGCTAAAATGTATCCATCATTGGGATTAGGCGTTCAAACATTTTGGGTAGGGTGTTCAAACATTTTTTGAAGGGTGTTTAAACATTTTGGTTAGGGTGTTCAAAATGACAAAAAACTAAAAAAGAAAAAAACTACATGTATTTCTAAAAAAAATAAAAATTCAGGGTGTTCGGGTGACCACTCTAGGCTCCACTTGGAGCCACCTCTGACTAAAATATTGTAATTTTTTAATAATTTTTGAACAATTTTAGGCTGTGTACTCTTGTTATTTTGTGATCTAGGGCGCAAATGATTGTCAGGGGGTTTAGGTGCCAACATAGTTGGAATGTTCTCTCTCCTTTGTGATGTTGTTTTGGCCCTAATCCATCTTATTGTAATCTCTCTTTATCTATATATTTCTTCTTTGCTGAGGAAAAACAAAATCATAACTAAAATTAGCAGTTTTCTTTTCATCCCAACAATAACCAAAACAATCGGTTACCGGTTCGGTTCGATATTTCACAGAAATTGGTGGTCAACATTTTAGTTACCCAACCATAATTAACAAGGTTAAGTGCAATTAACACAAAGTGAATTCATCTCAAAATAGTATATACATCAACATAAATTTCCTCAGGGAGAGAGAGAGAGAGAGAGAAGGGAGAGGGGGAGTTGGGAGAATAAGAGGAAGTGAGGCTGAGGCGCATACCCTAAACTATAAATGTGAAAATTGTATAAATATAGTATATACATCAATGCATATGGTATTTTAGTATTAAAATTGAGCTTCGATTTCCGTTACGGTTCACTTTCAGTACAATGGTTATACAAAACCAAAACCACAATTGAACCGGCCAGTTTTTTCTAGTTAGAAACCAAAACCAAAACTGCAGTTAAAAATTAATTAAAAACCATCTGGTTCAGTTCGGTTAATCATTGCTTCGAGTGAGATTGTCACCCTATGATTGGTTGCAATCCGGGTTTTATTTGGTAAATCTAAATTTTCTTTGATGAGTATTCAGGTCATTTTACGTGGACCTCAACTAATATTTAAAAAATAATCTTCGGTGGTCTCAGGACTAAATTAAATTATAATCTTAAAGAGCTTCTCACAATTTTGCTCTCCCTTGTCCCACTATTCAATTGTGCGTTGTACAGTATTCATAGACGAGCTTCAATAACTACTGCATGCAGATCATGGTTCACGAGTCACGACATGACACGGTAGCAAATGCTAATTCTTCTTTTAACATTCCGGTGCGAGTTCGAATCACAAAATTAGTTCCTCGTAGAGATTCGCGGGTGAATATAACAAATCACGAGATCATTTATAGCTCTCTGGATCACCTACCATGATGATTACTGAACAATCGTATTTGGCATAATTTGGACACTTAACAAAAGAATGTATATGCAGATAATTTGGTTTTGTATTGTTATTTTCAGTAACGTCATACATAAATTCACTTGCGTTACCAAAGCTAGTAGGTCTCCCTAAAGTTTACCTAACAGGGAAGCAGATTTTCCCCGGCTTGTAGGTTTGTAACTTTTACCTGCTATTCATTACCCTCACCTTCTAATTGTTTTCAAGATCGGGATTTCGGGCCAACTTTCGAACCTCCACTAATATTAGCGCCCTTGAGTTAATGATTGGGCAAATCACCATCTGTCCGAAGAGCCTTTTTTTTTTGGCTGGAGGTGGGAGTACACCGTACATGCGAGCTCCCTAGAGAAGAGGCCTAGTTTTTCATTTGATAAAATGGGAATCTCATAAAATCAATGAGTTAATTTTAGTAAATGAGGAAACCATTTGCTAAAATAAATCATTTTTCAATCCATGATGAGATTTTCATTTTATCAAATGGAAAAGTTGGCCTAAGCCATTTGCTTGTACCAATTCCTTAGGGCTTGTGCTTACATTTCTTAGTCAAATGTTACAGCTTCTAAGCCAAAAAGTTTGACAAGGTAACCTAGTCTAGTTCTATTTCTATACATATTTCGTCTACATTGAAGAGGGAGGTTTGAGGATGAATAAATTCCCATCTTATGAAAAGTCAAGCTTGATTCAAGCCAGCAAAATAACCTATTTTCCAGTTTTGAAATCCCCTCTTTTGAATAACATAGGCATGTGTGGGTGTGGGCATATATTAAGTATTCACAAGCCTGTTAGTTTCAAGGAGCTGTTTGGTTGAATGCCAGACTTGAAGATGGAATAGGGGATCTTGTAGTGCGTCAGAGTTGTAATGCGGCATCAACAATTCGGATTTCATCTAGGCCTTTGCATGATCTGAATCTTCCATTGTCGAAATAAAATTCGAACCGTTGATTACAGAGATCAATGACTTGTATCCCGGGCTATAGGATTGTAGTGTAGCACCGCACTACAAGATCCCCGGATCCACTTAAAGTTTGAGTACTTCATCATTCATCAAGTCTCTCGATCATCTTTATGTTTCTCATTAATTATTTGTTAATGTTTCCTTTTTTTATATAAATCTTGGATTCTAATTAGGGTTTGGAAGAGAGACGAGGAGTTATATGATTCAATTGTCTGCCTCAACATTTAAGCCCTAACTTGCATCTCTTAAGCAGGGTTGAGAGAAAGAGTTTTAGTAGTAATAAACAAAGCCAACTTCCCAATCGAAACCCTTAAAGAAGGAAGAGGGGTTTAAAGGGTAATTGGCCTCCTTGTCAATAAGAAAGATTTGATGAGATTGTGATGGGTACCAATAGTTTTGAATGCTGTGGACCCACATAGAAAAATAATGTCAGATCTATTACCCGAAATAGGCAAACACCATCAACATCAGAAAACTGACACGTGGACCACTAGCCATTTTGGGAAATATATAGCTTTAAGGAAGTCACGTCTCACATGGGCCTCTCTGCCTAATTAATTTAAGTCTCTGTCAGCCCAGTAGTAAAGTGTAGGGCTCTATCCACTTGCTTGCAGTAATCTTTTCCAGTACGTCACAGTCTCTCTTGTCATGCAGAGAATACATCCCATGATCTAAAAGTCTGTGTTGTGGGATGGGTCCAACATTTTACATTGGCTCAAAGCTTTAACCAAGTGGTAGTCATGGCTTTCCTTTTTTTCGTTTTAGAACAGATTCTCTGCCCTCCCCAACTTTACCATTATGACCTGCTTGTTTGGGCAGTAGAGAGTCAGATAGCTAGGTTAAAAAGGTTTTTCTCCTGTGTTTGGTTGCTCTTAGAACTCCGATTGTTTGTCCAAATTGTAAGGTTTAGTATATCTTATCCCACCTCACACCCTATCACTAGTTTATCCGGGTGTGAGGAATTACAGGTGCTAGCAAGTTGCGGAGTCAGAAATTCTACTTTTTTTTTTTTTGGCCAAACAATAACTGATGATATTATTAATCTTAACCAAAATACATTAGGCAGAAACTCGTCTCTAGAAAGAGAACCAAGAAACCGGGGCGGTCCCAAATGGGTGCAACTGGAGACCTGGGTTCCTGCACAACTCCAAATATCCTCGCGTATTAGCCCCTAGTGAACTCATTTCCCAGTTGCTAAAATCAAACGGAAAACTCAGCCTAATTTTTAGGTTAATTAAGAAAATTATTTGGGTTTGGCCGTTGCAAATTCTTTGAGTGAAAAAAATTTCTTAAAATTTCTCTATTGTGGGGTAAACATTTCAAAATTTTCAAGTTATCAATTAGTTTTTAGGTCGCATGTATAAAATTAAACTGGGGCTATGCACATGCACATAATATCATCTTTTTTTCGATCCTCGCAAGTAGCGATATATACGTGATTCGGACCCCAACTACATACAAATCCTGTGTCTACCGCTACAAGTAACGATGGCAAAAAACAATATTTCACCATAAGCTTCGATGGAAATCCAACCGAAAAAGTAGAAATAGAAAAACGAAAAAACCCCGTAACATCACAAACCGTCCTATTAATTCCATTATGGGTAGAACCACTGCGACCACTCACAGATCTTCAATGACCTTGAGATGCTAACATAAGCCACAACCATGAACATCGACCAACCAACAACCACGTGTTGTCGCGTTGGCAACGATGGAGGAGGGGTCAATGGTACAAGGAAGCTGAGTGAAAAGAAAATGGGAATGACACAAAGAAACTCTTAGATTTGAGGTCAAGAAAGAAAACCCTCACTGAAAAGGAGTTATTGAAATTGAAAAAAAAATCATTTACTGAGGAAGAAAAACTTAACTATCAAGCGTAAAACCCTCCACTCTTGCCGCTGCATAATGGTGGTGAAGCCCTAGGGCAAGGGAGGGAAAGAAAGAGAGACGGCTAAGTTTTTTCTCAGAGAGATAGAGAGGTCAGCCGATAATCATAAAAAAATCAACTGAGGAGGGCACTTGTTAGTCATAAGTTCTAAAATGTTTTTTTCCTATCAAACACATTATTATTTCAAGTCCAAGTTCTATAGGCTTTAAAGCTTGGTTTTCTTACTAAATTGGAAGAACTAATTTCACATGCAATCAATACATGAATTTGAATATGCGAAAAGCATACATTGAAACGCCTTGCAAGTCATCAAATACGAATCAATGTTCTTGATCTGAATAATACAAATCGTGTGAGACAAAACGAGCTATATTTAAAAAAAAGAAATTTGAGTAGTTGATAAAAGATTATGTTGTCATTCGAACTCGGCCCATTCCCGGTCGGATTCGGCCCACTACAACCTCCAAGTTCTGAGGAGAAGTGAGGCAGCCGAGGCTGCTAGAGATGCTTTAAGCCACACAGATACCATCTTCGACTTCTGCCACACTTTATCAGCTACGAACATATTGTTATCGTCATCCCAAATTCCCAATACATCAACTGATTCACGCTATATACGTCTACATGAAATCTTATGGATTATTATGCCATTAATTATATATGCATAGCCATCGAGGGGCCAAGGAGCTCTTTTGCTTGATATATGCAATAAAAACGAGATAGCAATGTATGACATATGCCCAGTCCTTTTTAAAAATGGTGTTATGGACACATATTTGAATACAGATGTGTACGGATCTATTTTATATACATAGACTCCCCATAATGTATGTCAGATCTACACATATAGAATAGCTACACATACCTCTGTTTTCGGATCTATGTCTAAACATCTATGTTCAAAGGGGGCGGGGACCCTCCAAAGCACTATAGGTTTGTAGTCCTCCAATCAGTCATTCGTTTGGCAATCAACGGTTTGGATTATCTTCACGTTATCTTTACGTAAAGATAAGTATTTATACGTAAAATAATCGGGACCGTTGATTGCCGAACAAACAGCTGTGAGTGGGGATTACAACCCTGTAGTGCTTTGGGGCAGCCAACCCACATACATGAAGAGAAGAAGCGGGGGGTTCCTTGATATTAAGGTGTTCAAAGCTTTTTCCTTAGCTTAATCGAGATGCTGTGAGGGTGAAAAACATGTGTCTAGTAAGAACAAATAAGCAAAATCCTAACATGTGTGCAATCAATGTCAACAATAATGTAAAGGTCACTTTCTTAGTACCAATTCCTATTCATACGGCAATAAAGTATGTGGGCATATGAAACTCATGCCTTCAGCTCTAATTTGGTAAGGAAAGCAACTTGTTTGCGTAAAAATGCCAACTTCTCAACAATTATTTTTTGACTGCCCCATCTGGAAAGACACTATGCAAATTGTGCCTCAATGATTCTCCATCAGCTACAACATTTATATGGAGTGAAAATCTGAAATTAAAATTCCATTCATTCTCTTTATCCCTAAACACTGACTTCAATGTACGTATTTGGACCATATCAGCATGCTTATTATTAGTGTAAGGATATGGAAGCAATGTTAATATAGAATTGGATGTTTCACCAAAATTCACCCTTAGTATTAAGTACTTTCAAAAGGACATCTCTCTAATTGGTGTGTTTTCAATTTTGGGCGCCATTTATGGTTAAATATTGATATGGGTCCTAGGGATAAAAATCTGATATCATAAACATGAAGAATGCTGCACATGTCTGTTGGAAATCCGGTCTGAAATTTTTTGATGATGATGGCGACGTCTCTGCTACTCCAATTTGCTCCGCAAAAACAATTCGAGACATGTTGAAACAACGATTTCCTAAAGACAGTATTTGCCCCCATCAAATGGTGTGCACCAAGTTACAGCAAATCCGCCTTCAAGATACAACGAAACCGAACTCGAAATTCTTTCTGTTTGCGTTTGCACAAACGAAAACAGACAAAATATCCGCTAAGTGAAAATAAGAAAATCAAGAACCACTGTGTTTTGTTTCTTGCAAGGCAACAAAACACAGTAGGAAAGCCGAACTGTATAATAGGAGGAGATGTTTTGTGAGAGATCAATTTTTTTTTTATTCCTACGGAAATCCCTTGCCTATTTATAACCTTCAAGCATCACATTGGATGCTAACAGATGCAACCCATTGAAAAGGAATTACAACTCTTAGGAAATGGCACCTTAATTGAGTTAATCTTACCATTTAAACATTGCATATTTCGGTGCTTTATCAATTGAAACTATGCATGACATTAACCAAAGCACCCATTCGGTGCTAACTAGAATTAACCGTAGGCAACCTTTCGGGTAGAAAATAAATCAATGCACCTTTTGGTTTAAATCCAATAACAACATCTAATTAGTGTAAAACTAATCCATGCAACTTTCCACTTCTCTCAACAAAAATAATCAACACAACTCTTAGGCATAAAAACTAAAAGTTGCAACTCCACATATAAAATGTGACTTTCCAAAGGACTACGAATATTTTAAAAAAACACCCAAAATAATAACTTATTTATTTTGAAAAAAACCCAACAATGTCTTCGTCATTCATATGCTTCATAACTTAGCTGGTTGGGAAGAGTCATTGTAGGTAGATGAAACGTAACATCTAGCAGTGTTTTGGAAACTTGTATTTTTTTTCTTTTCAAGAATCAATATGGGTGTTTGGCAAGCTTAAACTTACCTCAATTAATTTTAAGTATCGAAAAATGAGTGCTAAATTTTTTAAGAAGAAAGCTAGGGGTGCATACGGTCCAGATTGGACTGATTCTTGACAAATCCAGTAACCGGACCATTCTGACCGGTTCTAGAAAATTAAGAACCAAAACCTAACCAATACACAAGTAGAACCTGTCCAGATCCAAACCGCAAGACCGGACCGGTTTTGGTTCATTCTTGGGTGTACCCAATTAGCATTGGAACACTTTTTCACAACACGTGACCTCAAAAGATTATTTAGAATTTGGAGCACCAAAACTCATAAAATAATTATAGGATTGTACACGATTTGAAACCAAATATGGACCACATGATACATATAGTACTTGACAATCTACCATCAATAAACAACTATAAAAATTGACGAAAACAACTAATAAAGTAGTTCAAAAAAAGAATGTGATAGTCTAAAAACGAGAAAATAAATTCATCAGCATGTCTTAGTAGGGAATTAAGATTAAAAATTGGGTATTAGTATGTTCAAATTGTTATAGTATTGTATTAAAGACTTTCTAACAAAATAGATTTCTACTCTTAATAGACATAAGAATACCTTACTAGCGAAAAAAAGTATTACTTTACCAAATCAAGATACATATAATTATGTACACGTATATATATTTTTACAGTCCGGTTCGGTTCTAACCATGGTTCTTAAATTGAGAATCAGTAATCGAACCATTATTACCGGTTGCATAACCTAACCAAATAGAACAGTTTGGTTCAGATCGGATCGGTTTAGCGGTTATATCGGTTTTCTTATGCACCCCTAAGAAAAGTTGTTTGATAAATTATCCTGAGCTGAATTAAAATAGCTATTTTCATTAAAGATAATTAGATTTGATTAACTTGTTGGTGATTGTTCTAGCTTAGTTTTATTAATGGATGTCGTGTGTTAATTGGTGGAGAGGCGATGACCATGTGATGTGGTGGGGAAATGGTGGTAAGATTGATGGTTGTGGTTGCAGCTGGTAGTGTAGCGCTAATGGTTGTAACGAAGGTAGTATGGTGGTGGTTCTAACAGAGGTGGTGTCAAGGAAGGGATAAAGTTGTGCGGGCGTCAAAGCTCATTTGAACTTCATAGTTAAGCGTGCTCACTCTGAAGCAATCTAGGATGGGTGACCTACTAGAAAGTCCAAGAAACTTGGGCGGCCAAAGCGGACAATATTGTGCAAGGCAGAAGCGGATCGTTACAAGAAGAGCTATGAATGTAGCACTGTACATGATGGAGAGGTAGTGGTGGTTCAGACACTGGTGGTGGTGGTGGAGGGATGGCAATAGTGGTGGAGTGGTGATGGTGATAGTGATAGTAGTGGTGGTAAGAGTGGTGGCTCTAGAGTTGTGGTGGTGATAGTAATTGCAGCGATTTTGGAGCGAAGATTGTATTACTGATAGGGGTGTAAACGAACCAAGCCGAGCCAAGCTTCAACATGTTCAGGCTCGGCTCGACCAAAATTGTGTTGGCTCAAGCTCGGCTCGAGCTGCAAAACTTAGGCTCAAGTTCAGCTCGCCATTTTTTTCCAAGGCTCGAGCTCGGCTCGCCTTAGCTCGTCAAAGGCATTGCAAGCTCTCAAAAGTGTTGCAAGCTCAAGTGGAGCAGGTTTGGTAAGGGTGCTCTACTTATAGAGGACCTGCAGAAGAAAATTTTCTTCAGTACAAGATGTGGGACAAAAACAAAGCAAGTGGGAGTTGGAAACCTCTTGTTTTGCACTTTACTCCTCACTCTCAGAATCCCACATCGCCTATTTAGGCTCTCAGCACCAATTCTTCAGCTATAAAGATACCTCTCCCTCCCTCATATTCAAGCTTTCACTTACGGGCTGCCACTTGGCAGATGAGGACGCATATATGTGTACTATATGTATGCTCAGGCTCGCGAGCTCACTCGAGCCGAGTATTAAGTGGCTCGGGATGCTCGTTTATTTGACGAGCCAAAAATTCAGGCTCGAGCTCGTTCGTTTATTTGACGAATTGAGCTTGAACGAGCTCTTAGCGAGTCGAACCGAGCCGAGCTCGCGAACAGCTCAGTTCGCTTACACCCCTAATTACTGACGACAATGGTGGTGACGGTCAAGTGGCGTGGTGGAGATGACGACGATAGTAGTTGTGGAGGTGGTGGGTGAAGGAATGACTGATGTACAAGTATTGGCAAAACATAATTAAATAGGTATTAGGCTATTTAACATTTTGTAGTTTTTTTAATCTACATTTTAAAAGGTACTAAAAATATTAAGTATATATGATGAAAAGTTATCAAACCTACTTCGTTACCTATCACTTCATATACCTCCTCCGTCCTAAATTGCTGGTCTTGCTTTGAGAATCTAACTTTTTATGATTGTACCAAAAAAAAGGAAAGAAGTACATACGTTTCTTTGTTAACTTTTTGAATTGACCCTTTATTTTGGGACAGCCAAAAAAAAGAAAGAAAGACCAATAATTTAGGACGGAGGGAGTATTTAGTTTTAATAACTAAATTGAATTATCAAACAAGCTAATTCACAAGAGAAACTCCCGTGACTTAGCCAAAAGTATCTGAATTTCTTGTGCACTTTTACTATTTCGGACACCTCAAAAAATTGTTTATATTTTCAAATGTATATAGTTTCAAATTTGCAATGTTGATCTTATTTGATAGATCTTGATCATATGTTATACGGAATTTTCAAAACCATCACAAACATTATAGATTGAAACATATACTTAATTAAATAGTTACACATACCGAAAAATAGAAAAGAATATGGATTGAGTATTCCTTTTGTGTATGTCAAATTAGAAATTTGTGATTTTGCGGTATTCATCTCCGTTCGTTCTATTCACGTACTTGAATGGTTGAATTGCCTTTTTTCAAGGAAATTGATTTGGACACTCCACAAAAAACTAACCGCAGTCTAAAATGTGAGTGCCAAAATCAATGCCCCTTTTCAAATGTTAAAAACAATAGTGGATTCTATTCTAGGGTGTTTGAGAGTTTTTTTCTTCTTTAGATTTTGAATTTTACGTTGTAAATTGTAGATTTTGAATTATGATCGAACTATATTATGAACATATAGAACTATTTGGATAATATGTGCAGAGTAGATTTTTCAACCGAATAATATATGGGATATGATCTGAAAAATAGAATATGATGTGTTTTTCATGATGTTGCCATTGCTTGAGATTTGTTAAGAGTTACAGAGGGAAATTTTTTGAAAATTTCCAGGCTCCAAGTAATCTCTTTTGTTTTATGGCTAAGGAAAATCTAAAATGAGACTTTCCAGGTGGGCCCATAGTCCGTTAGGATCTTGGGCTTGACACAAGTGGCCCTGATTTGTCGTAACAATAGGCTGGGCTTAGGGGCCGATTATTTAGGGACTTGCAATATCGTTGGGCTTAAGTAACCACTTAGCGAGTAATTATTCCTTGGCCTTGGAGCACAGCCACTTGGTGTCCCAACACCTTTATCCACCACACCTTCCTGCGAGATCCAGTATAAAGTGTGGTGGATAACAGTGTTGGTACACCGGCCACCTTGCAGTGCCCCAAGACCATGTAATAATTGGTTGCACAAGTGAACCGTATGGATTGACTCCTTCAGTAATAGAACGTGCATGTGAGAAAAAAGGCATCATACATTGCAACAAATTTAAAATGAGAATTTACGATTGAAAAATGAAGTTTAACAGTAACAATAAGAAGTTACACAGCAAAGATATCTCACAAGTTGGGAGGAAATATTTTCCCTAATACATTGTTAAAAGGAGGTCAATTCTGGTGTACCCAAAAAATAAAGGCGGCCCACCGGCGAGCAAAACCTATTCCCATCTGAATGACAGGGTTTGGTGTGACCCACTAGAGGATGAAGGCCCATCAGGCCCATTCTGAAACATACCCTGGCAATGGACATTGGCATTGTCCCCAACAAAGGAGCTAAGCACAGAAGCCATTGGCTTACTTTCCATTCCTTGAGAAAACTGGCTTAGATCACAATAGTGGATGCTAGATGGGGCCATTTGGCTCAAACCAATCTCCCGAGTTTCAGCGGGCGCTGATGACAGAAGAGAGAGAGCACAATCAGAGTCCACGACTCGACTTAATCCTTCCGAAAACAGTTTTTGGAAGTGCAGATGGTTTCCCAAGGCAAAGTTAGGATCGACAAGTGGTTGACAAACAGAGGATTCAGAGAGATGGGAGTCATTTTCTTGGAAGATTTTGAACTGGTTTCCTCCCCCAAAGGCCTGAGCAAATGATCCTGGAAAATTTTCGTGTCTATCTATATAGTTGTAGCATTGGTCTCCAGCCCAAGCAGAGTTCATAATAGCACTTGGAACAAGTTGTGGACCGCCGAATGACAACAAAGTACCACCTGCAACACAAGGTGACCAAATCCTTTTAATTACAACTAAGAGATGACCCTCAATTTTTATGGTAGTGATAAAAAGATGACTTAGTTCTTATGTAGAGTTTATAACGAAGTTAACAAACTTGGTGTCCCCTACGATTTCGTTTCCCTTTGTAAATCTCCTCACAAATTGGACTCCTGACTCAATGTCTAATAAATACCCATTTTAGAGACAATATTTTGACATGTTTCGTAAAATTCAATGTCTAATAAATCTCGTCACAAATTATGTATCTGACATGTTTAGTATAATTCACCATGATATGTTGTATGACACCTCTTAAAACACAACTCCAAGAAAGGAGGAAAAAAGCACAAGAGAAAGGTGAAAATGTCTAAATGGACTTTGATGAATCCAGCACAAAGACAAATACTTCCAACCCTCATCTGTACCCTAGTGTGTTAAATAGGTCCAAACAGAACCTTAGGATGGGGTTTTTGAACTGTAAACGAAGAGACTAGAATAATAATCCAAACCTTGCTGGTTAGAAAGAAAACTTCCAGCTCCAGCGTTTCTAGACTGGGACTCTGATTGAGGCTTTCTTCGGCGCCTGTTGTGGCCGTCTAGACGCTTCCTGCAGCTTCGCTTTCCCTCGTCAAACTCTACCAATGAATGAAACCTACGACCAGAGGATAGATTCATCTTATCAAAGGTAATATTTCATCAACCCAAGAGTGTCGATTTAGATGGCTAATTGGAGGAAACTCCAAAAAATGGCGTCACTTAAATAACTGACTGAAGGTTCATCTACTCATAGAAATGAGTTTAATAGCGTGGAAAACCAGTGCACGAGGCAAAATGTGGTAGACAAGTTTTCCAGATTGGTAAAATAAGTCGAGGGCTTTATACAAAACAACACAATAACAGTGCCTAGAGAAACCAGAAAACAGCATTGGCAAGATGAGGACCACGAGGCTAGACAAATGCATGTCAACTTCACGAAATGAAACAGGTTTGCATAGTAAAATATACACTGAACCAGAGCCGGCCAATAAGGAGCAGGAATATAGAATACTTAACAGATAAGGTAGAATGACAAAATTTCACCTCATTTGAAAAGCTTAAACCTCTTACCGGCTGCACTGTTGGCAGAACCTTTGCTCCCGGCCCCCAATTGTAACCTTTGGGGTCTTAGAATGGAGTTCACAGACCTTATGTCGACGGTGATACTCTCTTCCTAGACTAAGGTCTGAATTGCACCCATCAACCAAGCACGAAACTACCTGGCCAATACCACTAAGTGCCTTGGCCCTCTTCAACGATCCAGATGATGACGAAACTTCCATCAGAGGATCCTGTATCCTGCAAATATTTGACCAGTCGTTAGATCTACTAATCCTCCCAAGCATCAATTCCACAATGTAATCAATCAATCTCCCTTTCCTCTTCACTTCCAACTAGTTCCAAGAAACTGGAGACGATATGTATATCGAGCATGCCTTCCTTCAAGCTAAGGAGCACGGACACATCTTTGACATCACATATCCGTGTTGGACATGGACACAACACTTTCTGGATGTGGAACTTGCCAAGATACTTGTCTAATTTTTTAATTCTATATTTCTAGAGATGTTACAGACAGGTTGGGACACCCTGGTCACATCTTAAGGACACTCGTTTACATTTTTTCTAACACAGCTAGAAACTTATGGCGTTAAAATGGAAGTTTCGACCCCAGTTGGCCTAGGATCTAAAATTCCATGGATGTTGAGATGAATATTTACGTAGTGACCCTTTGATTTTTATTACTGTGTTATTTTTTCACTATCACAAATTCCTAAGCTACATCTATACTACAATTAAAAGTATATTCCGTGAGTCTCAAACGTGTCCATGTTCAGAAATGACGTATTCGCATGACCGTGTCATGTTGTTTCGTCATGTTGTTTCCTTGTCCCATGTCCGTATCTTTTGCTTCTTAGCAGTTAAGTCCCAAATGAACTTTTGCATCAAGTAATTCTCATACTTACCCAACTCTCCCATAGGACCTAATTCTTCATACAAAATAATTCACTAGAAAATGGCTCATTGCTTTAATTAATGTTTACTAAATAAAGGTCTTCATGAATTGGTTTTGACAAAAAATAATAGAGTACCTAAGAACTACTTGAAAGCAAAGACAATGCTATTTTTTCCTAAAGTCACACTGGTTAATCAAAGCCAAAGGGCCATTTCCTCATGTGTTCATGGATGGAGCATTAAAGAGCCAATAATGTTAGGGACACACCACTCCACCACACCAGCCTGCGTAGCACTCCATTATTGGTGGTTTCAAAGTGCTAGTTCTCTCATTACCAATAACGCAGTGCCACGCAGACTAGTGTGGTTACTGGTACAATGGAGTGGTGTGTTCCTAAGAGTGCTCCATGTTCACTACCTAAACCGAAAAGTCCTCAACCCCAAGGGGTTGCTAACTAGAGTAAAATTATAAAATGCCCAGAAACAGCTAAGCTATTGGAGCCAAGCGTAATTTATCCAGTATGTAGGAGATCAGAGAGAATGAATGGGAATTCGGGTTAAGTCGGGACCGTTCACCTCGTAGCCCTCCCAGAAAATGTCATCCTCGGAAGAAATTCATTTGATCCGATATATATATAGATAGTCATACGAATGAATCGCATTTGTGGACGACCAATTTTTTTTGTAAAGCTCCAACCATTCATTTATGTAGGACTACAAATCTAGAGGGGGGCAAAAACAAAACAAACAAAAAAAAACATGTAAACCACCACCGTGTAGTGATCGAAGAAGAGAAGCACATTAAGTCAATTTTAACATTTTGGAATTTTATAATTTGTCTGTTTGCTGATTCCCATCTCAACAAATGGTAGAAAAACCTAAGCTAAAATTATTACAATTAACATGTGAGCTAAAATGGGTAAAATGAAATATACTTCTGTAGAATATTAACATAGTAGAAAAAAAAAAACAGAGGGAGTGAGAAAGCTTTGTTGAAATTAAAAGATGGGTTTAGGAGATATACCTTATACGTAAAACAGAGCAGAGAGAGATTTCCCAAAAGCTCAGACACTGAAAATTAACAGTTCACAAGACTAGTTAGAGAGGGCACCAAAGTATTAAGAGTGGAGATTAGGACTTGTACTTGCTTGGACTGAACAAGCTACACATTTATTTATATACACAAGAGAGTATATCTACTTACAGATGGATAAGTTCAAGCTGGAGAAGAACTGAAGAAGGCGACTAACTTGAGCTTCTCAGCCGCTCATTCTCTGACATGCATTCCATTATACTCCCTAGTAGTTGATCAGTTGAGAGAGAGAGAGAGAGAGAGAGAGAGGCTATGTCACAACCAAAAAGAGAAAAAGAAGGAAGGTATGCAGTGTGTGTTGGTGATAGAGATATAGACGACAGGTTAAAATTCAGGACATTATTGGTTATTATGTAGAACTTATTGAAAAGACCGAATACAGATACTCAAGCATCATGTAAGTGATGTGCACGATACACACAAATATACGTATCTATAACGTAAAAAACAGGTAAACAGTATATAGTCGAGGTATGTGTAAGCTGACTCGGTTATAAAAAAAAGAAGAATGAAGGGTTAGAAATGCAATGTTTTCCTCCTACTACTATTGTTTAATGAGTCTACGAAGCTATAGCTTTCCTACTGGGAGTGAAGGGGAGGAGAGGATACGGGTAAAAAGATGAAGAATTTTCCAAAAAAAAATGACGAGGCAAAAGCCAAAAACTTGTGGCAAAGAAAGGGACAGGGTGTTTCATGTTTGTAGCCTCCCAATTTACCTTTTACAAGTGACACAAAGTACAAAGCATGAATAGTAATTAGTCAGTTCAAACTGGAAAAAAATAAGATTTGATAAAAGTACCGTCACGTGGTGACCGAACGTCCTCTTTTATCGAGAATTTACGTGAAACTCTTCTTTAGTACGAGATCAACTCTTCCTTATACCCGTCTCTCCATACCCCTTCATACGCTCAATTTTCATCAACATTCCGGGTCATAACTATGATCCGAACCGTTCATCTCTTAGAACTCACTAACAATTACTCCCTCCGTTCCATTCCATTGGTCCCCTACGAAACTACGTGCAATTTTCAAACTAAAAAATAATGTACTTATGAACATAATTTGTTCATCAATATGGATCTTGTTTGATAGATCTCATTGTGAACTTTTAAACAGTGCGGAAAAAATCCAAAAATTATTTTATAGATGCGTTATTTTTTAGTTTGAAAATTGCACGTAGTTTCGTAGGGGACCAATATTATGGAACGGAGGGAGTATAAGTCTACACAATATCAGTATAATCGGATATTGAAGGATATGTGAATGAGTACACTTAACTCTGTAAATTGTAAGATTAACTTGTAGAATATACATATCATTCATTTCGCATAACGATTTGCAACATGTTCACGCATCTATTGATATTAGAGGATATTAATATTTTGTACACTTCTATTTTTTGCGTGTTCTACAAGATAAACGGTTTGGATCATAATTTTGAACTTGAGATTTGAACGAAAATAAAAAGTA
Organism: Vaccinium vitis-idaea; assembly: GCA_963854785.1. Taxonomy (NCBI): domain Eukaryota; kingdom Viridiplantae; phylum Streptophyta; class Magnoliopsida; order Ericales; family Ericaceae; genus Vaccinium; species Vaccinium vitis-idaea. The sequence continues at coordinate 18,250,949 of OY978221.1, forward strand.
TAAAGGGGTATGAAGGGATAAAATATTGAGAGAAGCTAAACCCTTTTTAGTACACATTATATATACACATCTTAAGATCAACGTGCAAAATAACAAAAAAAAATTGTGCTACCGCATTAGGCGACGGTGTCCTAGAAAAGACCCCGTAATTTATTTATTTATCAAGGATGAAAGAGGAAGCTCGTGGGTCTTTTAGGGAGACGATATGTATATCGGGCATGCCTTCCTTCAAGCTAAGGAGCACGGACACATCTAGAGACCTCACATGTCCGTGTTGGACGTGGACACAACGCTTTCTGGATGTGGAACTTGCCGATATACTTGTCTAATTTATGAATTCTATAATTCTAGAGAGAGATGTTACGAACAGGTTGGGACACCCTGGGCACATCTGAAGGACACTCGTTTACATTTTTTCTGTCACACAGTTAGAAACTTATGGCGTTAAAATGGACGTTTCAACCCTCGAAAATTCCATGGATGCATGTTGAGATGAATACTTACGTAGTGACCCTTCCATATTATTATTGTGTTATTTTTTCACTATCACAAGAATTCCTAAGCTACACTCTATAATACGATAGTATGTTATATTCCGTGAGTCTCAAACGTGTCCGTGTTCAGAAATGACGTATTCGCATGAACGTGTCATGTTGTTTCCTTGTCCCATGTCCGTATCTTTTGCTTCTTAGCAGTTAAGTCCCAAATTGGTAATGCAGCAAATAAACTTATGCATCAAATTTTCATACTTACCCAACTCGCCCATAGTTCTTCATACAAAATATTTCACTAGAAAATGGCTCAATGGTTTTGAAAAAAAAGAATAGAGTACCAAGAACTACTTCAAAGCAAAGGCAATGCTATTTTTTCTAGAGTCACAGGGGCTAATCAAAGCCAAAGGGCCATTTCCTCATGTGTTCATGGATGGAACATTAAAAGTGACAATAATGCTAGGGACACACCACACCAACCTCCGTGGTCAATGGCGGAGCTAGGAATCGAATATGTCCTGGGCTATTCCATATAATTGAATATTTACTTGGGCTAACCATATAGATCTTTTATTGAACAAAAATTTTACATGCAAATTTTTAATCTTATTGGTAACTTACCTGGGCTATAGCCCACCCTATGATAGCTATAGATCCGCCCTTGTCCGTGGCACTACACAATTGGTAATGGGAAAACAAAGAATAAGCAATTTGAAACTACTTTGCAACCACAAAAAATGCAGTGCCACGCAAACTCGTGTGGTGGAGTGGTGTGTCTCTAGCATTATTGCAAAAGTGATACATGCATGTGCACTACCCAAACCGAAAATACCACAACCCCAACGGGTTGCTAAGTAAAGTAATTATAAAATGCCCACCAGTCATGAGTTCAAGTCCCACAAACAGCTAAGCTATTGGAGACGAGCGTAATTTTTCCAGTATGCGAGAGATCAGAGAGAATGAATGGGAATCCGGGTTTAGTGAAGGATCTGGGGACCCTGCTTTTCGCCCCTGCTTTACACCCAAAACAACATCGAAAAGCAAGGGTTAAAAGCAGGGTCCCCGGATTCTAGTCGGGACCGTTCACCTCGTAGCCCTCGCAGAAAATGTCATCCGCGGAAGAAATTCATTTGATCCGATATATAAAGATAGTCATACGAATGAATCGCATTTATGGACGACAAATACGTTTTAAAGCTTAAACCAATTCATTTATGTAGGACTATAAATCTAGAGGGGGGCAAAAAAAAAAAAAATGTAAACCACCACCGTGTTAGTGATCGAAGAAGAGAAGCACATTAAGTCAATTTTAACATTTTGGAATTTTATAATTTGTCTGTTTGCTGATTCCCATCTCAACAAACGGTAGGGATACCAAGAAAAACCTAAGCTAAAATTATTACAATTACCATGTGAGCTAAAATGGTTAAAATGAAATATACTACTGTAGAATATTAACATAGAAAAAAATAAATAAACAAAACAGAGGGAGTGAGAAAGCTATGTTGAAATTAAAAGATGGGTTTAGGAGATATACCTTATACGTAAAACAGAGCAGAGAGAGAGAGAGAGAGAGAGAGAGAGAGCGAGATTTCCCAAAAGCTCAGACACTGAAATTTAACAGTTCATAAGACTAGTTAGAGAGGGCAAGAAAGTAAGAGAGTGGAGATTAGGACTTGTACTTGGCTGAACAAGGTACCCATTTATTTATAGACACAAGAGAGTATGTTTACTTACAGATGGATAAGTTCAAGCTGGAGAGTGGAGAAGAAGGCGACTAACTTGAGCTTCTCAGCCGCTCATTCTCTGACATGCATTCCATTATACTCCCTAGTAGTTGATCAGTTGAGAGAGAGAGAGAGAGAGAGAGAGAGAGAGAGAGGCTATGTCACAACCCAAAAGAGAAAAAGAAGGAAGGTATGCAGTATGTGTTGGTGATAGACATATAGACGACAGGTTAAAATTCAGGACATTATTGGTTATTATGTAGAAATTATTGAAAAGAACGAATACAGATACTCAGTGCATCGTGTAAGTGATGTGCCGGATACACACAAATATACGGATCTATAACGTAAAAAACAGGCAAACAATGTATAGTCGAAGTGTGTGTAAACTGATTTGGTTAAGAAAAATAGAAAGGAAGAAAAAGAATGAAGGGTTAGAAATGCAATATGTTTTCCACCGACTGCTAGTACTATTGTTTAATGAGTCTACGAAGCTATAGGTTTCCTATTCGGAGTGAAGGGGAGGAGAGGATACGTGTAAAAAGAAGAAAAAATTTTCCAAAAAAAAATGAAGAGGCAAAAGCCAAAAACTTGTGGCAAAGAAAGGGACAGGGTGTTTCATGTTTGTAGCCTCCGAATTTACCTTTTTACAAGAAAAAATGATATATACACTTCATGGGAGCCACTCCCAGCCACACCCTCTCTCACATGGGGTGTGGGGCCCAGATGTGGGGATCACACCCCATGTGAGAGAGGATGTGGCTGAGAGTGGCTCCCAGGGAGTGTATGTATCGCCGTTCTTTTACAAGTGACACAAAGCTAAAATACAAAGCATGAATAGTAATCACTCAGTTCTAACTGGAAAAACTAAAGTTTTTTAATTAGACTTGATGGAATATTGTTACGTGGTGTCTCAACATCCTCTTTTATAGAGAATTTACGTGAAACTCTTCTTTAGTACGAGATCAACTCTTCCCTATACCCGTCCCTCCATACCTTTGAATACGCTCAATTTTCGTCAATACTTTGGGTCTATAACTATGATCCGAACCGTTCATCTCGTAAAACTCGCAAACAATTATAATTGCACACAATATCAGTATAATCGGATATTGAAGGATATGTGAATGAGTAAACTTTACTCTATAAATTGTAACATTAAACCGTAGAATATGTGTCATTGATTTCGCATAATGATTTGCAATGTGTTCACGCATCTATTATTAATATTTTGTACACTTATAGTTCTTTTGCGTGTTCCACAAGATGAACGATTTGGATCATAATTTTAAGCTTGAGAGATTTGAACGAAAATAAAAAGTATAAAGGGGTATGAAGGGATAAAATACGGAGGGAAGCTAAACCCTTTTTAGTACACATTATATATTCACATCTTAATATCAACGTGTACAATAGCAAAAGTTTTTTTTTTTTCTTTTCATTTTTTGGGGGTAAACAAAAAAATTGTGCTACCGCATTACGATGTCCTAGAAAAGACCCGTAAATTATTTAGGAAAATGCTAACGTTAAGATTGAAAAAATATATCAAAATGTGTGAAAAATGTATAGGAATATGTGAAACTGTATTGAAAAGTCTAAAAGATGTATTGAAGTGTGTACGTTTGTTTTGTTTATTTGTATGTTCATTGGGCACACATTAGCAAAAACCCGTTTATTTATCAAGGATGAAAGGGGAAGCTCGTGGGTCTTTTAGGGGAGCAGTTTTTTATTTCTCGATGAGAGGAGGGAATTTGTTTTGGAGTGAAGTTGTTTAATGGGGTTCACTCGCAACTAGATTTCATGTTTCCTGTTTTGGAATTCTAATATCGTGGACTCCAAATTTGACTCATTCTTACCGTTAGGTTGATAATCGATTTGTTTATCTTATATATATATATATATATATATATATATAGAGGAACTCTCTAGTCCGGGACCCTTGGGTCCGGATCTCATAGTTCCGGATCAAATTTTGACGATCCGAGCCGTCCAATGTGTTCAAAAGGTGTTTTCCAAGGCCAACGCGAGAAATCTTCAAAAAAAAATACCGGGAAGGGCTTGATCCACGCAATTTTGTAAATATGCAGTTTTTGTGAAAAATTGCGTGGATCAAGCCCTTCCCGGTATTTTTTTTTGAAGATTTCTCGCGTGGACCTTGGAAAACACCTTTTGAACACATTGGACGGCTCGGATCATGCAAAAAATACCGGGAAGGGCTTCAAAACGCTTCGGTCCGGGACTTCCGGGATCCTTGACAGGATCTCCGGCGTATATATATATATATATATACAGTGAGCTTTCTATCCAAACCACTAAATCCGGATCTATCGTCCGGACCTCACTTTCCGGACCAAATTTCGACGATCCGAACCGTTAGATGTGTTTAAAACGTGTTTTTAAGGTCTAATGTGGGGATTTGGCAAAAAAAATACCCGGAAGGGCTTGATCGGAGCAGTTTTTCATAAAAATGCACATATAGCATTTTTATGAAAAACTGCTCCGATCAAGCCTTTCCAGGAATATTTTTTTGCCAAATCCTCGTGGTGGTCCTTAAAAACACGTTTTAAACACATCTAACGGTTCGGATCATCAAAATTTGGTCCGAAAAGTGGAGGTCCGGACGTTAACAAGTTGCGGGAGTTTGGATTGGAAGTGTGGTGTGTGTGTGTATATATATATATATATATAGAGAGAGAGAGAGAGAGAGAGAGAGAGAGAGAGTCCCCTTCCTATCCAAACTCCCTTAACTTAGTAAGTTACGGACCTAGGGGTATTTTCGACTTTCCGGACCAAATTTCGACGATCCGAACCGTTAGATGTGTTTAAAAGGTGTTTTCAAGGTCCAAGCGTTTTTGTGAAAAACAGCTCCGATCAAGCCCTTCCGGGTATTTTTTTTTGCCAAATCTTCGCGTTGGACCTTAAAATCACGTTTTAAACACATCTAACGGTTCGGATCGTCGAAATTTGGTCCGAAAAGTGGAGGTCCGTAACTTAAGAGGGTCCGGGAGTTTGGACCGGAAGTTTATTCTATATATATATGTTCCGCTTCTTATCCGGACTTTTGATTTCCGGACTTTTGATCCAAAAATTTTTTTGACGATCCGATCCGTCCAATGTGTTCAGAAGATGTTTTCAAGGTCCTCGCGGAAAATCTTCAAAAAAAAATACCAGGAAGGGCTTGATCCAGGTAGTTTTCACAAAAATATATAAATACAGTTTTTGCGAAAACTGCTTGGATCAAGCCCTTCCCGGTATTTTTTTTTGAAGATTTTTCGCGTGAACCCTTGAAAACACCTTTTGAACACATTGGGCGGATCGGATTTTCCAAAAAAAAATTGCAACTCAAAAAAAACCATTTTTTTCTTATTTCCGGGAGGTGTGGATAAGAAGATTTTCGTATATATATATAGGATCAACTTCTAATGAGGGATCCCTCATTTTATTTAAAATGAGGACCTCATGCTTCCCGACCAAATTTCGACGATCCGAACCGTTAGATGCGTTTAAAATGTGTTTTTAAGGTCCACCACGAGGATTCGTCCAAAAAAAATACCCACAAGGGCTTCATCCGATTAGTTTTTGTTAAAAACGCTATATATAACGTTTTTAACAAAAACTAATCGGATGAAGCCCTTACGGGTATTTTTTTTGGACGAATCTTCGCGATGGACCTTAAAAACACATTTTAAACACATCTAACGGTTTGGATCGTCAAAATTTAGTTCGGAAAGTGGAAAAATTGCTTGGTCCTCATTTTATTTAAAATGAGGGATCCCTCATTAGAAGTTGATCCTATATATATATATATATATCGAAAAAGAGAAACAGAGATGGATCGAGAGAGAGAGAGAGAGAGAGAGAGAGAGAGAGAGAGAGAGAGACCTGGTTGATGGAGAAGATCGATTTTCTCGCAGAGCTTGCTTCGATCTGGTTCGCTACAAACAAAAACTAGGGTTTTAACGAGTCTGGTTCGAGGGAGAGAGATGGATCGAAATACACACACACACACAGAGAGAGAGAGAGAGAGGAGAGACCTGGAGATGGTTAGATCGAGGTCTGGACTTCGTCTTCTTCGTTGTCTCTCGCGAATCGCCTTGAATCGCTTCTCTCTCTACTCTCTTTGTTACGAACGCGAAATGAGGAGTGTATTGACCCGTGTGAGGATATGACCCGACTCCATGACCCGCGAATGTGATTTTACCCGACTCATGACCCGCGAGTTGCATTTCTTCCCACAGCCGTTGGATGAGATCCAACGGCCAAGATTAGAGGTCCGGATTTTACAAAAATCCAATCGCCCGGACTGGAAGTGTATTGTATATATATATATATATATTTTTTTTTAAATCCGCATCTTGTACTTTATTGATGAAAATGTTGCACTATAGAATTAGCATGGTTTAGTTGTGAAACTCGGATTCTATTCAAGAGGGTTGAAATCACGAAAGAGAAAAAAGTAGAACAAAAATTCACTCTCCAATTTTATAAATTCTTTGTTACCCTTTAAAATTCATCGAATGTGTTGAAAAGTAATTTTAGATGATTAGAACAAAAATTCACTCCGTAATTATAGATGATTAGAACACCCATATACTTATATACATTTGACAAAGTATTATGCAAAAAATAATAATACAAACTTTTGAAAAATAATAAAAAATAGTACAAATTTTGGAAAAGTAATGTCAAATTATTCGAATTGAACACCAAATCACTTTTTACTTTAAACATTGGAGATCAGATGAATTTACTCATCACATCACAAATATTTGAACACATAAACAAAAAGGTGCGGGGAAAAAAATAAAAAAGTGAGCATTGTCGCTGCCTCACTGAACCGGGCCATCTCCGTCTTGGTATGATCTAGTAATCCTAACCAAACGATGCCATCTAGTCATTTACCCCCAAAAAGATAGTCTTTTTTATTGAATCATTTGTGTCGCATTTCTTTTCCAACAAATTTTATGAAATTATATACTTTTAAAAAAATTGTAAATCCGAGCTCTTTGTAAGTTCTTTGTTACCCTAGGTCTTTTGTTTGCAGAAGTAAATCCTACACATCTATATTACATTACACAACGCTTTTCAGAATGTCTCTCTCACAAGTGTCCTCCATGGCACATTGGAGAGCCGTGATTGAATTTTAAAGTTTTTTTCTCTACTGATCCGAGGGCTTTTATTCCTTTCATTTCAAAATTCAAAATCCGAAATTAAAGGAATTATCTTCTACGGCTGAGATTGCTACAAAATAATCAAGGGCTACGACGGATCCACAAAAAATCGAGATCCCACTTATTAGGGCACAAAATGTGTAGTGTAAACATCCATTCCTCTCTAATTAAAAAATATATATAATCTATTCCTCTTTCCATTTCTCGCTTATATGTTCCTTCTACCCTCCTCCCTCTTCGATCTTTCTCCTCTCTCCTGCCAGGTTTTTTTCGCAAAGAAGGCATCGACAGAGTTTTTTGGCTGACTATTGGTATGAATTTATTTGGATCTTACACACTCAGTTCTTCTCCTTCGAGCAATCTCTCTCTATGACACTTAGTCTCTGTTTCTTTTGCTTAGGAAAGGAGGACTCACAATGAGTACGCCTCGCTTTGTTTTTTGCTTGGTCGGCTAATAGTGACTCACATATATCATTCAAGTATTCAACCGCAAAATTCATGGTTCATAATTTCATCTATTGTTAGTTACTGACTGCTATACAAGTGTTAAAGTTCCTGTTATATTTTTTACTTTATTTTGGATGCTTTTTACAAGCAGATGGTGTAGGAATTTAGAAAGGGATCCTTGCTCTTAATGTATATAATTGAGGTATGTGCCTTACCTCTGCTTTTCTTTATTTAATTGATATGAAACTACCTATTTGTTAGTCCCCAACTTCTCTCTCTTTAGTATTGAAATCATATTTTAGTTGTTGTAAACAAGCAAGTCGTGCCTCTTGCGTCACGCGTTGGAAAAATTTCATCTACATTACATTACACAACGGTTTTGAGAAATGTCTATCTCACAATTATCCTCGGTGGCAGATGAAACAACAAAAGGGCAAATAAGAGAGGAGAAACAGATTACAATAGTTTTTTAACTATATCTATATGCTAATTGTAATAACTAGGTTGTTGTGTATGCTCCAAATAGATACTTAACATGAAGAAGTTGATACGAAGAAGGCAAGTGGATACGAAGATGTTCTAAATAATGATGAAGAAATTGAAGATACTCAATATTAGAGGTACCCACGCTTAGCATAGAGACTATTTTTAGAAGAGTTCTGAGGTCTTGTTTTTTCGTAATAGAAGAAACCTATGGCGTACTTTCTTCGGGTTCTTTTTCCTTAAGTTGTCGTGGCACTCATTTGGTCTGGTGTTTAACTAGGTAGAATAAAGTTGCTTATAAGCATTACAGCATGTTGATTATTTTTCATTTTACTTTTGATATGCTATTACAAAAGTTTTTTTTTTTTTTTTCCATAATGCTTCCAATTTTGATTGAAATTATGTACCTGGACCCTACTGTATGAATTTTTGGTGTACTCTAACTGTATTTGTCAGGTAGAACAAGATGGTTGCTTTAATTTTGAGATCTATATTGCATTACACAATGCTTTTCTTGTAAATTTCCTACATGGCATGGAGACTGTTTGGCTTCGGTAATCTTCTATTCCATCACCATTAGGATCCGGCTACGAATCTGGCTTACCTTTCCAATCTTCTCCACTCTCTTTCCAAGAAAATTTAAATCTTGCTTACCTTTCTATATTTGATTGCGTTTAAGTTAAAATATTATAGCTTTGATAGCGTTTTAATTGTTTCCCTTTTGAATTAGTTTCATTCAAATAGGGCGTTTAAATTCCTTAACCAAGCTTTAAATGCATGGAAAGGAATTACAACCGCACTGATATGCACGGAATATATGGAAATGATTCTATATAAATGCCTTACAAAAATAAAATAAAATAAAATAAACCTACCGGCAATATATGGAAAGAATTATAAGCTTTTTGGATTCCAACATTTTATTGCCTTTTAAAGTTTTTATTGGACGGCATGTGCCTAAAATAAGATTTCATTATCAGTAGTAGCATGGGCAAGCCAAGCTCTTTGAATTTCTTTGATTTCCTTTTCTGTTGATTGTCATTCAAAAAAATTCCTCCCTTTTAAGTTGGTTTTATTTAGAGAGGGTTCATGATAACCTTTCTCCTCACGTTAGAAATAGTGTAATTGGTATTCCCATCATTTACGTTCTTTTGAGTGCGGCTTTGGCGGTGGCCTACGTTTGCAACAGGAAAAAAAAATTGTATTCTATTATTCACTACATTATGCTCACATTTTCCAACTTAGTATTGATGTCATTTCTAATAGGCGTTAGTTGTCAATCTTCATGTTCGAGGTGAACCTTTGATTTTCTCTCAAATTAAGTAGTATAAGAGATTGATTTAGTGTATGCTATGTTTTTCATTTTCTTTCTCTCTTTTTTAGTGATTTAAATCTTTTTACCGTGTTACTGAGTTTGCTATCTTCTATAAACTCATTGAGTTCCCTACGATATAGTTGTTGTCTGCAACAAACAAAAGGAAAAAAAATATATTACTTCTTTACTGAATTGTCTCATATGGGGGAAATCTCATTTCTCGACAATGCTTGAGATAGTCAAAATTGCTATAAAAAAAATACTTTTTTGCATATTTTTCTAATTTAAGGTATTACATAAATGTGCTATTTTAGACATTTTTCTATGCTGCATTGAATAGATGTGTGAACTCTCTTAATTTAAGCTTATTTGAAAGTACTACTTCGAGGAGAGGTCGAATTGGTCGGCTGGGTGATCAACATTAGAGAAGCATAGTTCATTTAATAAACAGTGTTTAAAACGCGCTGCTTCGTGCCTTTAGGCACGGGCACACCTTAGTATAAATATAAGCAACAAAAGAAAAGCACTCATGAGGCTAAGTTTTTCAAATGATTTTAGCAATTGAGTTGCTAAAATCAATCAATCCTGATTTTAGCAAATGAGTTCATTAAGTGTGTGGACGGTCGATCCACGCGGCTCTTTTGTTTAAAAATAGAAAGTTGATGGAAAATGAGTCGCCACCCGGGATTCACTTAGAAAGCTATTTTGGTACCCGAGAAACCGTTGAAAATAATTGATGACTCTTGTGCCGCTTTAGAAAAGGTTTGATCTACGAAAAGATTCTTTGGATTCGGAAGCCAAGTTACGATCGGGGAAGGTTTTGTTAAAAGCACCCCGCTCGCCCGGATAATTTCCGGTCTCTACTAAATATTTGTGGGATTTTTAGAAAATATTTTAATGCAAAACTTTAACAAAAATATATAAACGCGAACAATAATAATAAAAAAAAGGGCAAGGAATTTACAGAACCATAACGGAAATAAAATTAAATGGAAAGACTTAATAGTAATAATAGAGGAGTTAAGGGGGGGAGAAAGTGCAATAAACAAGTTCCAGAAAACCAGAAAACAGAGCACGAACAGAGGAAAACAGGGGAAATTTTTTGTGCTGCGGAGGTGTAGACACCCCAATTTGGGCCTACAAAAATCTGTAGCATTCCCGATGATGAAAATGAACTTTCAAACACTTTTTAGAACTTAAAATGGATGATTGGAATTTAACCAAAACCTACCAAACACTTCCAAACCAAAAACCAAAAGAAACCGTCAAGGCTATTCCATGCGCCTGAACCATCCCTTCAGGCACCTGAACCATCCCTTCAGGCACCTGAACCATCCTTAAGGCACCTGAAGCACATCCCTTCAGGCGCCTGAACCCATGTCATGCACCTGAAGCACTCCCTTCAGGCGCCTGAACCCATCTCTTGCACCTGAAGCCTTCCCTTTAGGCGCCTGAAGGGGCCTTTTAGGCGCCTGAAGGGCCCCCTTCAGGCGCCTGAAGCAATTTTTCAAAGTTTTAAATTTTGAGTGGGTGTAATGATTATGATGCGATTTTGGCTGATTCTGCAAGGGAGGAGCGTCTATGGCCTAAGTGAACCCCTAAAGTGACCCCTAAGAGGCCAAAACAACCTTTGAAAGCCTTATAAATACCCCCACACCCCTCATTTGAAAGGGTTCCATGATTTCTTCTGAAAAAATACCCAAAATCAGCCATTTCTCTCTCTAAGAAACCATTAACACCAACCAAACATCACCTCCAATCCATCCTTCTTCCACCAAAAACACATTTTACTCAAGTTCTACCATTTTCCTCTCAAGAAACTACCCAAAAACCAACCTCTAATCTGATCTAAGACACCCACCATCCATCCAAAAACCTATTCTCAAAGTTCAATCATCCATTTCAAGCTCTAAAAGGTAGTGATTCTACCAAATCAGTGTGAAAAAGTTCTTATTGAGGGAAGTTAGTAGGCTCATGTTGGTTCTTAATACCAATAATGGGCTTACAATGACTTGAACATATCAAAAAAAGCATTTTTGTTCGACACCTGAAGCAGTAGCTTCAGGCGCCTGAAGCACCTGGAGCAACAGCTTCAGGCACCTGAAGCAACAGCTTCAGGCCTTGTTCATTTTTATCACTTCCTATCTTAAAATGTTTTCTCTTGGTCTATTTTTATGATGGTGATGGTTTAAATTCCAGGAACAATCTGTTTGCTTTCTATTTTTCACCCAATAGGTGAAAATCAAGCTTTTTAAGGAAGAAAATGACTTTCAATGTGGTTAAAAATCAAGTATTTATCATGAAATCCTTATTGGAGGTCATTTTCTTTACATAAAAGAGTGAAAAGCCTCTGTTTTGCTATTTGAATGGATGAAAAACATACTTTTTATGAGATATAAATGGTGTTTCATGGTTCAAATGAGTTGTTAGATGAAGCTTCCTAGCTTGTTTGCCTCTCAAAAGAGTTTTAACATCATTATTTTACCTGTTCCAGTAGCAAAACAAAGGTGTAAGTTGGTTTGATCAAGCACCTGAAGCAGTAGCTTCAGGCACCTGAAGCAGTAGCTTCAGGCACCTGAAGCAGTAGCTTCAGGCGCCTGAAGCCCCTTTCAGGCGCCTGATCCTCTCAGCTTCAGGCTTTGAAACATGTCTTCAGGTGCATGGAGAAAAGTTCAAAGATTAGATTGTATTTTCCAAAAATGGTCCCAAGTGGTTTATGCTACCAGTTTCAAAGTCAAAACAGTGGCAAAAATGAGTTTGAGCAAGCACCTAAAGCATTGGCTCTTGGCACCTGAAGCCCTTTTCAGGCGCCTGATCCTCTCAGCTTCAGGCGCCTGAAGCACTCTTTCAGGTGCTTGAAAGAAAACAAAAGGGTTGATTTAATCTTGCAAAAAGGGTTCCAAAAAGCTTTTGTGTCATTTTATTCACAGTTTATAGTTACTATTATCAATATTCATGTCATCCTACTATCAAGCCATGACATTTACATGATCACAAGCATCCACTTTCATATGATTAATTGTGATGATCTTTACATTGTTATCTTGTTCATGTGATTTGAGTTTAAGAAGCAAGTGTTTTCTAAAAATCCCTTAAGTACTAAGTAAAGACCGGTTTCCATAGCCGGGCGAGGGGGGTGCCTTAAAAACATTCCCCCCTTGTAACTTAGCTCCCGAACCCAAGAAATCTTGGTAATGATGCACCGGTAAAAGCTTTTTCCAAAGTAAGGGCAAAAGAGTCATTTTTGAAAAACCGGTTTCTCGGGTATGGTCCTTAAACCCGGGTGGCGACTCCAAAATCATAATCGCATTTTTCAAACCATTTTCGGGTGTTCACAAGCTGGCGACTCCGCTGGGGACCGATGGTTAATGTATATTTTTATTTAATTGCACTTGTGTAATTACTTTGAAATATGCATTAATTTAGAGAGCTAGACTTGAAAGGTGTTTAAGGGATTTTCGATAACATTTGTTTCTAGACTTTTGCATTGCACGTGCATGGTTACTCGCCCTCGCTGACGTGTTTCGGCAATCCCGCCCGGCTTGCCGGTGACGGGGAATCCCGAAATGCTCAGCACCCCCCGACCGTGATAAGTCACAATTGTCGCTATTACCATCACCTTGCGGGATCCTTGGTGGTGGGAGACAACTTTGGCTTTGAGTCCGGGGTACCCTTTCAAACCAAAACCGGCCTTTGCATATAATTAACCATAGAACCCCACGTTTAGCAACCCACCCGTGCGTTAAGTTTACATGCTCCATCTTGTTACGTGCTATGTGTTACCGCTTTCCTCGCCATGCCATGTTGCATTCATGCATTTGCATTGTGTATAGTCATCGCGAGCGTCGTTTGTATAGACATTCTGTGTAGATATCCTATTTAACTTTTGTGCCTCTACAGTTAGTAGAAGGTTGCCTCGGCCCGATGATGAATCGTGCATCCCATGTGCGCGTTGTTCTTGCAAGTTAGCCTTTAGGACGGCCGGACGTGGGAAAATTTAGATCATCAAATTCCTAAACACTGATCTAAACGGGTTTAAGGGACATTGGCCCGAGAAGGGTCAATCGCCCTTAGGCATCTGATCTTAGATCATTGTCGGAATTCGTGTGAACCAGGATTTCCCAAATCCGACCATCCGATATCAAGGACTTATCACTTAAAAGAAAACTTGAGGACTGAGGCAATCTTCCAAAGCTGTCAATTTCAGTCTAGGAGACTTAAAATCCACGGAGCTTGAGATACCTCCGGTGTTGGTCGTGCCCGAACGGCCACCGTGATTTGAACTAGCCTTAAGGTCATTAGTATCTGGATTGCAACACCCAAATTGCTTTGTCTCGGATGATCAAGAAAAGTGATTGGCTCTGATTCCAACAAGTTTGGAGTTTAACCTGCCGAGTAATGGTCTACCCGGGGTGTTGGAAAATCTTCTGTGCAATGATCTTAAGTGAGATTCGGATCCGGTAGACTAACCCTAAGATTGTACATGTAGTCTAGGAGACTTAAAATCCACGGAGTTTGAGATACCTTCGGTGTTGGTCGTGCCCGAACGGCCGCCCGTGTTTCGGACTAGCCTTGGAACCGCTTGTATCTGGATGGCGGCACCTCATTGCTTTGTCTCGGATGGTTAAGAAAAGTGCTACGGCGTCAACATTTAGGCTTAGGTTGAAACGCCGTACCCACCGAGTAATGACCTACCCGTGGTGTTGATACAATTTGCTGTGCGAACGGTTCCAAGTGAGATCCGAAACCGGTAGCTTAATCCCTAGGCCTAGAAGTAGGACTAACTTTGGGCGAGGAGCGACGCGTGATCTTAGGCACCCTTGTTCTTGTATTTGGCATTCAGAGCTGCAAACTGAGTCTGGCTTTTGCTTTATGTTCAGTTTTAAACCATTGGGCCTGCAAAGAAGAAGAAGACCTTACCTGTTTGGACTCGACCTCCCGGACAGAGATTGTCTCGATCTTTATCGCCAAAGTCTGAAACAAGTATGTCGGCTGAACAGGAGCAAGATCCCCCTAATGAATTTGAGCGGCTCAGAAAGGAGATGCAAGATGAAAGGGTCCGGAATGATACCCGAATCTCCCAACTTATGGCGATTATGGTAAACATCCAGAGTCGACTCCCCCCACCTCAGCAGCGAGTACCCGATGGTGAAGCTCGGGATCAGGAGATTCCTAATGATGAACATCCAGAACAACCACCTCCCCCTGAAAATCCTCAATTGGCTGAAATGCTAGCCAAGATTCTTAAGCTTGAAGAGTCTGTGTCCAAAAGTGAGCAGCGAGCCATCACCGGTTTCGACATGGACAAACTATGTATCTTCCCAGGCGCCAAGCTCCCTAAAAAGTTCAAACATGTGGACTTCGAGAAATTTGATGGGACCGGAGACCCGAGAGGACACATCCAAGCATATGTTAGCTCACTTTCATTGCAAGATGTTGATAAGCCTGCCATGGCACAAATGTTCCATGAAACTCTCACAGGGCCCGCACTTCAATGGCTCTTGTCCCTTGACATTACAAAGAGACAGACTTGGGAAGAAATGGTGGCAGCTTTTATCAAGCAGTATGAATACAATGTGCAACTCAAAGTCACTACTCGGGAGCTTGAGAGTATCAAGATGAAGGAGAAAGAATCTTTTGCGGAATTCGTGAAAAGGTGGAGGGCAAAAGCTGCGCAAATGACCGATCGTCCCAGTGATAAGGACCAAATGCGCATCATAACCAAGAACCTTCAACCTGATTTGGCTCAGTACATGGTGATGGCGCAAGCACATAATTTTGAGACCTATTTCGAGATGGGTCTGTCAATTGAAGAAGCCATGCAAAGCGGGGTATTGAAGAAAGGAGATCCCATCCCCAAGCCCAAACGAAACTACATTGGAAACACCTCTTCCCTATACGCAAACCCTAGCTACACAACCGGCACCTCGTCCAGCTCCATGAATCACCAGACACATAAAACCGAGCCCATAAATGCTATCTTGTCCCAACCAGCTCAATCAACTCAACCATTTCAAAACCAAAGAGGACGACGTGTTTTCACCCCTTTTCCCTTACCTCTTCCTGTTGTTTTTGAACGGCTCGTTCAGCAAGGCAAAATTAAGCCTCTCCAGCCAACTCCACCCCCACAAAACCCCTCTCCTTCCTACAACCCGAATACATTCTGTATTTTCCACCAAACACCCGGTCACCCAACTGAAAGATGCCAGCGACTGCGTCATGAGATTCAAGATCTCATTGACAACAAACAAATCCGAGACCCTACCGAAAAGCCCAACACCATCACCAACCCTTTGCCAACCCACAAAAGAAACGTTGAGATAGGCCAAATTACCCTTAGCTCCACTCAAAATGACTCCACTACCTTTGACCCAAGCCAGTTCATCATACCCGAAACGAACCCCAAACCCATTGTGCCTATACCGGCCGAGCGCAATATCTGCTTTCTCGACGCCCATTTGGACCCCACTATATGGCAAAAATGGGGAGATTTGATGATGGCAATGGAAGCTCGGGAGTACGAGCTAATGGTGGCCAACAATTTAGTAAATGGAGAAGCTTGGCCGGCCGAGGAAATGCAATTCAATGAAGAACCTCCACTTGCTAACATGGTTAACCAATTTTGGAATCCAATGTTCGCCGATCCGCTTGATGGGTTTGCGCTTCTTAATCTGTTTGGGGAACCATTGCCTGTAATGCAAAACCAACAGCCTGTGGAAGAAGGACAAGGACAAAATTGGCAAGAAGAAGTTGAAGCACCCAATGATGCGCAGGAAGATGAGTGGGATCCCACACCAACAGAATGGCAGCTCATGGACCCCAATGACCCTTTGGATGGGTCCACACTCCCCATGTTCTTTGATGAGACATACCTGGTTCCAATGCCACCGCTGTGGGAAGGCCGTCCCGATTTCTCCATGATGAGCGAGCATGCAATAAATCGAATGACGGAAGGGATAGAGTTCACACCATATGACTACATAGTTGATGAGAATCTCCCAGCACCTCAGGTGCAAATTCCAGAAAATTGCAACATCATGGTGTTGAACGGTGGTTTACCCGACATTTGGGATCAGCAAATGGAAGAAAATGTCTTGGCTAATGTATGGGCCAACCCAAATGAGGGTGTAGCCCTTGCTCCACTTTGGGTAGGGAATGACGAGGTTTGGGCTGTTAACGAAGCCACAATGGAAAATGGAGACGTGTGGAGTGAACCGACTGTGGAGGGAATTACTAAGGGTTTGAAAGAAGCCAGCATTGCCAAGGGAAAGAGAAAAGCGGAGGGGGATCTTGTGGATTTTTACACGGATTACACTGATTTGTGGGGGGATGATATTGACTTTATTCTTCATCTCCTTCGAAGTGGTCGGTTTTACCAGCCTCCTCAAATGTTCACGGCAAATACCTCTAACCCACCTCCTAACACCACAAACCAGCCTCATGTTAGCCCAGCTCCTCAAAGTAACCAAGCTCCACAAAATAACTCAGTCCCAAACAATCCGAATGACCCGATTGCCAACCCTACCGATTTCCAAAACCTTTTTAACCCATCAGCCAACCAGTCCCACACCACCTCTGCAACCAACAGTCGTATGCCACGTCCAAAACCTCCACCAACAGCCGAAGAAAACCCCATCCAAAAACAACTTGAGAAAACTCCAGTCGCCTTAACCATTTGGGGATTACTCATGAGTTCCAGCGAACATCGCCAGAAACTTGCTCAAACACTGTCTTGCATGGAGGTTGCTCCTGATATTACCCCGGAAGCTATGATGGCTGCCATTGTTACCAAACCTACCAGTGCTACCAAACCAACCAAGCACGTTGTAACCTTCACCGAAGCTGATTTACCGCTCGAGGGAACTGACCACAACAAGCCTTTGCATGTCACCATGAAGTGCATGGGGAAATGGATCCCGGTTGTACTGATAGATAACGGATCTGCGCTCAATGTTTGTCCTCTCCGAACAGCTCTGTGTTTGGGACTTAAGCCAAAGGACTTCACGCCATCTAGTCTCACTGTTCGGGCTTACGATAACACCCGTCGCAATGTGCTTGGGACTGTTGAAATGGAGATTGCTGCGGAAGGGTTTAAATCGACAGTAGAGTTTCATGTGCTTGAGATTCCAACTTCATTCAACTTGCTGTTGGGACGTCCTTGGATGCATCGTCCCGATATAATGGCAGTTCCATCTACTCTGCATCAAAAGGTTCTGCTTGGTTTGGAAAGCGGGACGGTTGCTCTCTACGGAGACACAGGCATTCGCCCTCATGCTGAAGATAATGCTCCCCTGCTAGAAATTATGCATGATGAGAATGACATCCAACTTGGAGGTTTTGCTTTCGATACATCCGGTGGTGTATTCACGCTTCGTATTGATGATGATTTTTCAATCAGCACCACTGTTCTTGAGATGATGAGGAGGATGTCATATCTGCCAGGCACTGGCTTGGGTCGAACTCACCAGGGGGTGGCTCAGTTTCCAGAATTCCCTTCTCAACGAGGCCGTTTTGGGTTGGGGTATGAACCTACACTGAAAGAGATGCAAAGGGAAAATCCAAAGAGGCAAGCAGCCGCGCAAACCGTCAGATTCATTTTGTCAAGGAAGGGTCAAATGCACCATATCACAGCCAGCCTGAGCCATTCGTAAATGAAATAAGTGGAGAGGTGCACCCTGGATTCGAAATCTTTGCTAATGATGCTTGGGATAGCGAAGATGAGCATGAAAAAGTGGAGAAATTGGTGAAAGACCTTAAAGCAGATTGGATGGAAGCTTTGGATGGTGGGATCTTGATGTCAATGTTTGATGAGGTCAGTCCGACAGGTAAGGATAAAGAGGAGCCAGCAGTGATGATGCTCGGGCAGGAGGCCCTTGAAGACCCCAGCGTGCTGATTGTGGATGCTGTAGGAGGATATAAGAATTGCACTTTCACACCTGTTGTAAAATTCACTGGCACTTTCATCGAGTCTGAGTCTAATTCTGAGTCTGTACCTAGCTTTGAGTCGGAGATCGCGCCACGTGCCACTCCACGTCATCACTTTTCTTTTGAGTTCGAGTCTGCTGCAATGTACCGCACCCCTGAGGGTTCCATGAATGAAATGGACTATGATTTCGCTTACTTTGCTGTTCCCGAAATAAATTGTGTTGACCCTGACGATGATGAGATCAAGTTCGAGGGAGAAATACCCAAAGAACTTAAGTCTCTAATCGAAAGGGAAAATGAAAGGCATGCTCAGCCAATAAAAGAAGAAGTTATTTCAATAAACTTGAGAAATGAGGAAAACCCTCGCATGGTTCAAATCGGTTCCGGGCTATCTTCAGAGGAACAAAAGTTGCTCACTGATTTACTCAAAGAATTCGAAGATGTTTTCGCTTGGTCCCATGCAGATATGCCCGGAATTGATCTTGAAATTGTGCAACACCGAATCCCCTTGTACCCTGGCGCAAAGCCAGTGAAACAGAAATTACGGAAAATCAGGCCAGATTGGGTTGAAAAAGTCAAAGAAGAGGTCACCAAACAGTTCAACGCCGGTTTTCTAATGGTAACTGAATATCCACAATGGGTTGCAAACATTGTGCCGGTACCCAAGAAGGATGGTAAAGTTAGGGTATGTGTGGATTTCAGAGATCTGAACAAGGCCAGCCCGAAGGATGACTTTCCCTTACCCCACATCGATGTACTAGTGGACAACACGGCGGGGCATGCACTGCTGTCATTTATGGATGGATTCTCGGGATATAACCAGATCTTGATGGCACCAGAGGATCGAGAGAAGACGACCTTCACCACAGAATGGGGGACATTCTGTTATCGGGTAATGCCATTTGGATTGAAGAACGCTGGATCGACTTACCAACGAGCTGCAACCACATTGTTACATGATATGATGCACAAAGAGGTTGAGGTGTATGTAGATGACATGATCGTGAAAGCGAAGGATAGAGAAGGGCATCTCCCAGCATTGCGCAAGTTCTTTGAAAGGATACAGAAATACCGAATGCGTCTCAATCCACAAAAGTGCACGTTCGGAGTCACCGCGGGAAAGATGTTGGGGTTCATGATCACCACCAGGGGAATCGAGGTTGATCCATCAAAAATCAAAGCAATATTAGAAATGGAGCCACCGAAAACGGAGAAAGAAGTCCGAAGTTTCCTAGGAAAAATTCAGTTCATCAGTAGATTCATCGCCAAGTTGACTTCAACTTGCGAGCCGATATTTCATCTGCTCAAGAAAGGAGTGCCGTTCAAATGGGATGATAGGTGTCAGAAGGCGTTCGAGGCAATTCGGAAATATCTCCCAAATCCACCGGTGTTGATGCCACCGATACCGGGCAAGCCATTGATCCTGTATTTATCTGTGTCACAATCGGCAATGGGATGCATGTTGGCGCAAGAAGGAGAAGCTGGAGTGGAAAAGGCTGTTTATTACTTAAGCAAGAAAATGGTAGGAGCTGAGGAAAGATATACCCCATTGGAAAAGACGTGCTGGGCTCTTGTTTGGGCCTCCAAAAAGTTGAGACACTACATGCTAGCCTATTCGGTGATGTTGATTTTTCGGATGGACCCCCTCAAATATCTATTTGAGAAACTGGCACTCACCGGGAAGCTGGCACGTTGGCTGCTCTTATTGGCCGAATTTGAGCTTAAGTATGTGACCCGAAAATCAGTAAAAGGAAGGGCCGTGGCAGAATTCCTGGCAAATCACCCGATTGAGGGGTCTGAGGAAACTGAATTTCAGTTTCCCGATGAGCATGTTATGACGGTATCAGAGGATGTTTGGAAGCTGTACTTTGATGGAGCTGCAAACCAGAGAGGATTTGGAATCGGTATACTGTTGGTCTCGCCCGAAGGGCCGCACATTCCCCTCTCTTTCAAGTTAAACTTCGAAGTTACCAATAACCAGGCAGAGTATGAGGCGTGTATTGTTGGAATGGAAGCTGCTCTTGAAATCGGGGTAAAGAAGTTAGAAGTGGTAGGGGATTCGAATCTGGTGGTTTCTCAAGCCAATGGTGATTGGAAAGTGCGGGAAGAGAAGTTGAAGCCATACCATAAGGACCTCGACGACCTGATTCATCAATTTGAGCAAGTCACTTTTACTCATATACCGAGAATGAAGAATCAGTTCGCCGATGCACTCGCTACTCTGGCATCCATGGTAGAATTACCAGTAGGAATAAGAATGAGACCAATAATGATCGAACAAAGGAATAGGCCAGCGTATGAATATGTGATGAATGTTGGAGAAATTGACGATGGTCTGCCTTGGTACCACGATATCTGGAATCTGGTCGAGAAGGGAGAGTATCCAGAAGGAGCAAACAAGAAAGATCGGATAGCGTTACAAAGGTTGGCGTCACAATACATCATCTGTGGTGGAAGGTTGTACAAAAGATCATACTGTGGCATGCACAAATTGTGCATCCATGGAGATGACACAAAAAGGGTGATGGAGGAGATTCATGAAGGAATCTGTGGTCCCCACATGAGCGGATTGATGATGGCAAAGAAGATTTTGAGGCAAGGGTATTTCTGGCTGACCATGGAAACGGATTGCGTTCAGTATGTGCAGAGATGTCATAAATGTCAGGTTCATGCTAACCTCATGCATGTTCCACCAACTGAGCTTCATACAATGGCAACCCCCTGGCCATTCTCAGTATGGGGCATAGATGTAATTGGGAAAATCACGCCACCAGCATCAAATGGTCACAAATTTATCTTGGTGGCGATCGATTATTTCACAAAGTGGGTAGAATCAGCTTCCTATGCTACGTTAACGACGGTGCAAGTGGCTCATTTCATTAAGCAGAACATTATCTACCGATATGGGGTCCCGCATGCGTTCGTATCAGACAACGGGGTGCATTTCAAGGGAAGGGCAGCAGAAGTACTAGAAGAGTTCAATGTTCAGGTGCACAAATCAACAGTGTACACACCACAAACTAATGGTGCGATAGAAGCAGCAAACAAGTCAATCAAGAACATTTTGGAGAAAACCATTGAATCATCCAGGGATTGGCATGAGAAGCTACCGTTAGCATTGTGGGGGTACCGTACTTCTATCCGAACTCCAACAGGGGCAACACCCTATTCACTGGTTTATGGAATGGAAGCAGTACTTCCTATTGAACTTGAAGTACCATCCCTGAGGGTGATGATAGAAAGTGAGATTAACGAAGCCGATTGGTTGAGCGACAGGTTCGCAGAGCTAATGTTGTTTGATGAAAGGCGGTTGCGGGCATTGTATCATATTCAAGGGTATCAAAGAAGAATCGCTCGCGCGTTCAACAAGAAGGTGAAATCCAGGGATTTGATTGAAGGAGACATGGTCGTGAAAGAGATTCGGGCACCGATATTTGATCCACGAGGAAAATTCAGGCCGAAATGGGCAGGACCATACATTATCAAGACCATACTCGACGGTGGGGCAGCAGTGATTATTGATTTGGATGGTAACGAGTTCAACAATCTTGTCAATTTGGATCAACTCAAGCGATATTACCCCTGAGAGATGCTCGTTGGGCGGAAAATCGCAAGGGCGAACCGACCCAAGCAAAATTTAGAGCAAGCCTGCTAGGCCGAAAACCCACACTGGGCGGTCTAGGCAAAATTTAAGGCAAAAATTCAAAAGAGCTCGCTGGACCGAAAACCTGAAAAGGCGGTACCAGGCAAAATTTAGAGCGCAAAAAGGAGAGTATTAATACCCGAGTGAACCTTTGCCTGAACTACGCCATGACCTGATTCCTTGAAAAAGGATACGTAGGCAACCCTATCCTGGGGTTCGGTCTAAATCTGATGAGTTGGCTCACATTTTCGCAGTGTCCGAAGGAGATAGCATATGGAATTAAATGAACCAAGAGGGGGAAACCCTTCATCGTTCAATTTTATTCAAATCACTTCTTCGATTACATAAGCAGAGCAATATTCAAAAAAAAAAAAAAAAAAATGGATGCACCATTTATTTTGGGAAACAGCTTAGTCGAGTCGAGAGAGTCAGTCCACATTGTTGCCAAATCTTGCCTCCAATTCCCTCCTAAGCCACTGGCGGTACCTTCCTCCCAGGTGAATGCTCGGATACTGGTCTCGGACCCAAGTCACCTTGCCTCCCCAATTACGGCGATAAGCCTCAACCACCGAATGTTTGAACTCGGGGAGATGGAAATCGGCAAGGTATGAAAACTCTGTTTCCTGGCGAATTCCAAACTGGCGGAGGATGCGTTGAGAAAAGTAGAAAGTGAAACCTGTCAGCCTGGCCAAAACCACCCATGAGTGTCCCATATGACTGGCTGTCATTTCAGGAAGAGACAACCAATGGCACCTCCAAATGATGTGTTCTTCCTCCACCGCCATAAAGAAATCCAACCAATCCTCCACATTGTTACGAGTCTCCACAAAACGCCTGCTTCTCCAATCCCTAGCCTGATAAACCCAGTCATTTGTCAGATCCGCAATCAACTTTATTTTGTCACACAACCACATCTGCCAAACCAAAACCAAAAACCATAAGCCAAAAAAAAAAAAAAATTCAAAATACCCAAACCGAAACTCGAAAACCAAACCCCAAATACCAAAACCAAAATCCAAACCTGAAGCAAAAGAGGGCTCCCGGCAAACACGTCGGTCCGGCCCGACCTCACTGCATCCAAACCCATCAGAGTCTCTGCCAAAACCATAGGAACAACATCTCTCCGCTGCTCAATCTGCGCGGCAACAGAAACAATCGAGGGACTTGGATTACCGTCGCTCGGAACCAACAGATAGGCACATGCAAAGAGCAAACATATGGCGATTCTGAACTGTGTAGTCCAGCGGGTTGCCGCAAGGACTGAAATCTGCAAAGAGGCAAAGAATGTCAAGCGAACCTCCGCGAATCAAATGTCTTGCAAGACCGTCACTGACGCCAAGCTTGTCTCGAAGAATCCTAACCAGGCCAATGCGAATCGAAGGGATTGCTGGCTCTGTATCGGGGCGAGTCTCAAGATACGCATGAAACTCCTCAACAGAAGGACAGAGTTCTTGAAGGCCAAAACGGAACACGTGGAGCTCCGAATCCCAAAATTGAATAGCGGCAAAGGATTCGTCGCTGCGATTTTTGAGGAGAATGTGGTTTTGTATAATATGATGAAGTTTCCAAGTTGGCGGCATTGGGGGAATGTTCTTAGGCACTTTTACTCCATAGAATTGGTGAATCAATTGTTTATGTGGTTTCGAGCATCACATCAGGGGGTTGTCTTTTTACATGCTCTATGAACACCAAATTCCGTTCTAGGGTTGTTTTGAGTTGTTTTAGTTGAGTCGGTGGATGTACATATTTTCAAGTTGTATAAAAATGTTGAGTTTACACCAAGGCATGTGGCCCCGTTGTGTCATTGTTCGCTCAAAGAAATTCATGGGCGCTTTTTTTTCCTTTTTCATGTTATGTTGAAAAGCTTGTACAAACTTTTATCGATTAATGCAATGGTTGAGTTATGTGTCTTTTACAAAAGGTGTTTTCTTTTATTCTTTGTCTTTAAAGCAAATAAATAATGAAGACAAGAATGAAACTGAAAGTGCAAATCTCAAGCAATAATACATCATTTGCATGAATCAAGCTGCATGAGCAAAGCATAAAAAAGAGAACCTAGCTACAGGGAAAACAGACGCCCAAAAACAAGAGGGGCACGCAGGCCCAACCTCGCCTATCTATTGGGGCACGCAAGCCCAATCTCAAATCTACCAGGGCACGCAGGCCCAATAAAAAAAAAAAGTGAATCAAAAAAAAGTGAAAGCAAGACTCAATGCATCGAAGCCATCTCCTACGGACCAGGGTCGCCAAGGTCTCCCGCGTCGTCGTCCTCGTCGTCACCATCCTATGGGACAACATTCCCTCGCCCTGTTGTCCAGTGGATAGATTTCTCATTCGTTATAGCCGCTTAGCTAACACAACCTAATCATTTTAGCCACCGCATAAGTGCATTCAATCATCCCAACCACTTCCTTATTCAGAAGGTAGTCCACCCAATCATTCAATCATTTCAACCACCTCATTGTTACGCAGATAGTCGTAACCAATCGTTTGCTTAATCCTTTGACTGGTAAGTAACTTTATTTGATTCACGCTAAAATGGCTTAAACTCGTTTTAAATCATCTTCTTTGAGGACTTTGTGTCTGTTTAAATCATTTTGAGGGCCTAGTGCCTGTTTAAATCGTCCTTAAGGGCCTTGCGCCTGTTTAAATCATTTTGAAGGCCTTGCGCCTGTTTAAATTGTTTTGAGGGCTTTGTGCCTGTTTAAATCTTTTTGAGGGCCTTGTGCTTGTTTAAATCATCTTCATTGAGGGTCTTGTTCCTGTTTAAATCATTTTGAGGACCTTGTGCCTGTTTAAATCATCTTTGAGGGTTTGATTCCTGTTTAAATCATTTTCTTTGAGGGCTTTGTGTCTGTTTAAATCATTTTGAGGGCCTAGTGCCTGTTTAAATCATCCTTAAAGGCCTTGTGCCTGTTTAAATTGTCTTTGAAGGCCTTGCGCTTGTTTAAATCATCTTTGAGGGCCTTGTGCCTGTTTAAATCATTTTCTTTGAGGGCATTGCGCCTGTTTAAATCATTTTGAAGGCCTTGCGCCTGTTTAAATCATTTTGAAGGCCTTGCGCCTGTTTAAATTGTTTTGAGGGCTTTGTGCCTGTTTAAATCTTTTTGAGGGCTTTGTACCTGTTTAAATCTTTTTGAGGGCCTTGTGCTTGTTTAAATCATCTTCTTTGAGGGCTTTGTGTCTGTTTAAATCATTTTGAGGGCCTAGTGCCTGTTTAAATCGTCCTTAAGGGCCTTGCGCCTGTTTAAATCATTTTAAAGGCCTTGCGCCTGTTTAAATTGTTTTGAGGGCTTTGTGCCTGTTTAAAACTTTTTGAGGGCCTTGTGCTTGTTTAAATCATCTTCATTGAGGGTCTTGTTCTTGTTTAAATCATTTTGAGGGCCTTGTGCCTGTTTAAATCATCTTTGAGGGTTTAATTCCTGTTTAAATCATTTTCTTTGAGGGCTTTGTGTCTGTTTAAATCATTTTGAGGGCCTAGTGCCTGTTTAAATCATCCTTAAGGGCCTTGTGCCTGTTTAAATCGTCTTTAAAGGCCTTGCGCTTGTTTAAATCATCTTTGATGGCCATGAGTCTGTCTAAATCTTTGCTTGAAGGCTTTAAACCCGTTTGAATCATGTTTGAGGGCCCTGAACCCATTGATGTTTGTTTATTGATTAAGGTGTTTTCAATCGTCCCAAGGAACTACGCTGGTCTGATCCCTACAACGGGGTACGTAGGCAGCTCGTAGAGCACGACCATGTGATTTGAATGTTTGCGTTTGTGGCTTAGGATTTTCTAGGGCAACAGGTTGGGCTGTCTCTGTCTTTGACGACACTCGCATCAAATTAATGATGTCGAGTCTCGTCAAAGAGGGGCAACTGTAGACACCCCAATTTGGGCCTACAAAAATCTGTAGCATTCCCGATGATGAAAATGAACTTTCAAACACTTTTTAGAACTTAAAATGGATGATTGGAATTTAACCAAAACCTACCAAACACTTCCAAACCAAAAACCAAAAGAAACCGTCAAGGCTATTCCATGCGCCTGAACCATCCCTTCAGGCACCTGAACCATCCCTTCAGGCACCTGAACCATCCTTAAGGCACCTGAAGCACATCCCTTCAGGCGCCTGAACCCATGTCATGCACCTGAAGCACTCCCTTCAGGCGCCTGAACCCATCTCTTGCACCTGAAGCCTTCCCTTTAGGCGCCTGAAGGGGCCTTTTAGGCGCCTGAAGGGCCCCCTTCAGGCGCCTGAAGCAATTTTTCAAAGTTTTAAATTTTGAGTGGGTGTAATGATTATGATGCGATTTTGGCTGATTCTGCAAGGGAGGAGCGTCTATGGCCTAAGTGAACCCCTAAAGTGACCCCTAAGAGGCCAAAACAACCTTTGAAAGCCTTATAAATACCCCCACACCCCTCATTTGAAAGGGTTCCATGATTTCTTCTGAAAAAATACCCAAAATCAGCCATTTCTCTCTCTAAGAAACCATTAACACCAACCAAACATCACCTCCAATCCATCCTTCTTCCACCAAAAACACATTTTACTCAAGTTCTACCATTTTCCTCTCAAGAAACTACCCAAAAACCAACCTCTAATCTGATCTAAGACACCCACCATCCATCCAAAAACCTATTCTCAAAGTTCAATCATCCATTTCAAGCTCTAAAAGGTAGTGATTCTACCAAATCAGTGTGAAAAAGTTCTTATTGAGGGAAGTTAGTAGGCTCATGTTGGTTCTTAATACCAATAATGGGCTTACAATGACTTGAACATATCAAAAAAAGCATTTTTGTTCGACACCTGAAGCAGTAGCTTCAGGCGCCTGAAGCACCTGGAGCAACAGCTTCAGGCACCTGAAGCAACAGCTTCAGGCCTTGTTCATTTTTATCACTTCCTATCTTAAAATGTTTTCTCTTGGTCTATTTTTATGATGGTGATGGTTTAAATTCCAGGAACAATCTGTTTGCTTTCTATTTTTCACCCAATAGGTGAAAATCAAGCTTTTTAAGGAAGAAAATGACTTTCAATGTGGTTAAAAATCAAGTATTTATCATGAAATCCTTATTGGAGGTCATTTTCTTTACATAAAAGAGTGAAAAGCCTCTGTTTTGCTATTTGAATGGATGAAAAACATACTTTTTATGAGATATAAATGGTGTTTCATGGTTCAAATGAGTTGTTAGATGAAGCTTCCTAGCTTGTTTGCCTCTCAAAAGAGTTTTAACATCATTATTTTACCTGTTCCAGTAGCAAAACAAAGGTGTAAGTTGGTTTGATCAAGCACCTGAAGCAGTAGCTTCAGGCACCTGAAGCAGTAGCTTCAGGCGCCTGAAGCCCCTTTCAGGCGCCTGATCCTCTCAGCTTCAGGCTTTGAAACATGTCTTCAGGTGCATGGAGAAAAGTTCAAAGATTAGATTGTATTTTCCAAAAATGGTCCCAAGTGGTTTATGCTACCAGTTTCAAAGTCAAAACAGTGGCAAAAATGAGTTTGAGCAAGCACCTAAAGCATTGGCTCTTGGCACCTGAAGCCCTTTTCAGGCGCCTGATCCTCTCAGCTTCAGGCGCCTGAAGCACTCTTTCAGGTGCTTGAAAGAAAACAAAAGGGTTGATTTAATCTTGCAAAAAGGGTTCCAAAAAGCTTTTGTGTCATTTTATTCACAGTTTATAGTTACTATTATCAATATTCATGTCATCCTACTATCAAGCCATGACATTTACATGATCACAAGCATCCACTTTCATATGATTAATTGTGATGATCTTTACATTGTTATCTTGTTCATGTGATTTGAGTTTAAGAAGCAAGTGTTTTCTAAAAATCCCTTAAGTACTAAGTAAAGACCGGTTTCCATAGCCGGGCGAGGGGGGTGCCTTAAAAACCTTCCCCCCTTGTAACTTAGCTCCCGAACCCAAGAAATCTTGGTAATGATGCACCGGTAAAAGCTTTTTCCAAAGTAAGGGCAAAAGAGTCATTTTTGAAAAACCGGTTTCTCGGGTATGGTCCTTAAACCCGGGTGGCGACTCCAAAATCATAATCGCATTTTTCAAACCATTTTCGGGTGTTCACAGGAGGTTAGCCGTACGGCTAACCTAAGTTGGCCGTACGGTTAACTTTTTGAAACATTTAAGTTAGCCGCACGGTTAACTTTTTGAAAGATTTTTCAAAATTTGTTTTTCGAACAGAAACATGTTTTTGCTTGTAAAACTTGATTTTTGTGAAAGATTCAACCACCCGAGCCTAGAAATGACTATTAGAGTCACTCTCGGCCCGGGAGGATCCCCTCAAAGAACCAAGGTTTTGAACCCGGTTATAGAAGTACGGTTTGTACCTTTGCAGAAATTCTTGAACAGCTTGAGGACTTCGAATCCTTTGGACACAAACTTCGAATGGGGAATTTTGGTATGGGTTATGAGTTGCTGGAGGCGAAAATAGAGAAGCGAGGATTGGATTATGGTTTTAACGCGAGTTTCAGACGGGATTTTTGGACGGGGGAGCGATCGGGGGTTTTTCCGGCGTATCGGGGTGGTACTGGAGTTACTGGGTGTTTGAAATGGGAGGAGAGGAGCGGTATTTATAGCCAAAAAAAGGAATAAAATCTTGCCAAAATCTTTCCCAAAATGATGAGATGCTTCTGCAATAAATTTTCGAATATTTTCTGACACATAGCCGCACGGCTAATGGGGTTGACCGTGCGGCTCAAGTGTTTAAACCGTACGGTTTGATTATGGAGAGATGAACCGTACGGCTATGTGAGTAAACCGTCCGGCTGGGGATTTTTTTGTCCTGAAATTTTGAAGTTCATAATAGCTGTTCAAGGCACTGCCAAATGCTTCTTTCATCATTGGGGATACAAAAGGGGATTAAAATTGGGGTGTCTACAGTTGCCCCTCTTTGGCGAGACTTAATCATCATTTTGTGATGCAAGTTGCGTCAAAGATATAGACGTCCCAATTTTGATCTCCCTAGTGCTGGAAAACAGATAAATAAAATATGGTCAAGCATGGAGCTTCCTACGTACCCCATTTGCAGGGATCAGACCAATCGTAGTTCGGGGCTACTGAATGAAAATTACATAAGCACCATGGCGGATTTTAAAAACATTTGATTTTTTTTTTTTTTGAAAAATCAAATAAGTACCTGACGGATTTTAGAAAAAGAAAAATCAAATAAATACCTGACGGATTTTAGAAACATTTGACTTTTGTTCTGAAAAATCAAATAAGTACCTGACGGATTTTAGAAACATTTGATTTTTCTCTGAAAAATCAAATAAGTACCTGACGGATTTTAGAAACATTTGATTTTTTTTTCTGAAAAATCAAATAAGTACCTAACGGATTTTAGAAACATTTGATTTTTTTTTTCTGAAACATCCAATAAGTACCTGACGGATTTTACAAACATTTGATTTTTTTTTTCTGAAAAATCAAATAAGTACCTGACGGATTTTAGAAACATTTGATTTTTTTCTGAAAAATCAAATAAGTACCTGACAGATTTTAGAATCATTTGATTTTTCTCTGAAAAATCAAATAAGTACCTAACGGATTTTAGAAACATTTGATTTTTTTTTTCTGAAAAATGAAATAAGTACCTGACGGATTTTACAAACATTTGATTTTTTTTTTCTGAAAAATCAAATAAGTACCTAACGGATTTTAGAAACATTTGATTTTTTTCTGAAAAATCAAATAAGTACCTGACGGATTTTAGAAACATTTGATTTTATTTTTTTTTTGAAAAATTAAATAAGTACCCGCCGTAAAGGACTTAAAAAAAATGATTTTGGATCTTGAAAAATGCCGTAAAGGACTTAAAAATGATTTCTGAATTTTGGAAAATGCCGTTGTGGACTTAAAAACTGATTTCTGAATTTTGGAAAATACCGTTGTGGACTTTAAAAATGATTTTTATGAAATTTAGAAAGTGCCGTCAAGGACTTAAGAGTAATTTTAAAAATTTGGAAAATGCCGTTGAGGACTTAAGAGTAATTTTTATGAAATTTGGAAAATGCCGTTGAGGACTTAAGAGTAATTTTTTAAACACTTGAGCCGCACGGTCAACCCCATTAGCCGTGCGGCTATGTGTCTAAACCGTACGGTTTGATTATGGAGAGATGAACCGTACGGCTATGTGAGTAAACCGTACGGCTGGGGATTTTTTTTTGTCCTGAAATTCTGAAGTTCATAATAGTTGTTCAAGGCACTGCCAAATGCTTCTTTCATCATTGGGGATACAAAATGGGATTAAAATTGGGGTGTCTACAAAGTGCTAAAATCGTGATTGATTTTAGCCTAAAAGCAACCATAATTTTAGCACCTGGTGAACTCATTTGCTAAAATCAGGGTTGATTTTAGCAACTGAGTCCAGTTGCTAAAATTAAACAAAAAACTGAAAAATCAAGGGTTCCCTAACAATCTGTAAAACCCCTATTAATATGAATGCAAATCACTAATTAATAACTAGCAGAAAATATGCAAGCAATCAAATCCCACAACACAGAAATATACGTGGAAAACCCTAAATGGGTAAAAAACCACGGGAAGGAATCAAATCACTATAATCATTGTGCAGTTATAGATATACCTATCCAAATGAAGTAAATTCTCACAACATTCTAAGTATCACCTGTCGAGTCACACGTACACCGCACCTAGTGATCTTGATCGCCAACAGCCTTGAGTCCACAAGCCTTCCAATATATCTAACAAAAATTGCCCTTAGAAATAACTCTCAAAAGTCGCCGTCCTCAAAACAATGTTTCTGCCGCAGCTATAATTTTTTTCTCAATGATAATGGATGAATATGATAGCTTCTCTATATCGTCCTTTGCTGCCTATTTTCTCTTTATATAACCACGGTCAAAAGTCAAACCCTAGGAAGAAAGTTACAAGGTGATAGGCACGCAGTATCATAGATATAAGTGCCTAAATAGGGTAGTTTTAACATGCTGTTATCTAATTTATTCCCTATTTTCCACTTGATGCGTTGCTTTGGTATGTTTTTGTATTTTTGTTAATTTTCAGGAAAATAAAGTTGTTTTAGCGCCAAGATTGGATTGCAGAGACTTGAAGGCCGTGATAGAGCTTGAGGGTATGGACGGCTGTTGGGACTAAGTATTGAAGTGGAATTCGCGAGGAAGTGATCAGAATCACCGTGAGGGCTACCAGGAAAGCAACGGAGCGCTCAAGAGTGGCACAACAGGGCTCGAAAACTAAACAGAATGTTGGGGAGGGCTACACCAAAATTGGTGTAGCGCTATCTAGAGGCTTTCGAGGTCAACGGTCAATAGGGGGGTCAACGGTCAAACGAAGCATAAGGGGTTCGGTAGCGCTACACCATTTCTCAGGTAGCGCTACCGATGGCTTAAATTGCATAAGGAACGGCGGCGTTTTGGTTTCGCGTGGAGCAATTTCATTTTTCCTATTCCGGTTTTAATTGTAATTAGTGGGGGTTATGTATAAATACCCTAATTGAACTCGAAATTAGGGTTACGAACACATTCATAACTTACGTTTTTGTTTAACTTTTGGTTGCTGTGTTTGAGTTTTTTAATTGCAGATTCAATCCAAGTTCTTCAGATTTTCCAGCTTTAAATTCTTATTCCTCCTTGGTGTTCGAATCCGTTCTCTTTCCGCAAACCTGTGGTATCGTATTTTATTTTTATTTCAATTGCTAAAATCATGTTTAGTTCTAAATATATGTTTGTTGCGTCCGATTTGTTTGCATGAGTGAGTAATTTCGTAGAGTGCGGCCGCGGGGCGAAAGCGTCCCGTGGCTAGTTTAATTAATGTTTTTACCTCGGGTTCGAATTAATTTAATTTTTAAGCAATTTTAGAAGACGAAAACTCTTCTAACAAACAAAACCCAGGCATCGCCGAAATTTGAATGCGCACGGAAACTGGTGACAGGTGGTGCGCATTTGTTAGGGATCCTTTTTCCTATTCTAAAATCAATAAATTGAATAATTGTGGCCTGAGTAAACATTGGTTAGGCTAGTTGCGGACGCTGGGTTCCCACGGTTGTACTCTCCTTTTCAAATTCATATTTAGTTAATTTAGTTGGAAATGGCTACAATACACACCCCTTATTTGGGTGTACCATATGCACCTATTGTATGGTCCAGATTGTGCGACTTCATCGACAATCGTAACATTTTTTAGTTTTTCGTAACTTTTCAGTAATATGATTCGTAACATTTTGGTTTGTCTCGTAACTTTTACAAAAAAAATTTGTAACCTTTACAAAAAATTCGTAACTTTTCCAAAAAATTCGTAACTTTTCGCAAAAAATCGTAACTTTTACAGGGGGTGTGTAGGATACACACCCAAATGATGGGTGTGTATTGTAGCCTTTTCCAATTTAGTTTGGTAATCGAGTTAGTAAATCAACCTCATTAAACAAGGGGTGACTACCTAAGAGCCAAGATAAACTGTGAACCCGTCATCTTTGAGTCCTGCACACGTTCGTCCGTCTATGTGGTTCGACTCCGGTACTTCCGGATATTATGCTACATCGGTCGAGAGTCCTACGCTTGGGATGCGTCTTTATTTTAAATCACTCGGTCGGTCAAGCACAAGGCTTTAATTAGACCTTTTGGCTGGGCCCTCTTTTATTATTTTTTACTTGTCCTTTAACAAAAACTGAAGTTGTTGATTGAGAACCCGATTGATCCATCTTCGCCAAAATCCAACTCATTGTAGTCGAGTCGTCGACCTCCTTTTTTTAATCCAACACGCTCCTGAACTGGCTCCATAATAACTTGACTAACATCTACCGCACTCAAATACAAAAAATAAGATTAATTTCCACATCCTAAAACAGACTCTCTAAGAATAAATAAAATTACAACTCGATGTAAATGTGTGTTTTGTTAAACGGAATTGCCAAAATAAAGAACTCCGGAACTTGGTCCTTACAATCTCCCCCTTTGGCACTTCCATGACAAAACACACTGTTAGATATTTTGGCACTTTCCGGGGTTGTACAAAAACCATCATTCGTATATTTATTTTGAATTGTAATGGGTAGATTTTTTAGGGGGTAGTTGCTCGCTCAATGCTCATCTCATTATATGCGCCAAATTGACCGCTGCAAGGTAAAATGCATTGCACAATATATCATGCATATTTTTAAATAAAAGATTATATTTCTGCATGTTTGCATTTCCAATAAAACTCTCCGAAAATTCGCTTTCCATACTCATATAAATATATTGATATGAAGAAAAAGATTTTCTTTTAAAAATCACCGAAAATTTTGTTTTCCATATAATAGATATATTTATATCAACCGTTGATTTCTTCTTTTATATCATACCATATTTGCATCTTTGACAGATTATTATTCATTTGTTTTTTGGAAAGCATCACATAGATATTATTTTGGATGGGGGCGGCATTTGTCCTATATTAGTTTATTCTACACGACTTCCTTTCTTGAGAAGATCTCTTAAGTTGTTTTTGGAAAAGAAATCAAAGAGATGTTTTGTTTTATTGGTGGAAAGGATCACCGAAAGTTTTTGTTTGGGGGCACAAGTATAGGCAGTTTCTTTGCCTATATATATGGGAGCATGCATCTTAATAAGCGAAGCACATATATTTTTTTTACGAAGGAAGAAATCCGTAATTGCCAAAAGGAAGAAAACTCCTTCATTTTGTTTGCTAGCATGGAGTCCACGTTGATTCATTCAATAAAGATGATGTACTGCTAGCTGTGCTTTTTCTATTAAAATTTCCATTGTGCATTACTTCTCTCAAGGAGCACTTTTCATATCACATTATTCGTTCGTTGGGTGTTCGTGTTTCGTGGTGCCGTATACTGCTGTGGCCGAATCTTTTGGAGATTGATTCGGAGCCGGTTGAATCCGGAGATTGGGCGTGAAGTCTGTGGTTCATCTATTGAATCTTAAAGAAGCTCTGGGAGCATCGGAGATTGGCGAGAATAGGTAAAGGCTTGGGGTAAGGTTTTTACTATTTCGCAATCTGTACTTCTTTTTGATTAATAGAATAAAGCAGTAGTGTTAGGTCGTGGTTTTGGCTTAGGGTTATTTAGGACCCTAAGTTTTTCCACGTAAATCGTGCGTATCTTGTCTCCATTTTATTTTCACTGCACTACTTGTGGTTTGGTTAAATTGAATTAATCAAGATAATTAACCAGTTAATTATTTAATAATTTTAATCGGTTATTCTTCTTAAAAATTGGTAATTTTTATCAAAACTCCTATTCACCCCCCCTCTAGGAGTAAATTAAACTCTTCCGCATAATTTCACACGCTACAAATGCAATCTATCCTATATGAACGAGTTGTAG
The DNA here is from genome assembly GCA_963854785.1 of Vaccinium vitis-idaea. Classification (NCBI taxonomy): domain Eukaryota; kingdom Viridiplantae; phylum Streptophyta; class Magnoliopsida; order Ericales; family Ericaceae; genus Vaccinium; species Vaccinium vitis-idaea. The sequence goes on from OY978221.1 coordinate 18,285,456, forward strand.
AGAGCCTGGAAACAAAACTCAACATCCAAATATATTATATTAGAACAATAGGCAACCTACTCCCCCTTTCATCATTCTCCCCCTTTTTGACATGGGATGACAAAGGGCGAATAGGATAAACAATTAAGCAATAAATGTGAACAAAGGAGAATATTGAACAATTAAAGGCCAAGAGAAGCAACCAAGTAAGATATTTAAATGAGAATCGGACACTAGCACAAATAGCATGATGCCTAAACTAAAAAGCACGCAAAGCTTAATAAAACAAAAACAAAACCAAATGCTAAAAGATAATGAAAATTTGAGGATAGGAGCATAGAATGTTTTAGCGCAAGTATTATATCATGAGATGAGATGAACAAGACATCCAAACTTTAAGACACAACTTGATGATAGAAAACCATGCAAGGCAGAAGAAAAACAACACACCATGATCAATGACACGTGAGGAAAGTGTGTGTGTGCATCCATGGCCTAGATATTAGGTTAGCTCAATTTAGGACACATATTCTCATGAACAATAGGAGTATCAAGATGACTCCCCCTTAAGAAGTCAAACCAAGCTAGGTCCTCAATGATTTTTTGTTGATAAGTACTTGCGGAGCTCCCCCTCAACCTTTAATTTTTATTTTTTTTACAAAGTATTCTCTTTTACCCCACTTGCCGTTTGACGCGACCGTCCGGACTGGATAGAGCCGAATGCAACCGGTTACTAAGCAAGTGGTCCAATACTAATACCACATTTTCCATAAACTCTCATTTTTTTATATAACCTCACGGATGGAAATATTTTTTTATTGTATTTTGCACTATCATCGGCGGCTTTCACACTACTAGGACTTTTGTCCTATAGGTAGCCCTTTCCTCAAGTCATTCATTCTATCAATTCCGGAGGGGGAGATGGAGACAAAAAAAAAAAAAAACAAATGGTGGTGGATGGATTATAACATCACATTTGGAATTCTAACCACGGGTCAATCTCGAAAAGAAATCACAAGATACAGACCAAGTTTATGAGAACAAGACTCCTAACTGTCAACCATCCATAATAGCCATGAATAAGTGTACAGAATGTCGGATACTCATGGTTTATTGGCATTCAAATGTTCTTGCAGGGAGAATACCAAAAAGGAAGTGCAATAAAAATAAGGATGAACATGTTCATAAAATCCGATGATATTCAACTATGCACTGAAGACTATCATGCTCAAACACAAAACAACTGATAAATAGACATAAAATTTTTGAAATTTTTTTTATATAATAACTCAAAGAAAACAAAAATAAGACAACTATGAAACAAACTATAAATTAAACTCCATAAATCTAGGTATTAAGATATGCATGATCAAATAAACCTAGTTTATGGAACCAAACCCAGCCTTAAAAGGCAAGGCCAAACTCTCCAAGTGAACTACAGTCATTTAGAGAGTCAAGATCATCATCAACCGCAGAGACCAAATCACTTTTACGAACCCAAACCTGTCTAGGTTTTCCCTTTTCAACACTAGCCTTTTTAGTAGTTATGGGTGTTGGATTTCTTGTAATATAATTAGCATGCGAATGGGTTTTTCGTCTAGGCCTTTGAAAATGCTCACTATGATTATTCATGTTATGGTAATGGGGAGGAGTCCTATGATAGCCATGAAGAGAAAAACAGTAAGGACGAATATGACCTCTAATTCCACAATAATGACAAGTGGCAAAAAAATATTATGACCATAAGGATGAGCTACATGTGGATGTGAAGTATCTGACTCATGCATCTTCCTACAGTGCGGTCTACTATGGCCAGTCATACCACAATAATGACAAGTAGGTACAAATTTAACGACAGGAGTAAACACGTGAGACTTAGCATTGTTAATAACTTTAGCTTTTACCTCCTTGCGTTTGGGATGTCCGTTTACCACTGTTGTCGTTTGCTTCTTCGGCGTGGGAGATTTGAGCCTGTTTTGCATGTCATTAACATTCTTCTTCTTATCTTTATGATTGGTCACTTCTCTCACAATTGGCGGAGTTAAAGATGTCGCATGATAACCAGCCCTGAACGATCACTAGGATGCCGTTTGTCACACCCCAAAACGGGAAATGACCGGCCGTGAACCACGCAATTGATACATGAATCACGAAGCCTAAAATAAAATAAACCATATAATCCTAAATGACCATTTTTATTATTAAACAAAATCAAACCAAATTTGTCTCAGAATAAGTATGGGCACACCATCCCATGGTCCAAACATTAAAAATGATCACCAATAATACCACAAATCCAATCTTTACCAAAAAGGTTTAACCATGTGCGGAAGCGAAATAAATTAATAACAAAGCTACGATGCATGCAATATCCTACGGAGGTCGACACAGTAGTTCCACAAGACGCCGCCAGAGTCCTCATCTATCGACTTGATTTTCCTGAAAATGGTGTTGGATTAAATCCGTCAGCTGACAAGCTCAATGAATGACAAGCATGTATATTAAATAAAGTTCTAAAGCAGGGATTAAATTAAAATATATCATCTTAATCTGGCACATATGACGTACGATAAAATAAAAATAAATCTTAACGGTGATCACAAAATGATATCCAATAACAATGGGGAACCACAACCAATAGTACCATGGCCAACAGAACAATAATCCCAAAATTGGATCCAATATCGAACTTAGAGCCACCAGGTGTTGGCATACCGTGGTACTCTTCCCTAAGTCGATCCGGCGAAAAGACAGCCGTTGAGCAAAAGGGTCACCGGCCTAACCCGAGTCTCTTCCCTAATGGCCAGGGTCACCTATACAAAGGAATAATTTCCCTGGACTTCCAATAAATAAAGTTCCCAATAATATCCATAAAGTTCTCACCAAAAAGAACATTTTTTTATCGCGTGCCAATTTAAAGAACCAAATAAAAATAATTTCGCTTTTCCAATTAACAATTCTACTTGCCTTTAAAGAACAATTTAGAGGACACGGAGAAGTTTCGAAAGTACGTAACATGCTTAACCACTCACCTGAATCCAAAAGCAATATAGCTCGACACGCCAAAAGTAACTAACCTGTACAACTGATGAGCAATATGAATTTACTAACTATTCGAATAGTAGAAAGCTGAATATACACCCTAGGAATATAGTATGCTATTCAAGTACCCAACTGCTAAATCCAATTGTCCTATTTTAATAAAATTCTTAATAGCCACCAAAGCCCACACTTTAAGAAATTCGATCCTAATGAGTAAACCTTCAGTAACCCATAATAATCTTCTTCTTCTTCTTCTTCTTCTTTTACGGGTAAAATCATGCCACAACCAAACCAATTTTTATATCTTCAAAGCAATTTACAAAATCTAATTTCCCTTGAAACATCCTACCTTTGCTAAAATAAAAATAAAAACCCAACCAATCAAAGTTCTACACCACCTCTATGCCAATGGACACACAAAACCCAATCTTCCGTTATACTCACACCTCGCACATGCCCTGACAATTGATCCCATTCCCTACATCACAAAGCCACCTCCAATGCCTCATGATCCAATAGGATATAAAGGAAATAGATACTGCTAGTGAAACTTGTGCAACAAAAACAAAACCCATTTATCCTCTTACCAACTCCACTATCCTATACCTTCCAATCAAAACCAGTCTTCTACTCCAAATGAGAGAAGAAAATAGAGGGAAAGAGAAATAAAATTGAAGAGAAGAACCCTTACCTCGAGTGATCACCAACGTCAACTACGGCTTCTCTCTCTCTCTCTCTCTCTCTCTCTCTCTCTCTCTCTCTCTCTCTCTCTCTCTCTCTCTCTCTCTCTCTCTCTCTCTCTCTCCGCAAAAACCTAATTTCGGCTTTAAGAATAGAAACAACTCAGCCCACTCACCTATGTTTCCCGAAAATAATAACTAATTAGGTAATCAAAATATAAATGGATAATTAGCAATATTTACTGATACTAAATAATCTGACCGATATAAAATCCTACGGTAAACTACGTGCCACCAATTAATCCATACTCCAAAAAGAAATTACAATTATGCCAAACATGTGCCGGGTACCAAACTAATTAATTAGAACCGACCATAACACCCAATTATAAATGATAACATAATAATAAAAATAAATAAAATAAAAATACTAGGGCGTAACACCGTTGGATGGAAAGAATATGATCCAACACTTGGGTCCCTGTCTTTGTATCATCCTCTAATTTTTCCTTCGAATTTGCGCTATTCAAGGCCTTATTTTTCTGAAGAAGGAGCTCAATTTCTTTATTCCTCTCATCCCTCTCTTGAGTGCGTTTATTTAAAGTAGCTTCTAAACTCTTGACCTTATCAGAAAGCTTATCATTCACCTTCATCAATTTTTTACTAAAAACATGAAGTTTGTTGTACTCCTCTTTGATCTCATCCATGTCATCACAGCTCTCCGCCTCACTATTATCTGTCTCAGAACCACTCGATTCGGATAGACCCTGAGGATTTAAGGAAACTCCGAAAGCCAAAAAGTTTCTATCATTATTTTCGTTGCCGTCCTGTTCTTCATTAGATTCATCAGAATCGCTATCATCCCACGTTTGAGCAACAAAAACCTTCTTTTTCTTTTTTGTTAGCACAATCTAGGGCATAATGACCAAAACCATGACACTCGAAACACTATGGTCCCTCAGCTGGTCCTTTTCCCTCCTTTTTAATTTTTTTTGAAAATTCTCCTTTTCCTTTATCATTTTTCTTTTTCATGCTATTTTTAAATTGTTTGAAAAAAGCTTTCATCTCCTCAAAATCGACATCACTATCACTATCTGAACCTTTCTTATATATATATTTTTAAGTACTTTTAAAAGCAATTGAAGACTCCGAATGTTTTACTTTAGGCTGAATAGGTTCAGATTGTAATAGGTCAGCCTCATAAGTTTGGAGAATCCCAACTATTTCTTGAACAGATTTTTCTTTTAATTTTCTCTTACCCTCCAGCATAGTTACTTGAGTTTTAAATCTAGGAGGTAAGGAGCGTAATTTTTTTTAATAATACGAAATGAAGGAATTGGCCCACCCAAGTTCTCACAAATATTGACGATGGCGATGAACTTAGAATAAAATTGATTGAAGGTCTCTTCCTCTTGCATTCTGATGGTCTCAAACTCCGTAGTAAGCCTGATAGGCGCGTGGGAAGCTTGCTTACGAGCGCCTAAGTAGGGGGATTTAGCATGTTAGACGTGCGTTTGAGCTTTATTTTCCGTTTAATATGTGCGCGTGGTGCTTTTGGGTGTTAAGCGTAATTTGCAGGTATTCGAAGGGCATGAGTGTGATTTCGTGGCATTAGAAGGAGATGCACGTCGATCAGGAGTTAAAGGCGAGCGAATTTTGCATGGAGGTGTTCAAAACCCATCGGGAGCGCTACCCTATTTTGCTGGAGCGCTCAAATTGGGCACAAAAAGGTGCAGAAGATGAACAGAAGGTTCTTGAGCGCTACACCTAAATTCCTGTAGCGCTACCGGCGCGTTAGAGTTGATGGTCAACGGTCAACAAGCAGTCAGCCGGTCAACGTGCGCAATAAGGCAGGCGGTAGCGCTACCAAGAAAAGCCTGTAGCGCTACCGAATGGTTTACGTGGCGTACTAAACGCTGTCGTCTCGGTCGTCCGCGAGGAATATTTTCCGAATTTTCGTTGGATTTTCATTAGGTTTACTAGATTAGTATATATACTTATGTTTTAACCCAGATTAGGGTTCCACGAATTTTCCTTAGGTTTTTGCTTTACAAGTTTTCGGCTACGGATCTAGAATTCGTCGTTCAACGTTCCGTTTTCAGTTTTATTTCCAGAATTCCAGTGTTCAGATTGTTTTGCGGATTGATAATCGAGTTCAGTTTTCCTTTGCAATTTACGGTATCGTTCTTCATTGTTCTTATATTTCATTCGTTAAGCATGTTTAGTTTTAGGTTTAATTTATTTTCTGCAAACAGTATAAGCATGAGTGAGTAGTCGCTTTGAGTGCGGCTGCGGGGCGAAGGCGCCTACGTCAATGCTAATCGATATTTCACCTCGGAGCCGAATTAAATCAATTTTCGAGCAATTCTGGGAACTAGAAACTTTTTTGACAAACAAACCCAAGCATTACCGGAATTCGAATGTGCACGGAATCTGGTGACAGGTGGTGCGCATTTGTTAGGAATCCTTTCACGTATCCTAAAATCAGTAAAAGGATTAATTGTGGCCCGAGTAAATATTGGTCAGGCTAGGCGTGGACGCTAGGTTCCCACAGCTGCGCTCTCTTTATTAATTTGCATTCAACCAGTTAGATTAGTTCAGTAATTAGTTGATAAATTCTATAAAATCAAAGGGTGGCTACCTAAGAGCCAGTTCAAACTGCACTCCACACTTTGAGTCAAGCACTTCAGTCGTCTCTGTGGTTCGACTCCGGTACTTCCGGATTTATTGTGCTACACTGGTCGAGAGTCCTACGCTTGGGACGCGTCTTTATTTGTCTTATTTTTAGTCACCCGGTCGGTCAAGCATTTTGCAGCTTAGACTGCTTAACCACATATGTCCCTTCGTGACAAGTAACCAGAATGCCCCATGCCTCTTTCGCTATTTCACAGTTTAGCTATTTTCCTGTGCTCATTAATATCAACAGCAGAAAATAAAATATCAAGTGTACGGTTGTTAGCCTGAAGTAATGCTTTTTCAGCGACTGATAACTTAGATTGGGGTTTTTTTAACCTGTTTGTCCTCTACAGTTTTCATGGGCCGAGTGTACCCCACAACACATGAATCCCAAATTTCTTCACCGGCTGATCTCATTATAGCCTTTATTCTAGATTTCCAATAATCAAAATTATCAGCATCAAGTATAGGCAAATTTCTAGACACGTGATTCATGTTCATACTCATGATGGATCTGCTCTAGGAAAATAAATCCTAACGGAAGGAGCAGCTTGCTCTGATACCAATTGAAAAATCAAGGGTTCCCTAACAATCTGTAAAACCCCTATTAATATGAATGCAAATCACTAATTAATAACTAGCAGAAAATATGCAAGCAATCAAATCCCACAACACGGAGATATACGTGGAAAACCCTAAATGGGTAAAAAACCACGGGAAGGAATCAAATCACTATAACCATTGTGCAGTTACAGATATACCTATCCAAACGAAGTAAATTCTCACAACGTTCTAAGTATCACCTGCCGAGTCACACGTACACCGCACCCAGTGATCTTGATCGCCAACAGCCTTGAGTCCACAAGCCTTCCAATATATCTAACAAAAATTGCCCTTAGAAATAACTCTAAAAAGTTGCCGTCCTCAAAACAATGTTTCTGCTGCAGCTATAATTTTTTTCTCAATGATAATGGATGAATATGATAGCTTCTCTATATTGTCCTTTGCTGCCTATTTTCTCTTTATATAACCATGGTCAAAAGTCAAACCCTAGGAAGAAAGTTACAAGGCTTTAATTAGGCCTTTTGGTTGGGCCCTCTTTTATTATTTTTTTACTTGTCCTTTAACAAAAACTGAAGCTGTTGATTGAGAACCCGATCGATCCATCTTCGCCAAAATCCAACTCATTGTAGTCGAGTCGTCGACCTCTTTTTTTTAATCCAACACGCTCCTGAATTGGCCCAATAATAACTTGACTAACATCTACCGCACTCAAATACAAAAAATAAGATTCATTTCCACATCCTAAAACAGACTCTCTAAAAATAAATAAAATTACAACTCGATGTAAATGTGTGTTTTGTCAAACAGAATTGCTAAAATAAAGAACTCCGGAACTTGGTCCTTACATAAACTAAGCCTGAAAAAGGAAAAGAGAAAAGGCCGAAGATGTATGTTGATGGATGTTATGGACCAATCGGGAAAGAGAAAAGAGAAAAGAGAAGGGATTTTCAATCCCGGTAAAAGATCATTGCATAATGCATGGAAAGGAGATTGAATCGAGAAAAAGAAAGATTCGAAAGAAAAAAACTCCTTTCGGGGGAGGGAGACTTCTGTTCTTGATAATCTAGAAGATGATGCTTGGGATTTTGAAAAAACTCATTTATGGGAATAAAGGAGGGAGACTTCTGTTCTTGATAATTTGAAGGATGATGCTTGGGATTTTGAAGACTTGGATGATGGTGGTTCTCTCTCATTGAAATTTTAATTTCTTGATTCATGTTGGTGTGAGGCTGTTGCGGTTATTTTGGTTCGGTTTTTGTGGGTTTGTGGTTTTCTGTCATTTTGGTTGTCTGGTTTTTTAGCAGGTTGCGGTTTTGGAAGAGTTGTTAAAGGGGTTTTTTTTTTTTTTTTTTTTTTGAGATTCTTTGAATCTTACTTTTTGATCTTGAAGGTTTGCAAAATCAAATCTCACTTCGGCATCTCTCCTTTTCATTTAAACCCCAATTTGAAACTATGGTTGTTTTTCTCTTTCCAACTTTACCATCTTCATCTCCAATCGAAGCCTCACTTCAATAGGTCACGAGCATTACTCAGACATTTTGGTTGTTTTTCTCTTGTGCCAGTTGACAAGAAATTACAGACTATCGAAAGTAAACAATAACGAAGATGTAATGGGGTAAAAATAACCAAGCTCGGCCCCGTGTTTCACACGGTTTTCTTATAGTAAATTCGCTGCCTCATTGCGGGTGTTTGAGGTTTTGATCGGCGTCTGCCTCTCAGGATACAGCGGGCTTCAAAAGATCAATCGGTAACACCAACCGAATCCCTCTGTCAAACAAACAAGTGCCTAAATTCTCTCCCACTAGAATGGAAAAACTTTTCTGTGTATCGATAGGGGCACGTACTGTTTTCGGTGTGTTAATTTACAATAAAACGGAGAGCCACCATTGAATAGGGAAAATTCAATTTTGTGATCAATCTGGCAATGAATCCTCATTGCAAAACTGACACCTATTCAGCTGCTATTTACTGGAAAAAAACGTGGGTTGTAATGTAGAATAACTCCATAATTACTAGATGTTAGGGCATCCCCATTTTGCTACCTACTTTAATTTTTGAGTTAAAGTAGGAAAGTTAAAGTAGGGAGTCAAACCCCCCAAAACTCTCAAAAATCAAGTTCTTTATTTTACTTTTTCAAATTATTTTTGCTACAGTACCGCACCAAATTTGATGCGGCACTGTTCACTTACTTCTTGTTTTGTTGGTGAGCCGAACGGAGAGAGAGGGGGGGGGGGGAGTAGAATGGTTAACCAATGGTTAAAGGGGAAAAATGTCCTTTTTCCTTGACACAAACAGCAACTCCCCAGGCGGGGGAGATTAATATGATAGGGGAATTTATTTTTTTTTTTATAGATTTGAGGGGAATAGTTTAATATAGTAAAGTTTGGATAGAGAATCTGATTTTTTGATTTTTTTTGATAAAGTGGCTTACTAAATTGTAAAATATGTTTTTGTGGTTAAATTTTGTGTTTTTTTTGTGAGGCTGATAAGGATAATCTTATCTTGAGAAATTAAAGAGTACTCTTAAACTCTTCTGAACCAACCAACCGGGCTGGAAACCCAAACTAACAAAGACCAAACTATAGACCGCATACCTCAAACCAGAAGTCTTGCCCACAAATCTTGAGTCTCAGCCCCGGCCCCAGCCTCGTCCAGGTGTTTGGTGAAAGTGAGCGCACGCTCATCCCTTAACTCAACTTGGCTTTTCCAATTCCAACACAATGAGGCAATTCTCATTCATCTTAAAAATAAAATTTGTTCGTATTTAGACTCACCAAAATATTCGAACAATTTTTTCATTTTTACATCATCCAAAAGAATAAGTTCATACATAAAAAGGACGACATACATATTTAAAAGCACAGCCATTATTCACCTTGTTTATCCTCAAGCTCCGAAGAATATTAGGTGATTTTTGGTTGGAGGTGTCATCTCATCGTATTTAACATTCAATGTTTGTACCTAAAACGATTTGCAAAATTTCGCTTAAAAATATAAGATGAAACACTTCAACAATACTGATAACACACTAAATAGTTACTCCCACCGTCCGGATTTGTTGGTCCGTTTTGGGGATTCTAACTTTTTTTCTATTACTTTTTGTCCACTACTTTTTGTGTAACTTTTCCATATTTTAGCCTTTAACTTTTGAAAATGGACAAACATTTTCGGACTTGAAAAAGTATGTTTGTGGACCAACAAATCCGGACGGAGGGAGTACTATTGTTCAGTGTTCCTCGGACATTAAAATGTGATTTTCCGATCCTTTTAACAACTTCACAATCACAATCATAATCATGTCGATTGTTATGTGATTGCTAAAAAGGATCGGAGCACCACGTGAACATGACCAGGGATCACCTAACAATTATCCCATTAATTAAGCAGCTATATAGAAGGCTAGGGCCACCACTTAAAGGTCCCTTTCTCCAAAAAGGCCGAGACAATCCATTGCGCTTTTTCCATTCACTGTGGTGGGTGTAGGGGCCGGAACCACACGGCGGCACGTGGTTGACACCTACTCTTTGTCAAGAAACCCAGTCTCATTAAATTAATCCACACGGCGGCACGTGGTTGACACCCACTCTTTTTCAAGAAACCCTTGTGACAGTCTCATTGAATTTAATCCACAAAAGCATTATGGCCCACTTCTCTCAGTACCGTATTCTATTGGATTTAGCTTTCCAAGGGCAACTGTGCGAAGACCACTTGTCCCCCGGCCATTGTCTACAAAAAGACACCCTTGCTCATAATGGAGTTCTCCCTCCGTTCCATATTTGTTGTCCGTTTATGGGTAAGCGTGTCATTTTTCAATTCTTTATATCTTTTAATCTATAATGGTTTTTACAATTTTAAAAATTTTGTTTAATAGTACTCATCGAGAACTATAAAACAAGATCCATATTGAATATATATAACATATAACTATTTTTTTGAGGTCCAGTGAATAATGCAACTGGACAACAAGTATGGGACGGAGGCAGTAGTATTTAAGAATCCATAGACTCCATAATCCGGCTTGTTTAGGCTCTTTAATTTTTCAGCTTTCGAGATTATCATAAAACATTTATTTTGTAGTACAATTCATCGAGAAAAATATTAATGTCAAAAATTAGTTTAGCTAGACTTCGTTTGTGTTATGAACAAATCATATTTGTGCGAGACAAAATGCACGGTTGAAATTTCAAACTGAATTTGGCTTCCCGTATTTTTCATACAAATGCAACTTGTTCTAGGGTGAACAAAGTCCGGTCAAATTTTCATCAGTTCAAAAAAAAAAACAAAGTCCGGTCAAAATAAAATTTGGTATGAATGAAGGAAACAGGGGAATTGAGTAGATTTTTTAGTGCAATGGTGACACCACAGGGCGTGCCGACGTCATGTCATGGTTCCACTCATTGATTGTCGTATGTGCTAAGTGTTCGGCCAGCTCGCCCTCGAACCCCACGCTGTGCACACACAACATCTCGTAAATGAAACCATGACACCATTTTGGCGCGCCATATGGTGTCCCAGTTACATATGCTAGATATCTTACATCCCAAATTAAAAACAATAGACCATCTTTGCAAGACGATGGGAGCAATGAACGTTAACTGAGTTGATCGCTATATTATCAAAAGAATTGTGTTTTTTTCCCCACATGCAAGAGAGAATATTCAAGTACTATCAAAATTGAGTGAATTGAGTAGTTAATTGAAAAGGAATGTTTAACAATACAAACAGGGATTACATACACGAGTATAACTACGAAGTTAAGAGTGAAAACCCAAAAGGGGGGAAAATCTTTCCCTTGGTAATGTATAGGTGGGTTATCCTCCTACTGCCCTTTTTTTTTTTTATTACTATTAAGAAGATCGCTGTCATTGTCATTATAAAAAAAACATGCTAATTTTAGTCACTCGAATCTAAGAACAATGCAATGGCAAGTGGAGTGTAATTGGTGCCTCCCTTATACTCTCATGCATATGGGCAGAGTTCGATTCCTGTAAGCACCCATCCCCCTCCTCAAGTTCCCTAGGATAGAGTAGATTAGGATTAACGAATGACAAAAATAAATAAAAAAATAAAATCTAAGAACAATGATATGATATGACATCTAAGAACAATGATATGACAGATAACTTTTGTCACTGCCCCATATTAGGATATCTAATACTCCTATCATATATATTAATATTGCATAAGATTAAAGGAGCTACTTTAAAATAAAATAAAAATTAAGGTTAAAGAAACTATCAACCAATAATGCCAAAGGCCGCCCTTTCCTACCTGAAGTGGTAATAGCCCAAAGCTTGACATTATGCCCTTTTACCTAAAATCCCACTAAAAGAAATGCCTAATCCACTTTCCATAAGGCTTCTTTAACGGAATGGTTCTCACTTCTCAGCTGTTTTTAGGACTTAAAATATTTGGTATGATTATGACCCTTCCTAATTTGAGCAATATAATGATGGTTTCAATAAACATCTATTATCTTAAGATAATTCTATTGCCAGGATGATACCTTGTGTGCATATTTTAGAATTGATTCGATCCATTTTTTATTGTTTGATGTTCTAACAAGAGTTGGCCTAACTCTGGATCGTTCTACACGCTCTATTTAATCTCGAATTTGTAAGGAAAAGTAATCGGAAAAGAATAAAATTAAAGAAGTAAAATTTCGTTAGTTTTGAATTGGAATAAATTAGAATAAAAGAGATATTTCTTACAAGTGACTATCTCTCAACCAATGATTTAGACGTTCTTCGAGGCATGTTTACATCAAACTCTTTTAAAAACAATACTCCATCTAAGTCTTTTCATACCCTTCTAAATTTCTATTTGTGGTTTCCTTCCTGCATAAACAATACTCCATCTAAATCATTCATCTTATAAGCCCAGAAAAGAACATCTCTAACTATATGTAAATAAATCAACTTGATCCAATATCAATAGTTAAAAGTTAAAACTAGTACTTCAGAATTTAGTTCTATAAAATAGAATCGGGGGTATCGAATAGACTCGAGTGATGTTTGATCAAGAGTAGGCGGAGGCAAAAGAGCTTAAGATAAAATTTTAAACCTAACTATCAATTTCATCAAACAAACACAGTTTGTTCAAGTACTTCTCGATAACCAATCAATTTTATCTTTTTATAGAGATGTTCTTTTTTTTCCTAAAACCTACAAGATGAACAGTTCGGATTACCGTCATGGATCTAGAGTAGGCACCAAATATTAGAGTTTCCATGAATATAGACTATAGAGACAAGGAGGCATGAGGGGAGCTAATCCCAATTTTTGAACTTGCATATTATGTGTTGGAATATGTGTGAAGGTTAAATCCCAAGTTAGAAAAATACAAAGATGGTTGGACCTTAATATACAATTGGATGACTCATCACTTACAAGACTTAGCCTTTTAAGTGGATATGGGTCATTTAATCTATATTGGGCCCAACGAATGTAGCGGACTCCGTGGATACTCCCTAGAAGTTTGGGCCTTGTGCACGACGACGCAGCAGAATTGATGGCGGGATCGATGCATTGTACAAACTCCCAACAAGTGGTATCAGAGATGGGCTTGTACGGAGAACACTCTATGGAGTGGGAAATCCAATTGTGCAAGTGATGGGGTGTGTCCGCTGCAAGCGAATGGAACACATGCATGCTGCACGTCGACTCGTCGGGGAGCATGGTGCTAGTAAATGGGAACGTTGGCTCTCAATGGAGTATGATGGATGACTCTGAGTCGATGGAGTGGATATTCAGGTGGCTCGATGTTGGAGTACTGAAATGGATAGCTCTGAATCGATGGAGTGGGTTCGAAAGAAGCCTAGTTCGGGAGATTGGATCAGAGAGTAGTAGATTAGAATCAAGGGGGGAGTTTGATGCAAAGATGAACGGTTCACACATGAGACGGAGATTTGTTGGAACATGTGTGAAGGTTAAATCTCACATTGAAAAAATACAAAGATGGTTGAATCTTAATATATAGTTGGATGACTCACCACTTATAAGACTTTGCCTTTTAAGTGGATATGGGTCATCTAATGTATATTAGGCCCAACGGTGGTCCACTCCGTAGATACTCCCCAGAAGTTTGGACCTTGTGCACGCCCACACAGCGGAAGCTATGCATCGTACAAACTCCCAACATTATGCAATAAAAAAGCATATACCTTGTGCGCTCTCTCTCTCTCTCTCTCTCTCTCTCTCTCTCTCTCTCTCTCTCTCTCTCTCTCTCATCATTTATTCTACATTTTGATTACTAAAATACGAGTGCTTGGGTAGTTACAAAATAATTGTCTTGTTGAGTTTCCAATCATTTAAGCTACGCTCCCCTAACCAAATTTAACTCCCTTTCCATGGGAATAGAAACTGTCAGTAGTTCTAAAGCAGTCTGAGCAAGAGGCTACTTAACATGCCGCCACCGGAAAATGATATAGGTACACCACATGTGCACTCCAAATGCACACCACCAATGTGTGACGTTGTAGGAGATGAAAAACTGATGATCATTATTACCCTACACACAACTTTTCATTGAAGCTCTCTGTTTGGCAATATCGTTTTAATATCAAGAAATGTAGAGGTGATGACCATCTAAGATAGACATGGCAGAATTAGAGTGGACCCATAATCCCAGAACAATGCATATCTAAGTGATAAAGGCTGCCTTCGGCCATTCACAAAAAAAAAAAAAAAAGGTTGCCGCCGTCCTTGAGCAGAACAAAAATTAAGCCATAGGAGTAGACAAAAGTATATTCACTATATGAGGAAGGGATAATGCTTCCAAAAAACCCAAAAACCCGAAGCTTTGCATTTGCCAATACCCAATACCATGTCCTAATATGCTGGAATTCCAATAACTACTAGTCTAAGAGCATTATGATGAATTATATTGATATACCGATGCCATGTTGGGAGTCCAACATCCCAGTATTTTTACAAAGGATATAACATAATCATCTCCAAAGTGATGCAAATCAAAACTTCAAAACCAAGCTTTAATTTTATGACTTAGGTAATTCCAATATCTTGTCGTAACACCTTACAACCTACTAGCAACAGTAAAATGATTGAGTTAACACATAGGTTAGAATGAAATCTTACAGCGGGTACATAGATTGGATCTAATATATTACCATAGCCCACGTATGCGAAACTCTTGGAAGTCATGGCAGAAAACACTTCCTTTCCCTTTCCCCTACAGCTACACCACCTGCATATACATTTATGCATATGGAGTACAACCATGTTGCATAAATGATTCACCTGAAAAAATCACGTGGATAAAGAAAACAACGCTGAATTAGAAGTTACTACAAGTAAATTACAAGAGTAAACAAAAATCTTCCTCAGGTTATTTGTTGCTCCATTGACTACTAGATTCTTTCTGATTCGCAGCGTGAAGAATGGACTTGCGAGCGTCGCAAATGAAAGTTGCATCCATCATACCCGAATAAATAAATAAATAAAAAGGTATCAGGGAGAGATTTTTTTTTTTTTTTCAAATAGAGTTGAATTTAGGTTGGTTTTCATAAATGTTGACAAAATAAGGTCCAAGTCACCCAAGTGCACAGGCCCTCTATGGATGTGGAGCTGGTGCCATTCTATGATCTAAGAATTGTTTTAGCAACTCCCCATTTCTTCAAAAGTTATGGTTTTTAAACCAGTAACCTTTCTGTCCACCGATGCTCTTATTATACTCCTGGAGGATGAGGACCAGCTATGTAACTTGTATATCGAAAAACCATGTATTTTTTCGGTCATTAGGTTAAATCTCTGAGGAATACTCGTGATGAAACTTAAATAAAACTTCTACGTTCTCACTGTTTTCTAGTTTTTCCTGGGCAGAAAAGCAACTTTTAACTTAATGTTGTGCCAATACAGACGACATTAATCACTACTCTTGTTATAGCTGCCTAAGGTTTAACTGAAAATATGCCAGAGATCCTAGGTTTACCAAAGGAATAACAATAAAGACTTGACAGAAAGAGACAGAGGGAGAGGATTATCGTGTCATGTAATGAGGGAGCTTGGGAAAAAAAGACTTACTTGTGGATGAAACAGCATTAACAGGCCAAATGCCATGACTCTTTGCAGCTTACGATGTAGGATTATTCTGCACAAGATGAGATCCATATTAAATATACACTAGAACTACTCAGGGTTAGCATTCGAACTAATCTTTGCAGTCCCCACCAGAAAAGATTTTTTTTTTTCTCTTTAAATGCAGGCTTTCCATAACAGCACTAAGTTGCTCCAGGGCTTACATTAATCCTGGAATATCAAAACTGGGATTTACCTTTTGCAGGAGCTTTTGGCTGTCAATGAAGTATTGATTTGGATGATTAATGCCAGCATCACAAGATGAGCCATGAACAGCTTCAAATGTTAACGTGCAAGCCAACTGCACATATTACACTCACAAACATAATACCCCATAGAAAATGAAAGAAAAACAGAAAATGAAAGAAAAACTGAAGCACTGGGACCAATGTTTATTACAACTCCAAATGCAATTTTCTGACCTGATAATGTCTGTTCCGTACTTTATCCATCACATCCTCCATTGGACGATTGCCTACTCCCATTTTACCCAGGGCAGCTCTCAAATTCTCCTCACTTTCATGTGAAATGGATAAGTTAGTGTGGTTCAGTGGTTCATAGTTATGTGGTCAATGATAACTACAACAAATGACATTCACTGATTTCAAATGCATGTTGTGTCTGGTAAGGTTAATCTCTACGCCGATACCTCATACCTTGTGAGTTCTTGGTTTTGGTAAGTAAATCTACAGCATAGAGAATCATCACATTACGTTGATCCATGTTTATTCATACGAAAGGAGGCACATGCTATATGGTTACAAGCTTACAATCCAAATACAATTATAAATACTTCTCGTCAAAGAGTTCCAATTTTTGACATACTAGTTTAGATGCAAGATAGGACATATCCATCGTAAAGGTAGGAACAAACCCTCTTGAGGACTAGTTAGGAAAGTAACTTTGGATAATCTGTTGCTCCAAGCAGTAAAACAGACAATTCCACAAAAAAGTTACAAGCATCAAAAAGTTGTGGCAAAGGTTTAGGTATTGGACACATCATTTGTCAATTTTAATCGATAACCAAACCCATTAACATGAAGACCGGTGGTGAAACGAATGCTGGTTTAGAGATGGTTTCTTCTAACAGCAAGAATACGAATGCTGTTGTCCCGGCAAGGGCCAGGAAACCACCCCGACCAATTTAAATGAATGCAGCTTCATGGAAGATAAGGGATTTAAACCACCCCTCCAAGCAGAGTGCTGTTTCTAAGTTACAGCTTGATGAACATGTTCTCTCCTTAGCCTTGTAGAAACGAAATTTAGTCGTAGAAACGAAAGTCACTAAATTTAATATGTCCTCCATCTGCAATAACATCTCTGCTACTATGATGAAAAACAATTTAGGGTTTCTGTATATTTGACTTACCCCAAAGTGGGATAAGCCATATATATTTATTGGTAAATTTATTTTACCTACATTTGCTACAAATACTAAAATACATAATAAAGGCCAAAACAAGCGGGCTGAAAATAAAGCAGAATAAATCTTTATGACCCGTGATCGATGAATCCCGGAATCCTAATTTATTCTAATAAGAGCAAGAGTAGGATATATGTAGTCTCTTTGAAATTGACAAGTTATAAATAGTTAGATACCCAGATTTGATTATAGGTTATTAAATAAGTAAAATGACAAAAAATTCGCAATTTTAAAAGCTGTTCCTAAAGGGCCCAACGAATTCCTAATTGGCATTAGAGGATTTTTTAGATTCTATCACATTGGACGATTTTCCATGATTGAATGGACCCATTCGAGAACAATTGGATGATGACAAAATTATCAAAGACTGGCATTCCTTATTTCTATTCAACAATGTATGAACAGTTCCTTGACTCCATGATGATCAAACACCAGCAATGCTTTGCACTTTACTGGGGTTCAATCTTGGTACTCTTCCAGTTAAGTACTTGAGGGTGCCCCTTATTTCTTCAAAACTTACAGTTGGGAATTGCTCGTCTCTACTATTGGAACAAAAATTAGGAGTTGGGCAAACAAATTTTGTCATATGTTGGCAGGCTCCAATTTATAGAGTCTGTACTCTTCTAGCTCTATTTGCCTTCAAATTAAACAGCTTATAAGGAATATTTATTTCCTGTGAAACCATCTGTCTACCTAAACAAGAATGGGGGCTTGGGCTAAGGGATGTATGGGCCATTTGCTCTAGATACAATTCCATATGGGTTCAATGGTGCGACAGTTGCCTCATCAGAGTTGTGTTTTCAGAGATTAAGAGTTTCTGAACCATAGGTGTCCCCTCAGATTGTTCATGTACATGGAGAACACCTTCTTATGGTTTTCATAACTGGCTTTGAAAGGCTCCCCTGCTCTCTTTTCTACACAAGGATCATTTCTTCCTATAGAATTCCCATTAAAGCCAAGGTATCCTCCATCATTTACAATGGTCGATGGACTTGGCTAGTTCCTCCGTCCTTACTTCCTACCTTATTGCCTGACTGCTTTAAAGCTGATAAGGTTCAATGGGTTGCTTTCCCAGCAAAAAACCTTTAATGTTGCTATGGAAAGCTATTATAACTCACTTCCATATTGTTGATTGGCATAAATTACAGTGGTTTCCTAGCTGCATTCCCTAGGCATAGTTTTATGATTTTTATCTTTTGGATGGTCATTCAAGGGAAGCTCAGAACTAAAGACAGGCTGCTGAAATGGGGAGTTGTCGCCTCTTCTAATTGTCTCCTCTTTCAGCAAGGCATAGAAACTATCCCTCACCTCCTTTTTGATTGCCCCAATGCTAGAACCATTTGGAAGTAAATCTGTGATCGCTGTGTTATTTCCACGGCCCAAAAAACCAGGATGAATGAGATTACTTGGCTTACAAGGAAATTCAGTGGGAAATCGTTCTCTAGCACTATAAGAAAGCTTGCTTGGGCTGCCATGGTTTACTAAAATATGCAAAAAAATAAATTGTAGTAAAGTTTTCTAGGGCATCAAAAAGACTCCAGCCATTCATTCTAAAGCAAATCCGCTTTGATGTAAGGATCAAAGGCTCTCAATTCACCTCTATAAAACACTCCTCTCAATTCTTGCCAATCTTGGCAAATCTCTCATAACAGTTCTGCAAAAACTCTTTTAATTTGACTGTATTTGTTTAGCTTGTTTTGGTATTGAGGGGGTGGTGTTCACTCTCTGGGTCTAAACAACCTCCTTTTGGATCTCTTGGAAATGGATGTGGGTAGTACTTGCCCTCTTCTTGCTCCCAATTCGCCTCTATAAAACAGACTCCTCTCAATTCTTGCCAATCTTGGCAAATCTCTCATAACAGTTCTGCAAAAAACTCTTTTAGTTTGATTGTATTTGTTTAGCTTGTTTTGGTATTGTGGGGGTGGTGTTCACTCTTTGGGTCTAAACAACCTCTTTTTGGATCTCTTGGAAATGGATGTGGGTATTACTTGCCCTCTTCTTCCTCTCTCTAGTTCCTTCAAGAGCAACAACCAGTTAGAGCCATCCAGCCGAAGGTGGCCGGAAGGCACTGTAGACACAAATTTTGAACCGTAAAAGATTTTGAATCACGATTGGAAACTCGTATCCCATATATCCATTGTTCATTTGAACAATGTTGATTATTTGTTTGCAGGCTCCTATTTCCGATTTGGGAATCCAAATCGTTAATTACATACCATAGAAGTAAAACCTCCGATTAATGAAGAATAAAACAATATTAAATATAAGAGAAAATGAGGGTGAATTTATTTTATTGATATTTGGGTTTGAAACCCTTGGTTTACATTAACAGAAATTTAAAGAATACATTTTGTTTTAGGGGATTGGAACCCTTTACCTATCTCTTGTTGAGGCTTACACTGACTGATATTCGAAGCTTGTAGATTCTTGCTTGTTGAAGAACGTGAGTTGCTTGAGCGAGGTGTATGCCTTGCTCTTGTATATTTTGCTTTCTATTGTGCTTTCTGTATACGTATAGTTTCTACGTTGAGGGGAGAGAGGTCCTTTCCTTTGATGATTGACCTCTTATTTATAGAGTGCTCCAACCACCAGATGTTTGGCCATCAAGCTTAATTCGAATTTGAATTGTTGTTAGAGATGAGATTAGGATAGTAGCTCCTATTTCCCTCCTCTATTCAATTTCAAAAGGTGGTTTCATCTGATGGCATCCATCTTGGAATATTCTTCTGCTCCTTCAGAAGTAATTCTTGGGGCCTATGCCTTATTTGATTTGAGACTACGTTGACCCTTATGTGATTTTGTTGGGCCCAACATATTTAATGTTTTGCTGGCTCAACATATTCGTTGATTCGCAGGCCCAACACACTCGCTGATTCGCGGGTTTGTTGGGTCAACATAACTTGATATTCCGCAGGCTCAACATATATTTGTTGATTCGCGGGCTCAGCATAACTTAATATTCTGCAGGCTCAATATATCCGTTGATTCGCAGGCCCAACACATTCGTTGATTCATGGGTTTGTTGGGTCAACATAACTTGATATTCCGCAGACTCAACATATATTTGTTGATTCGCGGGCTTATTAGGTCGTCAAAAATGGGATGAAATTTATGTGCCAACAGGCACTCCAAAGCTTAAGTTAGAACTTGCCTAAGAAGGAAAGTACAGAGCTTAAGTTGGGAGAAGAGCATACCTATTAGGGTTAATCACAAGGGTATTTATAGGAGTGCCTTTCCTTAGGGGCCAGGGTATCGTGCGCCATCCTCGTGACCGAGCGAACAGCCTCCCTTCGACAGTTAGAAACCGACATCCACTTTCTGAACATGGCGTTCTGCAGGTAGAGTTCTGCAGGTAGAGTTGGGTGGCGGGAATAGCGACCGTGCCACTTGGCGAGACCAAACGGGTGCCGTACAGACATTGTAGACCACACGCTCAGCACGCTGCATACCCGCGCCACGTGGCGAGATCAGATAGGTGCCAGCAGACCGGACTGTACGGCCATTGCGCAGCAACGCACAGTGCATTGCGCGTCCGCGTCGCTCGGCAGATCATTATTGGTGCCACGTGGCCAACCCATATTGGAGTTGTACCGGTGTTCCAAAGCATTTGAGAGTTTGGTCGAGGTCCGACCCTAGCCCCCATTGTGGGCTGAGGGCTAGTAGTCCACCCAATCGAATGGACACTGAGCTTCAAAAATGGTTTGGCCCATTTGGTAATCTCTGGCTCACTACAGGTATTGTCTTGTAGTTGGAAGGAATGCCTCCCCTTGATTCTTTGTAACTTGTAAGATTATCCTTTTGATGAAATTTTTTTTTACCCCACCCCCACTGGCCACCACAAGCGGGGACCCTAAAGTGCAGACAAGCCAAGTGGTTCACAAATGTGGTCTTGTGGGGCCCACTTCCGGTCCGACACACACAATCCGAACCGTTAAATAATTTTAAAATAACTATTCAAGTGGTCTTAGAGAAAATAAGCTCATCAGATGTTTGTACGTAATTGATCTAATACGTTCGATTATCATGCAGAATTCAGGACCCTATAATTCGAAAGAATCTTCAAGAATTGATTTTCATTCAAAATTATAGGGTCCTAAATTCTGAATGAAAATCGAACATATTAGATTAATTACGTACAAATATCTTATGGGCCTGATTTTTCTCAAAGACCACTTGAGTAATTATTTTAAAATTACGTAAGGGTTTGGGTCGTTTGTGTGGGACCCGGAAGTGGGCCCCACAGGACCACATTTGCGAAGCACTTGGCTTTTGCTCCAAAACGGCACCTTTTTCTGTGCAGTGCATCTGCTCACTTCAGGGTCCTCGGTCCCACCCACACCCACCCGCCCCAAAACGAAAGGGAAAAAAAAGAAAAGAGCAGTGCTGAAACAGGAACTCAGGGGCAGACCATAGAATCCCATTTTTAATACTTGAATGCTGGCTTTAACGCACTGAAATAATCAGTTAGCAAGCTGACCTGAAATGACGAAAAGGGCAGCCATGATGATCTCCAACACCTGGAGTGGATGATATGATTTTTTGACAGGAATAAGGCGTATAATCCTGCACTCACCACGAAAAGGAATTTAATGCAGTCAGCAGATGACTACTTGTCTACAGAGCAAGCTCTGTATCCTAATTTCCCAATATGAGACTCGTCACTTTCCTATGTAAAACAACAAATACAAAAAAAGAAATATGCAGTTGGATTAATACTTCTAACACAACCAGATTTGGAAGTGACATTTCTATCACATTGAACTCTTCCACCTCTATATTAACCCTGCATTCGCTAGAATTATCCATTTATTTGGAAGATTCGATGCTTTGAAGTTATTTATTTTATTACTTCTGCAAATGGAAGCAACTATCTGTTTTGCTATCATAACATCTTAAAAACAGAACAAAAGAAGCAAGTTTGGTACTATTATGTGAAACTACTTTGATTTCCAACACAGACCCATTAACTGGCATTCTGGTCCATAATACCAAATCTGACAACGTAGAACATATTATTTAGAATTATAACAGATGTGGAGTATTTTGGAGTCATGTTGAGGAATTTCCTTACCGTTCTCTTCCCTTCTTTTCCATAGTTATGGCGTATGCTATATGCATATTCTTTATCAAATCTCTCAGCACCAACCTACAAGGAAAATTATCAGAAGGTAAACACCAAGAATTAAACATTAGGGATATGATATTCATTACTCGAGCACTATGGCACGGAACTGTACATGTTAAGATAGTGAAACAAACATCCTGCACCCACCCATGTACAAACACTCACGCGGAGAGAGAGAGAGAGAGAGAGAGAGAGAGAGAGAGAGAGTCTATATCATCAAAAAAAGGTATTACAAATGATTTCAAGGCATAAATATGCTGGTGACCGAACGATCCAAAAATGATTTTTCCACCTGAACAAGTCAATCAGTGATGTGCCGCCGTTAAATTATCAAAATCATAATGCATAATGCAGTAGGTCGGCAAATGTGGCATTTGCTTCTTACAGCTTCTTGTCAATGCAAAAAGAACAAAAATCCATGTTCCATTTTCCATTCAAAAAATAATTTTAGCTTACAACCAAAAAATGCTTTACTATGCCAAGGCAACCAAGCTCACCTTACGAGAAAACTCACTTTTCCAAAAGGCGAGGGCATCATCCAACTTCAATCCAACACCCTGCATGGCGAAAGAAAGAAAAAGAGTGGAAAACTATTCAATGCACAACACCAAGAAGTAAAAATTGCAATAAGTAACTTACCAAAGAAAAATGCAATAAGTAACTAGTTTTATAATTACATGAACTAAATACCAACATTTCCCCAAAATTACCCTTTATAAATGTTCTTCAGTTCACTTGAAGATATTCAGTAAACAAATGATATTTAAGAAACAGTAAATTTGTGCACTAGTCGGAGCCTGACTATCCTGACTAGTTACCATACATGACCATAACTCCATTTTCTGCAGCACAGATTCAAACCAAGCACAAAGTGTACCTGTTAAAGCATCCAACTGAAAACCAATTGGCAATGCGTGGAGTGGCAGCCCAGGCTCATATACTAGCTTTGGAGGTAATAATTAACCAATGTGGGACAAACTCTACGAGTACCCAATTACGCAAGGACACATGTGTGGCAGACGATTTGAACTAGACCAAAATAAATCAAACAAGGTGTAATCCATGAAGAGATGCCCAATAGACATATATACAAGCATCTCCAACAAAGGACACATGATATATATCACACCCCACATAGTAAAAATTCCACACCATGTTTCTCTATCAACACCAGCACATTAGACAAAACAAGCATATCCAAGCTGAAGGTGTGACCTTGAGAAATAGACCGAATTGCATCCTCCCTCCATGCTTTAAATGATGATCCTCTCTTAGCTGCATGAATAGCATGGGCCAAAAAATTGAATGCCCACAGAAAACAGAATTGCCAGTCAATCTCCACAGGGATAAAAGAGAAGATGGGGGAACAAAGGAAAATTCCTTTCAAGGATTAACTTGCGATGCAACAGTAGTAACACTGACTGTGTAACCACACAACCTTTACCTTTTCAAACAGGTGGCGCATGCATAGAGGAAACGAACTTTTAGCTACTTGATCAATGTCTTTCAAAGATATTTCTGCAAATTCTCTAGGCTGCAAAATCAGCATACCGAATTCATCTGTATCAGTTTGAACCTCTAAGACCCAAGGGTAACAAGTAACCCAAAATGAAGACTAGAAAGTACCTGGGAGTAGTCAGGACCCAGATAGCTTGTTGATAGGGACTCCACAATCTATGCAAATATCAAAGCCAAGTGAGGTATCCTACTTTGAAACAGTGCCAATCAGAAACTTGAAACGTTAGTAAAATACTTACAGGAGTCAACCGATCCGTTTCTCGTTCTCTAATGGTGGATGTCCATTTTCTGAAAGCAAGGGCCACGTTTTGTGAAAATCCAAAGGATTCAATTCCATTTTTTAAATTGTATTTGCCAATACAGACCAAGTAATGAGCAAAAACATCGAAACGCAATAACAAATACATCAAAACATCATCACAATCTAGAATGATTTGCATATGAACCTTTCCAATGTTCTTGGTGTATAAAGATGGCACAACCTGGAGAAAAATTTTAAATGCAGTCTACAGAAACACAAATCTTAGAAAACCTGATCTTTTGGAAAACTAGGACTAGAGAAGAAATCATTTCCACATTAGGGAATATAAAAAATATTAAGAATCAATATGAAGTACAGTGTCTCGGACTCTCAATAGTTGGGACAACTAGAAAAAGTAACTTCACACAAAGGATGAAAGCTATGGTGTACATCAAACAAACGCATATACATACCAAGATAAAATCTGTATCTTGTGGATGGCAAAACAAAAAAAGCTGAAAACTACAAATAAGCTTAGTAAATGGGCAATTATCCCATCTTCCTTAGCTGTTTACTCTCTGTGCCATCAAGAATAGAATGTACTCCTCACATCTTCATAGCGTCCAGGCACATATGGCAGGAAGTCCACCATCAAAGTGGTATTTCTAAACCACGTCACATTGGAGATGCTGAAATCTCATGGCTCGTTGGAAAAGTCAGTGCTAAATCATATGGCAGCACAACTAGAAATTTCGCATGGGCTACTACGGTAAACTAAATATGGCAAGAAAGGAATTCTAGAGTTTTTCAAGGCATTCAACAACCTTTTTCCAATATTTTAGATAAGATAAATTTGAACGTTCATATTAAAAGCACCAAGATTTTATCAGTAAAGCAAACTCCCCTTAATACCATGCTTTGCAGCCGTTGGCAAATCCCTCTCGGTGTTTTACGTCAGCTTAGATGAGTTTTTCGTTATTGTAAAATTGTTTTCTGCAATGAATTTCTCATCCATCTATAGGTCTACGATAGATATATCAAATCCTAAGGTGGTTTGGACACCAGTAGATGCAATAGTTAAGAGGGTCAATAGGATAGTTTTGGATAATAATGCTTTCGGGAGGGGAAGACCCAAATTGACATTGGATGCTGTAGTGCGCAAAGATATGAGTGTACTAAGTCTAAGTGAACAAGTAACCCTTGACAGAGCTCAATGGAAAAAGAAGGATTCATGTAGCCGACCCCAATTGATTGGGACATAAGGCTCGGTTCGGTTTGGTTTGGTTTGGTTTGGTAATTTCTCATCCATCCGAAAAAACAAACATATACAAGTGTGCGCCCAATAAATGTTTGTGTAGAAAGTAGAGAGTGAGAGTGACTTAGAGGTTATTGAATTCATCGGTAAGCAATGCATAATGTGATATTCTCTCTTACGAACAAGACCACATTGAAACCCAAAACAAATAATGCTAATAATAACCTGTTTGTCAGCACAAGTGCTTTTGAAAGATGGCTGCGAAATCGTGTGACAACAAGGGAAGCCACCTAAAAATGTGAATAAAATGTCAACGAGATTGACGAATTCTATTATAATGTGCGTTATAATGTACTAATAAAAAGGGTTAAATTCCACAAAGACCCCCTCATCTATACCTCTTTTCCACGGAGACCCCCTAACGTTTATAATCGTCCAGATAGACCCCCACATCTATAACCGTTGTCCACTATGACCCCTTCTGTTACATTACCATTAGTAGGTGGGAGATTTGCGAATTTTTTAGACGAAAATACCCTTCTACAGCCATCTCTCTTTCCCGCTCTTTGAAAAAAATTTGTAAGTGCAAAACATAACGTTGTCGCTCAAAAACATTTATTTTAAAAAGAAATTGAAAAAGGAAAGTTTCGAAACTTCCTTTTTTTCAAAAAAAATTTCAATTTTTTAACAAATTTTGTTTCATAATTTTATTTTTTCAAAAAACTATTATGAAATTTTATTTATTTATTTTTTTGAAAAACTACATTCAAAACGTTTTTCTTTTGGAAAATATTTTGTTATAAAACTAATTTTTTTTAAATCTATTCTTTTTTTTTTTTTACAAAACTTCCCTTTTAAAAAATGCTTCTTAAAAAAATGTACCGTTTTTTCATATTAAAAAAATCTGGTTTCCAAAAATGCTTTTAGAAATTTCTGTTTTCAAAAACTATTTTTTATAAAATGTTTTTTTTTAGAACTTTCTTTTTCAATTTTTTTTAAATACCGTCTTTCAATTTCTCTAAAAAATTGTTTCAAGATATGTTTTCCAAAAAGTATTTTATTTTTTTGGGAAAAAAAAGAGAGAGGGTAACTGGAGGTATTTTTACAGATGAAGGGGTGAGTTTGGGTGATTTTTAAGGGGGTATTATAGTCATTTCCGTCATTCCACTAACGGAGCAAGGGTTTTTTTGCATTTCACATTGATGAGGGGGTCTATTTGGACGCTTTTAAGCGTTAGGGGGTCTATGTGAAAAAGAGTCATACATGAAGGGGTCTCCGTGGAATTTAACCAATAAAAAGGGTGTGTACCTGATTCATAGCAACATATGCATACCCTTTCAGGATAAATACTCTACGACCAGCCACTAATTCTGGAACTTCTTCAAAGGGTACCTTCATTTATGAAAGAGGCAGAAAAACACATAAATAATCCAAATCAACAAGCAAACATGCGAGTCATACTAATCCGTGATCAGAAGATGGTGAAGTCTTTTCACTCTTTTCTCATTTGTTATGCCCAATGGCATTCGAACCACCAATCTGATTTTTCCACACTACATGTCTCCGATTATATGATGTCACGCATTCAATAAATGTTTTCTACCTACCCCAAATGTAAGAGGCAAATATTAGAACTGGGGCTGTAATCAAGCCGAGCTGAGGTTTGAGATGCTCGGGCTTGGCTCGCTAGAAATGTGGCTGGCTCGAGCTCGGCTCGCCTGAGCTCGAAATTCACGTGGGTGACCATGTGCAAGGGCATTGAGGAAGTAGTGTTGTAGCTAACATAACTACATAAGTATCTCCTCTCAAGAAGTTTTCCAAAACTTCTGATGTGGGACTGGTGATTCTTACCTTGGGTAGGTGACTAGGTGGGAACTCTCCTTTCTAGAGTATTTGCGAAACTCCCTAATCACACATCGGCCAACTACTACCTCAGCTACCATTCTATTTCCTATAAATATACCTCCACCCCTTTTGCCCTCACTCACCAGGCGCCCATGCAACCTAGAACTGCCACTTGGCAGTTGGGTACATGTGCGCTAAATGTCGACATATACACGTATGTCTGTATATGCATGCCCGTGAGCTCATACGAACCGAGCAGGTAGTAGCTCAAGCTCGGCTTGTTTATATAACGAGCCAATAAATGTAGCTCGAGCTCGTTCACTACCCACTGAGTCGAGCTTGAACGAGCTCAACCCGATCGCGAGCAGCTTGGCTCATTTACAGCCCTAATTAGAACCATCTGATTCATTTAGTTTGGGACTTGGGCCCCAGGAATCCTCCTACAGAATATCCAATGAACTGCTACCTATGCGGCACCAACACTTGTCAGAGGTGACGTGCGGTGTTGGATAATTGTCAAACACCAACATTCTCCAAACACGTGTCCAACACTTAAATTTGAAGTGTCCCTTTTTTCTCAATGTTTACTGTTTGGACACTCCAGATGTATTCAAAAAAAATTTAAGATATAAAGGCTGTCTTCGTTTTGGTAGTTTAGTATTGTTTTGTTTGTAGGGGCAATGAGTGGAGAGAGGAATAGGCTAATGATTGGAACTAGGGGTAATGAGTGGAGAGAGATAGAGAGAGAAATGAGAATAATAGAAAAGTGGAGTAATGATTGGAGAGAGAAATAGGGTAATGATTGGAAAACTAAACTAAACGAAAATGGGCAAACGAACACAGCCAAAGCTTTTTGCTGAAATACTTTTGTCAATGATTGTAATGATAAATATGGTTAAATGTATATATGGTGTTACATATTTACAATTAGAGCTTTAATCTTTTCAAGTTTTTATTCATACAGTACTATACATATATAGTTTTCAAATTGTGTCCCAATGAGTCGTATCTTCCAATATTTTCAAATATACATGTCGGCGTTGTGTCCATGTTTGTGCTACATAGACTGCTACAAATCTCTATTCTCTTCCCACTCAGAAGTAGGGAGGCTAATTTATCTACTTTAACAGGTCATTCGCCAATAGGATAAGAATTTGCTCAGTCACCTACTGTGTTCTAAAAGAAGGTATGGAAGGCCGAGGACTCGCCGCCTTGACTCTGGAAGGCCTCTCGCCGACTAGCCCGACTAGTCGCCGAGTACTCGGCCCTGGAAGCTAGAAGGTGTCCGGCCTCCCTGGGAGCGCCTAGCGAGTTTTAGAACCTTGGTCACCTACTTCGGGAAAGCTAAAAGTGCAATTGTTGCAGTTGAAATGGAAATTCGAGAAAGTACACAAACCTTGTAGAATATCGTATCAGCTGCAAAAGTAACAGAGCAACAAAGAGAAGAAAAAATAGTCAGAATACACCATATCTTCAAAGGATACCACAATTTTAAAACATCTAAGTTAATTTTACATGACCAATAAGTATATAGATCCAATAAAAGGAGAAAATATAAATGAACCAGCACCGATATCCCATAAGAAGAAATATTAAAATTAAAGCCGGACTGCGTCAAAGATAAAGCTTCTTTGCTAAGTCAGAGAGGTGAGCAGGACAGAAATGCATAAAGTGACATTAAAAGGCAAAACCCCATGAGAATGCACGAGTGTTCATGTACAGATGGATATTGAATTGCTACAATTCTTTGTTAACAAATAGAACTTGGCAACAGGCAATTCGAGTGAGAAATGTGCAGGACAACCATAGTAATACACTTGAAACACGACCAATAGGTGTGCCGTACATATCAGAAATATAAGCAAGCGAAAGCGAGAAAGTGGTTACTTTGATGGAGAAAACAGCAAGTTTAGCAAGTAATAGCAGTTACCGTTACGTATGGATTGACCACCAATAGAACGTGCAACTTGGACCAGTTTCTCCTTTACATTCTGCATAAGCAAGAAAACAAAAGTAGCTCTTAGAGTCCAACCTGACATGCACTCTATCCCCCAATATTAAAAATGGACAAATAGATTGAGATTTTTTTTCATGGGTAAAAAAAGTGCAAAACGTTTAAGCATGTCAAGCTATGTTACATGGACTTGGGAACGAGTATTGGGTGTGTGTTCGTGTCCAAGCGTCAGACCTTCCTAGACTTAAATCTTAGGATACTTGGATATGTGTCCCATAACAGGGTACGGCTACAAAGACACGTCTAGAACACTTGTTTGTAGTATACATTGCATGACTAGAGCAGGTTATATATTGTAAATCATACTTAGTAATGTATTTAAACAAGAAGAGTCAAGAAAAATGTGTTTTTTCTATTTCATGTCCATGTGAAAGTCTAGAAATATCGCTTTTCTAGCTAATTTGGTATTCTTTTTCTGTAACTATCATACAATTAGAGGATCTGAGTGTCCAAAATGGATACGCATGTCGGACACAGGACATGGGTACTTCAGCCAAAATGAAGGATCCATGTAACATAGATGTCAAGTGCAAGTACCTCAAATTCTGCATGGCTTACTGCTTTATAAGGAAGATCAAATTCTGCCATCACTGCGCGCTGTAAATTCCAAATTGGAGCCACAAACGATCAGCATCAAATTCGGAACAATAGTAAAACTGTAAATCTTGTAGAAGAAAACAAACTATACCTGCACTTCAGAACTTTCAAGTAGTCTGAAACGGTAACGAAAAAGGGTGGTTTCCATGGAAAGAAACCATTTTCTCAGTTCCTCGCTAATGCATCAGCAAACAAATAATAAGTAAGAACTCTGCAAAGATACAGACTCTCGCAAAAATAGTAATAATTATAATAATAATCAGGGATACTATTACTTACGTCCTACAGTAAACAAGACGGAGAACAAAGTGGGAAATTATATCTTTGTTGATAACCTCAGATGCTTGTGGGAGGCTCATATTTGACTTCCAGAGATCTCTTACCTATTTAAATCCAGTAATTAAAATAGGAAATCGAACATCTCCGCAGAAAACATAAAACAAACGTTGTATGACTGCAATATACCAATGTCTCTACTTCATCTGGTTTCTTTCCTCGGGACAATCCATCAGAAATCCCTTTAAGAACTGCATGGACAACACCAAATTGCAAGATTTCAGAGTTAAGATATAAAAAACGCATGCTGAGAAAAAAAGTTCAAACCACGAACTCCATCAAACAACTGCAGAAACAACTAGGAGTGTGCATGGCCGTTGGGTTCGGTCGGTTAAGGGTATTTTCCAACCAACCCATACTTGGCGGGTTGACAATTCTTTCACGCTGACAATCCACCGACCTTTAAAACCAATGTTTTGGTTGATTTTTTTGGGTGTTTTGACTCAGCAGGTTAGGTGGGTTGAAAAAAAACTTCACTAGTTGGGCAAATCATGAAACCAAAGCATAAATCTAGTAACTAATAGCCAACATACACTACATAATAGAAATTACGAAATGTTCGGATTTTCTTTTATAAATAGTTGTGATTAATTAAGTGTGGTAGGGTGCACCTTAGCATCGATGTGCAGAAGAACGAGGTATAGCATCGATGCGGTAGTATCCTATTGGCCAGATTTTACACATTTATATATAGCGGGTTGTGTCAGATTAAAGGCGGTTAAGAGAAATTTTACCAGCACCCTAATCGACCCGCTTTGTGTTTAACCCGCCCCACTCAGTATGCTCATAACGATTTTGGGCACGGTTCGGCATGGGTTGGGTCGTTTTGGTGAATTTTTTGCTTACCCCTTTAAAACAACAACATTATAACTTAAGGCTCCATATGGATAGACATCCATTGATTTTATATTTTTTTTTTAAAAGGAGTTTTTGTTTGATTTCAATTACGATATAAGAGCAGCTATAGATGGAGTGTGGAACAACATTACGATATAAGAGTAGCTATAGATGGAGTGTGGAACAACATTAGATAATGGATCAACATCAGAAAAAACTATATTTTGCTAGGATACTGTTATAGCTCCGATTCTTAACCTAAAACAGTGAAATAGCTGTGCTTATCCCTCACTATAATGCTCCCAAACTTCTATACTATTATAAAATAAATAAATAAAAGCGAAATTCATAACCTATAGAACTTAATTTGATCTTGTCACAGACTAATAACGTCAAATCACCTTGTTTGATATCGCTATCTAACCAAACGAAGTCTGAATGATAAAAATGCAAAATGCATCTCATAAAACCCTAGATCATTTCCTGACGAAAACAGAGAGAAACTGAGCTCTATTTGGTTAGTGAAAAAACGTGGGAAAGGAAAGCAAAGGTGGGGAGAAAGAATGACCTCGGAGGCGATCGATGGCGAAAAGCTCGAAATCTTCGAGTCTGACTTGGAGCTCTGGAGCAGAGCGGTAGAGGGGGAGAGACGAAACGACGTCGGCGACGGCGGGAGCTCTTTTCTGTGACCTGACAATTTCCATTTTTTGCACCTTCTGTCGGTCTGAACTGAATCTGAGGACGTAGCAAAGGCAGCGCCAGCTAACTGGTTATTGGGGAAGTGTCGCTTTTGAGAGAGAGAGAGAGAGAGAGAATTGGCGGGAAACGCTTCCCTAGCATCTGGAAATCGGGTTACCCGGACCGGCAGCGGGGTCAGGGGAAAAACTGCACCATTTGATGTGCTGCAGCCCCAAAAAAGAGAAAAGAAAGGAATGAAACGCTGTCGTTTTTGCTTCCCTAATCCCTAAATCGTTAAACTCTGATTCTACCCCAAATTGACCCTGGTTGATGGCGCTCCACCGTTGCAGCCCACAACCTCTTATGGCACACCGACCTCGTCGAAACCGTAAGCTCATTAAACTTTGATTCTCGACCAAAACTAAACGTTGTTTTGTAGACTTGGGGGTACTTGGGAGCCTCGTTTTCAATTTTTTGGCTTTTTGGATTATGTTCAAAATGTATTTTGGATTTAGTACGAGTGTTTGGGAGAAATGTGCTGAATACATTTTGCAACAGGAGTAGTGTTTGAGAGATATGTGCATAATGTATTTTGTAGGGTTTTTTGTTAATCAAAATGAAAAAAGTGAAAAATGAGAAATCAAAAAGCTCCTCCCAACCTACTTTTAACTTCTGCTTCCTAAACATGCAATTGAAAAACTCATTTTGGTAGAACATGTTTTATACAGAGCTTGCCAAACAACCAAAACCTGAAAATGAAAAAATGAGAAGCCAATAAAGAGGCTCTCAAACAGCCTCTTGGTTTATCCCTGATTTATTGATTTATTCATATACTACGAGTCTTGTTTTGCTTGAAAATTAAAACAAATGCTGAGATAGAAAAGCTTCTTTTGCACCTTTTTTTTTGGTTGAAAAAATAAACATCAGTTTGTCTAGTACGACTGTGTTTTGTTTGGTATGACTTTAAATTGGTTTTCCTTTATTTTGTGTAATATAATTTTATTCTACTTCACTTGCTTCAACTTATCGTCTTTATTTTTTTTCTTTTAGGTGACGGAACTAAGTCATATTTGCAAGATGAATAATTCTTCGCAATGAGAGGAAAATATTAGCGGAGATGCATTCTATTTTATTTTTTGAAATGATCTACATGTATTTCCTTTTTGGTAGATATTCAAGTGAAAACTGAAAACATGTAGTAATTTATTTTGACATTATTATCTTTTTGTGATGAAATACTTGCATTTTTTGCATTATTGTTCTGTTGGAAATATATATTTGTTGTTATTGTTTTTAGAGCAAATTTCACTATATTATGTGTAATATGTGAGATTTGGTTGGTTGAAATGCTCTGTGAAGTCACTGGAAATCACCGGGTGGAGTTTGGAGTTTACTGTATGAAACACTGGGGTAAGGGGCAGCAGAACGGCAACGTTTTTTTTTTTTTTTTTGAGGGGGGGGGGGAGGGGGGCAACGCATCAAAACGACGTCGTTTTGAGACCCCAGAGCCCCCTAGACAACGGTTTCTCTTTGGGTGGTTCCAACAAGAGGCTTAGGCCCAATCTCAATTTTGAACCCCCATTTGAGGATCCCATACTGTGCGTTAATGTGAAAGCATTTTGTGTTCAGTGTTGGAAAAAAAAAAAGAAAGAGTATTTATTTTTATGTGGTCCTATGCACCGTGTTTTCTGAAATTGGATTGAAATGTGATTATTGGACTTAATAGACTGGGTCATGCTAGTCAAATTATGTGATCTAATTGGCAGCATGGTTTTTTCTTATTGGGTAGTGGTTTCCCAATTATAATTGGCGAGATTAAATCTCAACCGTTGATTGCCTTGTTTCTATGATGGGAAGGGAAACAAATGGTGTATCCGTTGTAGAGAAGCCGTCCCCGGTAAAGTTATTTTGTAACGCCCGAGTTACCTCAAATATTTTATGCGTTCTCACATGCTGTTAGCAGACTCATTTGTAAGCTCGAGTTATGTGTGGTTTGGAGTAATTATGTGTGGTTTGGAGTAATTATGAGGTTTGGGCCTAAAGCTATGTAAGTTGAAGGGGTGCAGTGTAATTTGGTTGAATTATTGAGGGAGAAGATTTTTCTTCCCCACTTCCTCTGCCAATAATCAGAAAGACAGAGAAAGGGCTGTTTGATAAAGCTGAAAGCTGAAAGCTGAAAACTGAAAACTGAAAATTAAGTACTGAAAACTGAATGCTGAATTTAGTAAGCTAATAAGCTGTTTGATATGTACTGAATCTTGAACACTGAATAAATAAGTTGTTTGATCTGTATAAAGAACTGAAGTATTAAATTCACTAATTTTCTTAATTTTCCTTTCATATATTCATACTGAAATGCATAAATGAAAAAAAAAAGTACATTTATGAAAATGATAAAAATATGTAGAATATTGGCAAGATGGTGGTATCGCGGTGTTGGTGTTAAATCCACTAATTATCTTACTTTGTCTTTCATTTCATATATTCATACTGAACTACAAAAATGAAATTAATAAATGACAAAAAGTACATTTATCAAAAATAATAAAAATATACAAAATATTGGCAAGATGGTTGTATAGCGGCGGTGGTGGTTGTGATTGTGGGGTGGTGGTTGTAATTGTGGAGTGGTGGCCTCTTGGTGGTGGGAGAGCGATGATGGGAGTAGTGGTGGTGTCGTGGTGGTTTGTGGCGGCAGTGGTTGGGATGGTGGTGTCGGTGGTTTGTGGTATTAGTGATGGGAGTGGCAGAGTGGTGGTGGTGGTGGTGGTGGTGGTGGTGGTGGTGTGGTGGCGGTGTGAGTGGTGGTGGTGGGGTGACGGCAATAATGGTGGTGGGGTGGCGGCAATAGTGGTGGTGATGGTGGTGGCGGCGGAGTGGTGGTGGTGGTGTAGTGGTGGAGTGATGGTTATGGTGTTGTCAGTGGTGGTGGTGGTGTAATGGTGGAGTTGTGGTGGTGGGTGGCGGTGGCAGTGGTGGTGGGAGTAGCAAAGTGGCGGTTATGGTGGTGCGAGTGGTGGTGGTGAGAGTGGCAGGGGGTGGTGGTGTAGTGGCGGCAGTGGTGGTGTAGTGGAGGCAGTGATGGTCTGGTGGAGGGAAAAATAGTTCAATGAAACTATTCAGAAATTCAGTAAAAATTAAGTAGCTTGAAGCTACTTAATTTTTGTCAACATTTTACCTTATATTTTAAGAGCCACTTAATTTTTTAAGTAATGTAAAATATGGTTTCAAACCTACTTAATTACTTATTACTTAATTCATTCAGTTTTAAGTGCTGAATCTGGGTTATCAAACAAGGCCGAAGAGAAAGACCGAAAGAGAAGAAGAAGAAGAAGAAGAAGAAGGAAGGAAGGAAAGAAGAAAAATTTGGGGAAAACCCAAAATTAAGGTACGAATTGGAGTTTAATTTCCGAAATTCTTGAGTTATGCTGTTCATTTAGAAGTTAATTAAGTCTTTTGCATCTCATAAGAGTGATTTGGGGTTTGATTTTACAAAAATTCGTGGAAGGGAGTGAAGGTGTTCACTGACTATTCTTGTGAAAAACAAATCTGCCATGGGTTTTGGCTAATTTTAAGACATGGTTATTGAAGTCGGAAATTTATGGGATTTTTACAGTAGCTACCCATGGAATTTCTTTGTGTTGTGTAAAACGTTCAGAGTTTAATTCGAAGTACAGAAAATATTAAAATTCGTGGACCAATCTGTTGTCAGGTTCGTATTTGGGTAGACTGCACTGACACATCTTGGGAAAATGGTTATAACTTTTAGCTCGGGTATCCGATTGGTACACCGTCTTCTGATTATGAAACTAGACTTGTATACCTTCGAAATGATGTATGGTTTGTGTCTCAATTATTTCCAGAGAATAGCAGTTTTTAGTTTGAAGTTGGAGAAAAATCTGTTGTGGGGAAATTTTCAGCAAGTTTTGGGTCTGTTTGACGGGTGTTTAAAAATAGTTACAGAGCTCGGAAAATTCTGAATTTTTGATATGATGATTAAATATGAGTCTGGAGTTTGTGGTAAAAATGTCGTGGGAAACAGATAAGTAGATTAATTCTGAAAATTTGTAGAGTGCAACACTGTTGGGTCGTAGGATGCATTTTCATGCATTTCACTTGCATTTGGGCATGAATTTTGGTAGTGAGCCTTATGGGTGATACATAATTGGCATTATAGGTGATGACATCGTAAGGATGGTCGTGGTTACGCCTTCGGTGCGTAGAAGTTAAGACTATAGCGGAGTTGGTCCTGTTGTGGCAGGTGAGAATGTACAGCTTCTATAATAAATAGAAATGTTTTTTTTTTTTTCAAACTTGTCATGTGATTATTACTGTTCTTGAAGCTCCTTTGATGTTTTTCGAGTATATGATGGCAATATTCTTGTTTGGATGGATCAAATGATTTCGGTGATGGATTAAATGATTTTTTGGTGGGTGGAAAAAGAATTTTTATACCTTTTGTGCCAATGTTTAGTTTGCAAGGTTGGCAACTTGTATTCGTGGGCTGTGCCATCTGGCTGTGTGCTAGCGTTTTAGCCAAAAAGTTGCAAGGTTGGCATCTTGTAACGTGGGATGTGCCAATATTTGTGGATGTGCTATTTGTGTGAGATGACAAACAATTGTGAGGTTTGTCGAGGCCTTTGTGAGATGGCAAGCAATTTGTGAGGCTTGTTGGTGAGCTTTGCTTACCTTTTTGTGGGCTACACCTACCATTGGTGATAAAGAATGGCCCCCGTCACCGCCACTATATGTGATCCTGTGAGCGAGGTTACGGTACCGTCTTAACTCCCGGTCGTGAAGTTGACGACTCGTTGACACATTTGGTGAAGTGATCTGATATTACTTTATACTATGAAATAAAATGTGGATAAATTTGCAATCTTTTAAAAATGTGTTTTGAGATGAGCCGGTGGGTTGTATTTTGAAATAAGCCGGTGGGCTGTGTTTTGAGATGGGCCTGCGGACTGTGTTATTGAGATGAGTCGGTGGGCTGTACTTTTGAAATAAATATGATGGGCTGTGTTTTTTAGATAACTTGTGTGGGCTGAGAAAATTTATTGAAAAAATTGAGGAAAAAACTCCTATTGTGGGAGATTTATTGTTCTTTTAAAAAGTGTGGGGGTGATGTTTAAAAATTGTGATCCATCTAAATTGTTAAAACAAAAGTGTTGGTGTAATGTTAATACTTACGCATTTCTTTTTATTATGTTGCTAAGGTACATTCTCCTGTAACCTTTTTGGTTGCAGATTTCCAGTTGAGCTAGACGTCGGTCCACTGCAGTGCTAGAGTGCCAGTCAGGTGTTCCTAGAGGTTGTGTTTTTGTGATTTTGTCGGTTAGTGGGTGTTGTGGATAAATTGTATTTTTTGTGAAGTTGGTATGGTTGAGTACATGTCGAATATTTTTGGTTGTACAGTTGTTGAGGAGGTGTGAACACCTGTTTTGTTTATGACAGTGGAGATTGGTGTAATATTATCTTTTGTTTGCCTCCGTTGCGAGTTAAAGTTGAGTCTTGATAATATTTTTGTAAGTAGCCTAAAAGGCGTACAGATTGTGTCAGGTGTCCTGCCACTATGTGCAGGTTAGATTGTGCTAGAGTGGGGTGTGACAATTTTTTGAAAATCATTATCATAAAAAATGAAATTTATCACCATAGAGGGTTTTTGAAACATGAAAATGACTTTTTGGAAAAATCATTATCATAAAAATGATTTTTTAGGAAATCATCACCATAGAGGTTTTTCTGAAACATGAAAATAACTTTTGAAAAACCATAACCATAAAAATGATCTTTTAGAAAATCATCACCATTGAGGTTTTTTTGAAACATGAAAATGATTTTTGGGAAATCATTACCATAAAAATAATCTTTTAGAAAATCATCACCATTGAAGTTTTTTTTTTTTGAAACATGAAAATGATTTTTTGGAAAATCATTACCATAAAAGTAATCTTTTAGGAAATCATCACCCTTGAGGTTTTTTTGAAACATGAAAATGATTTTTGGAAAATCATTACCATAAAAGTGATCTTTTTAGAAAATCATCACCATTGAGGATTTTGAAAAAATAATCCAAGACTCTGGGGCCAGTATCATAGAGGATTTTGAAAAATAAATAAATAACGACCTTGGAGGTCTCTGTGCCGTAGAGGACTTTAAAAAAAGGAGACGATGAATGATAGACTCGTGGGTACATAGTCATTTCAAATCAAAATCAAATCAATGCCATAGAGGACTTAAAATTTATGATGACTCAGGAAGAGCCATTTCAAATCACTGGGTGAGAAATTTATCGGAGAAATATATCTCAAAACACTAGGTGAGAAATGCATCTAAAGAACTGAGGGTAAGAAATGTATCCCAAAAATTAAAAATTTGTGAAATGTATTTCAAAAAACTGAGTGAGAAATTTATCTCAAAACTGAATGAGAAATG
The DNA here is from genome assembly GCA_963854785.1 of Vaccinium vitis-idaea. NCBI lineage: Eukaryota > Viridiplantae > Streptophyta > Magnoliopsida > Ericales > Ericaceae > Vaccinium > Vaccinium vitis-idaea. Next base: position 18,323,796 of record OY978221.1, read on the forward strand.
TATCTCAAACATTGGGGTGAGAAATGTATCCCAAAACCGTTTGAAAAGCTGCCCAAAAGGATGATTGATCGAAAAATTGTCATGAAGGACGATTAATTGAAAAGCTGTCCATGAGGACTCGTGGGTGAGACTCTGGGTTTGACACTTGATAACACAACGACAACACTCCTTTCTTCTAAAAAATAAGTGGAGCAACGGGGCATCTCTTTTGTTTTACAGTCTTTCCTCTTTTGGCCAGGGTATAGGTATCGGGTTGATTTTTAAGGCTTGAGCTTTAGGTTGAGGTTTAACACTTGGGTTTGTTTTTATTGAGGCTGGAGTTTGTGGCTCTTAGATCCCGGTGTATGTTTGCCCCCGTGAATGATGGTAGGCTGACGTGCCCCAGTTTTGAGCAAATATACCCCAATAGTTGGGGAACCTCAGCTATGATTCAGTTGATGGTTTTGGCAACCCATTGACCTATGTATCCAAATGAGCTCTTCCATGTGTGGAAACCATCTTCCACGAGTTTAAGATTAACAAGACCACAATGACTTTAACTGGACAGAGACCTTGTGTGAATTTAGACAAGGCCCAGATGATTCGAGAGACAAGAAAAACCCCTTTTTTAAAAGGAACGACATTACAAAGATACCCCTGATTTGGGCGGAGATTGACTACTTGATTGAACTGGGGGGTTGGTTTTGACAAGACCGAGTTGACTCGAAGGACTGGAAAGTGAATTCCCTAAGCGTGCCCCTGACTGGGCAGAACTTGACGACTCAATTGACTTTTTTTGATAAAGGGAGTAAATTTTGACAAGCTTATGTCAATTTGAAGGGTAGAATAGACCAATGAGTAATGACAAACTCAAGGATTCAGGAAACGTCAAAACGTGCCCCACAATTGATGTTGAAATTGTCATAGACTCGAGTCTTTTGATTTTGAAACTGATTCGCTCAATCACATGATGTTCACTTAAATCGATTATTTTATCAAAACACAGGATATCTTATCATGAACCCATGCCCCCGAGATGCTGATGAGGATCTGAGGTGCCCCAGTTTGAACTTTCACTTTGGTTGATGCCAATGTTGTGCAATACTTTGATTTTTGATCTTCAAGGAAAATTATACTGTTTCCATTGGATTCTCGCTATCAATTTGTGTTTTTCAATCTGGAAGGACTTTATTTAGGTTATAACGGGGCTAAGGTTTGGGCTTGGCAAAGAAAGGATATTAGGCTCAAAATTTTGGTTTTTCCTCGGGGTAATTAGAGCTAACAGCTATCTTGAATTCTTTTTGCTTGCCCTTTCTGTTTGCTTCAATGTTTTCCTTCGTGCCCCATTTTGGCTTTTGATGGACACTTTCTTCCTGTCTTTTTTTTTTTCAAATCTTCACATTTGGTTGTGCCTATGTTCTTGGTACTTTCATTCTTTTGAAATTTTGACGTGCCATTGGCAACCATGCGTTTGGTACTTTCATTTGGACATCATGTTGATAACTATGCATTTGGCATATTTTGTTTCTCTTAATTCATCCCAGTGTGGGGGATAGCTGCCTAGCTGGGTTGTTTTCAAAGAAAATGATCCAGGCTCAAAAGTGCTATCAAGGGATAACTTATCTGGGGAATAAAAGCAAAGAATGTCATTCTTCATTTTGAATTGCACAATTTGATAGAGATAATCTGTACATGCTCTAACTTTTTCCTGGATCTTACTTCAAAGTTTTGATCCAGCGAGCTTTGATTTATTTGCCTTAACTTTTGCCTAGGCTGCCCTTGCGGGTTTTTGACCTAGCAGGCTCTTTCTGTGTCAAAACATTGCTCCTCGATGACATTGGAGGACAACGCTGGAACTCCTTCTTCTTATGAGAGCTGAGGTTCAATCAGAAATCATCCCGTGTTTTGAAGTGATTATCATGAATCTCAAATGATGGTGGAAAACAATTTCATTTGAAAGGATTATTACAAAAACTCAAGTTTATTATGATAATAAAAGTGTGCCATCAATTTTTCAAAAGTTGCGACCGAACCAGTGAGGGTTTGCCTACGTATCATTTTGTAAGAAATCAGGTCGTGACGTAGTTCGGTACTACAAAGCTGACTTTATTTTTATTTTTTCTTCTTTTCTTGACAACAAGACATTACATACTCGAATTTGAAGGCAGACACCAAAGTAGAAATAGAAATACAAACTGACTCAATAAAGACTGGTCCATTGCATGGTCCTTGGTGGTTCATTCTTCTTTTGCTAGCCTTGACATCAATTCAATTAGCAATCCCCCATGGGTTCGGTGTCAAATATGGCAGAGTTATGAGGATTACGACTCGGCTAAGTGCTTGTTTTTGTTGGTGGGGAAATGAGGGTTTTGCTGTTGATGAGGTTTTGAATTCTGTGATGCAGGCGGTGGCACTCATCTGTAGCATGACCGGGCATTTCTCAAGGCTCAAGTGGTTTAAGAAGGTTGTTCTTGAGAAGGCTTTTGTAGACAGGAACAAGGGAAGTAGAGAATTGGTGAAAATTTCTTTCAGGGTGGTTGGTTCGGGTTGTGTTTGTGGAGCTGGGGGTGATTTTTGTAAGGTTGTCTTTTTTGATGTTCTGCTAGTGCATTTTTGGATCTCCGATATCAATGAAATTTTCATAGCCAATGGGTTTGAATTCTTCCAACACAGATTCATCAAATTCATAAATTCTTTCCAAAGCTATGGCCATTTCCGGGCTCTTTCTGGGTCGTTGGGGTTCTCTTGGACTGGTGGGCGATGGTTACGGATGTCTTGTACCATGATCATGAGTTGGGTAATTTGACCGTCGATCCGTTCGCCCATATCATTTAGAGTCTTCTTGAGCTCCTTGATCTCAGCCTGAACTTCCATGTCTGTTGCTTCGGGTCGGATCAACCTTTGTCCTCTGAATGGGTAAGGTTTTCTTGTTTGGCTCAATGGCTAAGAATTGACAGTAAAGCAAAATTCAGAAGTGCCCTTGCTTGTTTTATTTTGAAAAATGGGAATATCGTATTTGTGTCATCATGTATGCAAACCTAAGTCTCAAAAAAATTTCAACAGCCATGGGTAGGTCGACTACTCAGTAGGTTATGTTCTTGTGTGTGAGAACCAGAGCCAATCAACTTTCGTGACCATCCAAGACAGAGCAATAAAGCTGTTGACACTCAGATAAAAATGTGTTAAATCAGATCACAAGGAGCCGTTCGAACACGACTGACACTGGAGGTGTTTCAAACTCCAAAGATTTAAAGTCTCCTAGACTAAGGAAAAATGATCCTAAAAAGGCTGCCCCGATCCTTAGTGTTTCTTCTGATAGTGTATCCTTTGTATTGGAAAACAAGTCTTCAGAAAAATCTAAAAATGGACTAAATTCTTTAATAACTTCTCGTCAAGATGCTAATTTTGTTTTTAGGAATAAACATCTTCATAAATGGGGCTGATTATTCTGAAGCTCAATTAATGTCACTGATGAGAGTTTATTGAAGATTTTAGGCCATCTTAATTGTCCATAGTCTCATTTTCCTAAGGATTATGTAATTTGAATAACATGTACCCATCGGGAGTACATGACTCTTCATTGGTTAGGGCAACCTCTTAAGACTTCGGGAAAGGTGACGATCTAGGGCTAGACTAACCAAAATGCATATGCTAATGTATGTGCATGCAACATGATGATAGTGCATAGATGGAGAGCGGTAAACAGATAGCAGAATATATCACATAATTCTAACATGTGGGCCCTATTGTAGGTTGAAAAGTTCTACGATTTTCTATATGCAAATGTTGGTTTTGGTTTAGTGAGGTTCCCCAGACTAGAGTCAATATTTGCCTCCCAGTGCCAAGTGTACTGCATGGCAAAGGTCGAACGACAAGCTGACTCATCACAATCCAACGTTGCTGAGCATAACGCAGCAGCGGGGCTTATCCAACATCGATGCACGTGCAATGCAAAAGATTAAGCAACATAATATTTTCAAAAATCCCATAAGCTTTTTTTCAAGTTTGGCTCTCTCTTTCAAATTAATTTATTTTATTTGATAACTTTACACAAACAACAACCACAAAAGCTCCAGTCAGGATGGCCGGGTGAGGCCCTGTTAGTCCACCATTCCTTCCTTCGATAGCGCGAAGCATTTTCGTTTTGACAAGCTTTTGGATTGTTGACAAGTGTAAAAATATCAAATTAATAAATTAATTTTGAATTTCCCCGGCAGAGTCGCCATTTTGTGGACGGTGCCCTGGGGAAAAAAATAATTTTGTTTTGGAAAAAAGATTTTCAGAGTCGCCACCCGGGTTTTTATTTTGAAAAAGGTTTTGGTACCCGAGAAACCATTTAAAAATGATTTGAAAAATAATGACTTTTGTGCGGTTAATTTTGGAAAATGGTTTGGCCTACGAAAAATAGGAAAGTTTAGGTTCAGGAGCCAGGTTATGAGTGGGGAAGATTTTTAAGGCACCCCACTCGCCTCATTAAAAAAATGGTCTCTACTAAATGCTTCGTGGGATTTTCAGAAAATGTTTTCACTGCTTAACAGACAGTAATAAATGACTAAATGAGTTTAAAACATGAAAGGATAACCAATTTGAAGAACAATTAGTGAAATGAAAACACTCCATTAAAGGGAATACTATCGAAATTCAATGTTCTTTTATTTTTATAAAAAAGACAACTTATGTGATAGTTTTGATAGAAAACTATATATATATATATAGCCGCTTCTTAGACGGGATCGCGGAAATGGGTTGAAATTCAATCTTCCATCCTCAGCCGTTGGATCTCATCCAATGGCTCTGATAAAACAAAGGAGTTCGCGGGTCAAAATGGGATCCGGGTCAAATTAGTCGCGGGTCAAAACACCATCCGGATCCTCACTTCTCAGTTCACGCGTTCTGTTAAACGAGAGAGAGAGAGGGGGGGGGGGGATTCGCGAAGAGAAACGACGGAGAAGAATAAGAAACCCTATCGATCGAATCGAACCACCATGGACGCGCATCTACCTCCACCACCAACTTACAGGCCTCTCTCTCTCTCTCTCTCTCTCTCTCTCTCTCTCGTTTCACTATTTGAACAGATCTAGGGTTTAGTATACACGATCCAGAAAAAAGAACAAAAGAAGAAGAAGATGAACGATTTTGGTAGCGTTGGATGCAAAAAAAAAAAAAAATCGATTGCAGTTGAGGGCTTTCTGTGATTTTTGAATTTTATAGCTTTGTTACGGAATTCACTTGATCTACTCTGGAAGTTAAAATTCGGACTATTCATTGTGGGATGGCAAGTGAGAAGCGGTTGTCCAAAATCCATCAAATTGTTACTCTTGACATCAACATTTTTGCTATGGCTGAAAATGTTTGAATTCTCAGGTGGTAGCAATTTTGTACCCCTCATCATTGGTTCGGTTAACCACCTATTAGGGTAGAATAGTACCTTTTTTTATTTAAAAAAACAAATAAGTTTTCTGACTTCGTGTTACTTGATAGGTTTATGAACTATGAAGAGGATAACAAGAACCAAAGGGGAAGATCAGAAGAGAGCCAGTGAAGAACTCTTGGAGATTTTCAAATTGCTGGAAGGAGAGCTTGGGGACAAGCCTTATTTTGCCAGTGATGAGTTTGGGTTGGTAGACATTGCAATGGTGCCATTTTACAGCATGTTTTATGCATTAGAGACCTTTGGGAAATTCAGCATAGAGTAGAGAAACAATAAGTTTTCTGAGTTTGTTTTGTATGTGAATTAAGAAGTTAGGAATAGAGCAGAGACTGTATTTGTTGGAAATGGAAAGTATCTACCATGAAGTTGTATCTGTCATGAAGTTGTAACTGTAACTTTTTTTTTAATGTTGTAACAAAGTGATGAAATTGGCTTGAATGAAATGAGATGACTTTTTGTCAAATATTTGATTTTCCTAGCCTTTCTTCTATAGTACTAATGTATATTTAGTTTTCGAAAAGGATGGTTGTTCATGGAATTTTCTATCTTCTTCTATGTTCAATTGATTCCAATTGCTATTTTTCATATCAGTTTGTGCTGCCAAAAATGAGGGTGACATTAGCCATTGCCATTTTCTTCAACGCAGATTAGATTACTTCAGATGTGGTCTAAACTGAACTTTAGCCATTGCCATTTGTGCAAACTTCAGAGCTTAATGAATCAATTAGAATGTTGGATACCTTTCAATCAAAGATTGTATATGACAATGATGTTGAGGTACTGTTTGGCCAAAGTTAGAACGAAGTCAACAACCCAGGCACACCCAAAAATCTGCTATATCAGTTTATTTATGGAAAAAAATTGACAGGGTGCTGTTGTTTCTTGGCCTATTCAAGTAACACAGGTTCAACAAATATAATCGAACACATGGCAACCTTGCACAATCAAATCTTCATTGTGGTGCAGTATTTTGGGATCGTGGAAGTGCAGTTCCACATATCTGTTGAGAATGTAAATATGAATGAATCAGTTTGCAAGAAAATATAAAGTAGCAGCCTTAAACATAGATTAGACAGATCGAACAAATACTAATGAGACACCTTTGGTTTAATTAAGATCAAGTATTATAAAGAAGCAAAATATTCAAACATCATCCAATGTGTCGTTTATAGTCCCAAGGCATCACACATAACAAGACTTAGATACAAGACAATATCCTCACAAGGTGTAAGGTGATACTATAAGATAATTAAGGGCACAAGTTTAACAACCAACATATAGGAAAGTCAGACAAATTCCCCACAAGTACTTCATACATCATATTCAGTCATAAACTTTTTCCGTTATATACCCCTTTTCAATATATCAATCACGTCAACGAACGATAAATGGATAACGAGACAACAAACACTTTGTCATGCTATTTTCAAATTCACAATTTACTCAACATTTCTCGTCTCAATTTTAGCCACACATATGCTCATTATCATCACGGAAATTTCGGGATCCAGCTCCCATAGCTCAATATCATCACGGGAATTTCGAGGCCCGGCTCCCATAGCTTCTTATCACCACAACTCAATATCATCACGGGAATTTCGGGGCCCGGCTCCCATAGCTTCTTATCACCACAACTCAATATCATCACGGGAATTTCGGGGCCCGGCTCCCATAGCTTCTTATCATCACAACTCAATATCATCACGGGAATTTCGGGGCCCGGCTCCCATATCTTCTTATCATCGGGAATTTCGGGGCCCGGCTCCCATAGATTCTTAACTCGAGTGATGGCCAGATTTCTTGGGCTCCGCGCACCCATGACCAACTAGTGTTGGAATATATAACAGACATCCAATTCACATATCGATAGTACCATAAAACACATAACACGGTCCACCTTACTCAACACATGTCCACAAATTCAATCATATACTAACATGTCGATTTTCAAATGAGTGCCAACAACACGTCAATCCCATGTCATTCCAATGATCAATCTACAACATAAGTCTAAAAGTATATTAACAAGTGTCCAAGTATACCAATAAGGTTCAATGTAGCTCCCAAATATTCAAGTGTTTAACGATTATCCATGTCCATTCATTTTCCCCAAAACACACTATGTACGCCAATTTCATAAACCACGTATCCGGTATCATAACTTATTTTCCAAACCTTTAGACTTATTCAACACATTTCTTATTCTAAACCTTTTTATAAAAACTCCAAGGCATATTTGTTTTTCACATTTTCCACCCAAACAACACCTAGGCTCCAATCTTCTTTTGTGATCAAACTTCATAGAATGTTCCTCCTATTGTAACACCATAAATTTTTCAGTCGTGTCACACCCATTTGTAAAAAAAATCCACCAAACCCAAAATACCCATCAAAACGATTCAATATTTGGTACAAAGCACAAAGACGCATTAAAGTCCACCCCTCATTTTCCCGGATTTTTATACGTAATAAAACCACGTCAAATTTACACCCAAACCCAGAGATTCTGTACAGTTAGAACAACTTTCCAGCAGAACAGTTTCATGTTCGAAAGTTCATTAAAATCGCATACTCACACTTTTTCTGTGATTCCAACTCGAAAACTTCACCAACTTATCAATACTTAATACTCATAAGGACCTATATCCAATAGTCATACTTAGCTATAGAAAAATAGAAGAAAAACAAAGCTCTAAAGGCTGCCCAGATTTCCAGAAGTTCAAAACCATAAACTTCAACTTAAAAACTGCTATTCCTACAAACAATTTAAGGCACAACCCTACATAATCTCGAAGCTATACGAGTCTAATTTCCAAATCAAAAAGCGGTTAGTAAATTCGATACTTAGACTAGGAGTTATGCCCTTTTTCCACAGACTGTCAATGCTGTCTGCACCTACACGAATTTGACAGCAGCCCGGTAAAACATTTTTCATATTTTCTGTACTTCAAATTAAATTCTGAAAATTTACCACAGCGTAGAAGACTTGTATGGGTATCTACAGAAAAATGTTTGTAAATTTTTGGGTTCTGGAAAAATATCTAAAAATTCGGCCAAAATAGTGGCAGATTCAAGTCCCAACTCAAATATATACTTAGAGTTACCTCAATCACGAATTTAAGGCTCCAACCCACCAAATTGGTGTCACAAACAACTAAATACACTTAAGGAGTAAGAGATTAACCACCAAGTTTAAGAGTGCAAGGTCAAATTAAGAACACAAGTTATTCAAACTAAAAAAAAACACTTAATAATCAAGTAAGAAACCCCTACCTCAAGGTTTTGCTCCAAGTCAACCAAAAAATGAATTCCTAGATCCCCAATTTGAGCAATCCCGTTTTTGGCCCTCCCGGTGCGAAAAGATGGTACTCCGAGCTCCCAAACACGCGTAGATGATGAATCTTTGGTCAATTTGTGAAGAAGTTTGATGAGGAGGGAGTAATTTGAGCTCAAATGAGCAAAAATGGAGGAGAGAGGAGGAGGGGCTGATTTTTGGGAGAAGAGGGAGATGATATATCTCTCTCTATGCACACACACACACACACATAAATACATAGGGACAATTACACCCCAAGCCCAAAAGTGGCTTGTGTAAACCAATTTAACCCCATTCCACTTATATTACACTTCACCTCATCACTTATGCATATATCACATTTCCTCACATTATCCCAACATTATTTCAAAAAGAAATATATAAAAACATGGGTCCTTACAGAGCTTACCATCCCAGTTGTTGCTGAAGCTTACCATCCCAGTTGCTACTTCAGCAAGTACTTTCTACACAGCATCAGCGAATGGTAGTTTCAGCAACTACTTCCTATCATATTAGAAATCCCAGCTGCTCACAGACAATGAGATTGCTCACATTGAGATGCTGCTCTCATTAATTCCAGTAACTTAATAGGAATCAACAAAAAAAAAACCATAAAACCAAAAACAAAAAAACATGCTTGTATTTAATCTGGAGAGGGCAGATGTTGTCGATGTGGAATAAAGTGGAGCTCAGATCACTAAATGCAGCAAAAAGCTTCATATTTTCCTTGAATGACGGCTTCGCAACACAAAAATTTAGTAATTGAGAAATTATTTGAAACCCCAATTATTTGAGTCTGTAATTTCACGTTTTTTCAAAAAAACTAGGGTTTCCATAACAAATCGAAAAACAGAGAGAGAGAGAGAGAGACCTGTAAGTCGGTGGTGGGTAGTTGTGCGTCCATAGTGGTTCGATTCGATCGATAGGGTTTCGTATTCTTCTCCGTCGTTTCTCTTCGCGAATCGCCCCCCTCTCACTCTCTCTCTTGTTTAACAGAACGCATGAACTGAGAAGTGAGGATCCGGATGGTGTTTTGACCTGCGACTAATTTGACCCGGATCTCATTTTGACCCGCGAACTCCTTTGTTTTATCAGAGCCGTTGGATGAGATCCAACGGCTGAGGATGGAAGACCGGATTTCAACCCATTTCCGCGATCCCGTTTAAGAAGCGGCTCGGTATATATATATATATATATTTTTTTTTAGTATTGCCATATGGCATTTACGGGCTGTTGCACCTCAATGGTGCTTTCAAAATGCTTTTCAAAACATCACGCTTTTGACTTGTAACTGAAAACTGCATGGCCATGCAAAAGAAAATGTTTTTTTTCTTTTTCTTTGAAACAAACCACTGCCGCACGGCAGTTATTAACCACTGTGCATCATTCTTAGAATTATAACAGAAGTTTTAGTAGCAAATTTTGTGCAATACTATCAGCCATATGGTTACACATGTATTCCAAACAGATTACTCCTTGACTATTGGTTAATCTAGGAGTTCTAGGCTTGGAAAATTTTTTGTGTCTAAAACATTGCCGTACGGCAGTGGCACATTGCTGTGCCGTAATGCAAAAGATTTAGTTTTGATTTTTGTAAAGAATATTGGCCTAACATGACCCCAAAAACAATATGGATGATTGTTTCTGGGTATCAAAGGAGCCTCCCTTCAAGTTGGCAAGATCATAGCAATTAAACCCCAAAAAATTTACCTTCGTAAGCAAAAAAATTTCCGAGAGAGCCTTCGGACGCACGAACAGTTTCCTTCACGCTTTGTAGCAACTAGAAAACAGATGGTTGGGTTTCTGAGGTTGAGGATTTTCGGGCTAGTTGGTTGAACTTTGGAAGGGTTCTGATAAGGCTTTCATGACGATGGGCTTGAGAGAGCAATGAACTGGAGGGAATCTATAGGCCATTTTTAGAGAGGTTTTTCCAGAAGATTTTCTTCATGGTTTTGGACCTCAACGCATGTCGTTATTTATAGATGGAGTTTAACCGACGATAGCCGTGGCGGTCACGCAAGCCTTGGCGGTTACGCAAAGCGGTTGTGGGCTATGGCGGCTATAGCCTCAGCTTTACTTTTGCAACTCAGATTCTCATGAAAAAAAGGTGGGCGGTTAAAAACCGCCGCGAAGTTTGACACCGCCAGACCGCCTTCAAAATACTGTGTGTGGGTTGCACACTGCTGCATGACAGTGTTTGGGCACGACACAGTGGTAACACCACTACTGTGTGGTACTGTGGTGGTATGATACTGCTGCACGGCAGTACATGTACTTGGCACAGCGGCGTGAACACTAGGGTGCGGATGGTGGTGTACTGCTGCACGGCAGTGCATGTACTTGGCACGGTGGTTGGCACACTGCTGTGTGGTGATTGCCTACTGCCGTGTGGTGGTGTAAGTTCATGGCACGACAGTTGTGGACTGGCGCACGGTGGTGTATTTCATTCTAATGCCGTGCCATGTTTTTGTACTACTGTGCCTTGTTCTCTCTTGTCACCTTTGATTTTTCTTTGCTCCGATAGCTCGTGCGTTTGATGTTTTCTCGTTTTGATCTTGTTTGCGTCATCGGGGAATTTTTAATATCATCCGTGGATAAAAATTGGGGTGTCTACAATGTTGAATCTAACCGAAGTAACACATTGCATAACCCACTGGATCCATATACCATTGAAACCTATTCTCTTCATAACTTCTTCAAGAAAGTCCCATTCAACTATATCATAAGCCTTGTTGAAATCGATCTTGATAGCTGATAAGGATGACCGACCTCCTAAGATCGGGTCGATAAAGCCAAGGCAACCCGACCTCTCAAAACAGGTTGGTCATGCAAAGAGGAACGACGGAAGTAATGTAAGCCACGTTCCGAGGAGGTGTAGGCACCCCTCCGAGGAATTTGATTCGGAGTCGCCACCTGGGTTTTTGCGGATTGTCCCCGAGGAACCGAACTTGAATGACTCGTGCCTTATTTTGGATAAGGTTTAAAATCAGTCCGTCTTCACCGTAATATCTTAGGTTCAGAAGCTTGGTTACGAGAGGGGAAGAGTTTTATGGCACCCCTCTCGCCCGACCCAAAGTAAATGTGATCACAAATAAAGAGAGGCATGAAATGGTGGATGTTTGTGCAATATGTACAAAGTGTCTATTTATGATGCATGTAATGTATTGAGATGCACGATTTATACAATATATACATAGCATGAGTTTACATGAACTAAAGACAAGTTTAAATATGAGTACCAACATGTGATATCTGTTAATTTGAGGAGCTATGTGATAATCTAACCATGAAAAAACTAAGATGCAGTATGATTATCATAAACAAAAAGCTAGATTGAATGAAATGCAATAAATAAAGATTGCTAAGGGCAAACTAGATCTGCTTGTTGGCCATGATCTGAGCACTCAAATGGGCTAACCTGAGTGCTCAAGTAGACAAACTTGAGTCCTCAGATGGCCAGAATACACAAGTTAGTTTTCCCCTTTGATGACCTTATTTTGCTTTCATTTTTCAGAAGTGAATCTATTCCTCATGTTTTATCATGTTTTCAGACTTGTAACCCCCTTTTCATGAGGCAAATGAGCTTTCAAGATCCATTTTCATCACATTTCATGTACAAATCAAGCCACAAGCAGACCCATCACGGGATAGAACGATGATAAGAGTCTTTCGAAACAACTTTACACATAATATAGTCCAGTAGCAAGGACATATGGGTGAAAAATGATGATGACCCAGATGGACTTGAGTGCTTAGATGGGGGAACTTGAGCACTCAAATGGATTGATTTGAGTGCTCATGTGGTTTGAGATGAACCTTTGAGTTTTCAAAACCATAGTACCTTTTTTACTAACATTCATGGCATTTTTCTCAAAAATACACTTATTTTGCCATGTTCATCATGTTTTCAAACTCTCCATCCCTATTTTCAAGAGAAAAATGCTTCCAAAAGCATGTTTTTGACCATTTGTGAGACAGATTTGAGTTAAAGTAGCCCTCATTTGAACATCAACAGCCATCAGAATGAATCAAACATGATAATATATTAACATAATCGTCAAAACACAAAATATGAGAAAAAGGGTTTAATCGTTCTGATGGACCTGAGTGCTTAGGTCAGGGAACCTGAGTGCTCAGGTCAGAGAACCTGAGTGCTCAGATGAAGCCTGACCATTTGAACCAAAAACTTAAAAAAAAAAAACATTTTTATGAACTTTAAACCTTAAATAAGTTCAGAACAGGTATGAAGAACCTGTCTAAACCTTCTGAGTTCCCTCAGGTAGCAAAAAGAGCATATACTAAGGTATTTCTACCTTTTTTGAGCTTGAAACAAGACTCTTGATTGATTTTTGGTGAGAGAAGGTTGGGTATTGATTTTTAGAGTGATGTATGACTGGAATAGGGCTAGATGACCAATAACTCAACTGATATGTAAGCTTTGAACACGTTTGATGGGTATTTAGGTGAAAATCAAGAGTTTCTAGGGCTTTTTGTGGGTGTTTTTTGGTAAGATATGACTCAAGGTTGGATTTTTGGACAGAGAGTGAACTGTGTTTGGACTCAATAGAGTGGAAATAGGCTGGAATATGGGTTTTGATGGATTCTAAGACCAAATCGGACCTCAAGGACGAGATTTGGGGATGGGATTTGGGGATGATTTAAGCTTGAATCTGTGATGAGAGAGAGAGAGAGAGAGAGAGAGAGAGAGAGAGAGAGAGAGAGAGAGTAATGGCAGAGAAAGCTTTTAGTTGTGGCTGGGTGTGTGTAGAATGAGAGTTTTGATGATGTTTAAGTAAAAAACAAACCACAAAGGACGAATTTTGCCATGGGTGTTATTGATTTAGGCTTGAATCAGTGACGGGAGGATGAGAGATGGTGGAGAGAGGGCTTAATATCAATGGCTGGGTCTAGAGAGAGAAAATAAAGAGAAAATATGGGTTTTTATAGAAGAATTTTGGGAGAAAATGCAAGATTAATTTGGTTTAGGGGTCTAGGATGGTACTTAGGTTGATTTGGCCATCCCAAAACGTGATATGGAGGTTAAGAAATATCAGATTTGCAGAGAATCACATCATTTCTTCAGGAATGAATAAGGTTCCTAATCCTAATGGGACACGATCACCGTGAATGCCTGTATAAATCACCAATTCAGGAATGGATAAGGTACTTTGTTCTAGTATTTCAATTACCTGAGCAATACTCTATTTCACATGATAAATTGACTAACTTAGGCATCAGATGCTGGTTGGCTAATGATCGTGTCGTACCGAGTCAAAAATAAATACTTAATAACCAGGAATTAACTTTTATTCCGAAGAATAACGGTTAAGTCCGAGTGTCGATCCACGGAGACAAACTGGCTAAGTTGCGTTATTTCCAATTAACTTCTAATTTAATTCGGTAAAAAGATGTTTGATTGGTTGTGAAATTGTTGAACTAAAGAGCGCAATAATTAAAAGTGATTTAAATTGATGGAGGGGATCTAGGGTTTAGAATCCACTCCACCCTCGTAACCACAACTTTCGCATAGATTACGTTGATAATCGAATCACAAAGGATTATCGCTAGGGCTTGCAATCCCCATCGATAATCGTCAAGAAAATATGTGTTTGTTAAAAGGCATAGACTATCCCATAGCACGGACCGTCTCACAGTGCGGCACGATTCGTCTTACGAGCATAATCTATCTCAGAACTCCAAACACAACATTGAAAACAATTATATAAACTGGTATTTGAAAGCCAGCATACAAATACGCAATAGATTTGAACGAATAAAAATACGATTTCATTGATCTATGAAACCAAATTCTGAACATATAACTCGATTCGATCAAAACCCTAATCTACTCAAAATAGAATGGTTACTTGGTGTAGAGTTTCATCCTCCCCCTAGATAGGGGGTTTAGCCGGCCATGAAGAGAGTTGAAACGCTTGAAATCGAAGAACTCGCGAAGAACATGAAGAACAATGAGTTTCTCTCTCTAAAGTTGTCTCTCAAAATAGTTCAGAACCCTAGAATTATGTTTTGATGTTCTATTTATACTAGGAGACCTAAAAGTTACATAAAACGCGTCCAAAACACTGATTTCCATGTTCGTTCGACCGGACCAAGACATGGGTGGTCCGGACCACAGAAGCTGGGAGCTGTACGAACCCGCCGGTATGCTTCGTCCGGACCAAGAATTTCCCCCATTTGGATGAAGGGTGCTGCAAGGTAGGTTTTGTCGTGTTAAGTGCTGGTCCGGTCCAGGAAAGTGTTGATCCGGTCCAGAGATGCTGCAACTTGAATTTCCGCTCCTTTTTGTACAACTCTTCCCATCCTCGGCGCTTTCAAATACTCTAAAACACGTTTTCCAAATTCTTGAGCTTCTAAGGCCTGAAACACCACACACCAACTAACACTAATTAGCTAACTACATAACCGAACTAACGAAGCATAATTTGGAAGGATTAATGGGTGCTTTTCAGCACCTATCAGCTAACATCATACTGGTGTCCCTAGTCTTTTTGCGTTTTGTAGGCCATTCATTGAGCAGTGCAGGAAATTGATTCATCAATAGCCATATCCATTCTCCCATCCAACTCTGTCATTCCAATTTCCAAGCATAAAAAAGTGCAAAGAGGTCGGCATTTTAATTTTTTTTTTGATAACCGAGCATTTTAGCTTGTTGCGGTAGGAGCAAAATGGAACACGCTTCTTTTAATCAATCAAGCCAACAACACATCTAAAAATAAAAAAAAAAAAGAAAGAAAAGAAGGAAAATGTTAGCAGCCAATAGCATGTGTGTCAAGAACTCAGCCACAGAATAAAGTGGTCCATTTATATGGAGGTTTGTGAGTCAAAATTAACTTTGTACCGAAACATTAATTCTAGGAACCTACTTTTGTACCAAAGCCTTTTGCTACATTACGTCTTATAATTAAGGCATGCATAACAATATCAACAAAGCTCTCGTTTTCAGATTTTTGTTTTGTAGCGGCCGGAGGACCCAGGGGGTCGCGGCCCTCGGCTGCACCCCCCCCCCCCCCCCTCTGCCGGGAGTCCTGGGGATCACCTCCACCAAGGCAGATCAGATGGGTTCGGGACCCCTAGTCCTGGCAGGGCGGCTTCCTAAGGGGACAGTGAGTGTCATGTCCGGGGTCTCTGAGCCCAGGGGTCACGATCCTCGGGAACCAAGATGGTGCGGCTCGGCCAGCTCCGCGAGGGACCACAGTTTGCCCTCGGAGGGTCGGTCCCCGAGCCCCGCCCGGAACGGGTCGGTTGACCTCGGTACGGGGGGCGGGGGGTCGTGTCAGATGTCAGGGGCTCGATCGAGGCATGCCTGACAGTCTGAGCAGCTCGCCAAGTGGGCTCAACCACCCACCTGCATCGCATTTATGGCGAGCCACCAAACCCTGCAGCCTAGGTCTGCAGGGGGGGATGGTGGGATCTGATGGATGGGAATATCAGTGTCAGGTGACGACTCTGGGGAGGAAACGAGGTGCCACCTGGGGGACGTTCGTCAGTCCGTGCATTCAATGCGGCGATAGGGACGGGGCGCGTGAGGCCCCCGAGGGACGTATGGGACACGCGCCCCCTCACCTATAAATATGCCCCTCACCACCTCCATCCTGGGGCTGACTCTCGAGATCTCTCACACAACCCTCTCTCTCTACATTTAGCTCTCAATTGCACTTTCTCTCTCTAGCTCTCCACTATACTTCTCTCCCCGTGGCTAACTTCGCCATCGGAGTGCCTTCCCGGACCACCACCGTCCGGGCTAGGCGCTAATGTGGTTGCTCCCTTGTGCAGGTCCCCCTCCGGCGTACCCCAGGAGCATCAGCCACCCCCTTCGACGAGCCCCCAAGGTTCCAGCGAGGTCCGATCCAGCTCCACCGCCCCAGTACAGTGTCAAAAGGACCAAGGAGGTCATTCCGGTGAAACGCCCCCCACAATTGGCGACTCTGCTGGGGACATAGAGTTCTCTCCCAGCCTCTCTTTTCTATTAAGTGGTGGTCCTTCAACCTTGCTCAGACCTCCTCCACTCCTCTTCCAGAGCTACCAAGAAGATGGCTGGCCTCTCTCTTGGCAGGGATACGTTTGACGCTGCCGGGTACATCAACAGCGCTGACCGCAGCAAATACCACCAAGTCAGGAGTGACTTGGGGCTCACTCTCTCCCCCACCCTTAACAGGGATGAGACCGTTACGGTGGCGCCCACCACCGCCGGCCCCAGTAGCGCCCGCGCGGCTAGCGTTCTGTTCAGCATGAATGGCGATGTTGTCTCCCTTAACAACCTCACTACTCCCGCCCTGAGGGAGGCGTTACCTCCACCTCCACCCCTCACCATAGAGGCGGAATTGACGCTGCTAAGGAAAGAAGTGCTGGCTATGAAGCAGGCCAGAGATCAGCCTACGACCTCGAAGTCTGGGGGCCGAACGAGGACCAGAAGGCCCCAATCAAGCGCTAGAAACGAGGGTACGAGGACTCCTGTGTTCGACCGCCTCGGCCCGGTCATTGAGGTTGACAGCCGAGGAAACGCTTTCGTAATCCCCCAGGAGCGTGCCTCCTCTAGGAACCAGCAGACCCGGACGAGGCAGACAAGGCGAACTGAGTACCCGGAGGATAGCGCCACGACCTCAAACGCCCGGACCCCGAACGTCCGTGGAGACTCAGAGTACGCTCGCCGGCTTCAGAGGGACATAAACAAAGGCAAAAGGCCCGGTGGGAGCCACGCCCGCACCCCGCGAGCTTGGCATCGGCGACCTGTCGGCTGACCGGAGGGACTATCGACACCAGAGCCGATCGGTTGATCGTGCCGGTACCCGCGCCCTAATCAGTCGGAGAACAGACAGGGCGCTCGGGAGATACTCCCCGAGGACAACCGACGGGGCCATCGTGATAGGGCTGACGCCCTGGAGGCCGCGTCGGCAGGAAGAGGTGGCAATGACCGGGACCCTGGCTTTAACCCAAGGGAGAGATATGAGCTCCGCCACCAGGCGGGAGCATAGTGCTCGTCAACACTCGCACAGGGGACACAAAGGTCTATCACCCCGAGGGGGGGAAAGGCATCCCTGTACGAGAGACGACCTGCACGCCGTTCGCGGGCCCCACGCGAAGAGACGCTCATCCGAGCGAAGCAATGTACACAACAGCGTAGAGGCTCGGCATGGGCCAAACGACCCTCCCAAAAGGGCCTGCGGAGTGAACCAGACAGTCGACCTCAACCGCCGAAACCCCAGCCAGTCCGACTCACGACTGGAGAAAGCCAAGCAGTGCCCCTTTGTGGCCGAGGTTGCAGAGGTAATTCCCCCCAGGGGCTTCAAAATCCCCAAGTTTGACAAGTATGAGCCCACCACCGACGCCATCACCCACATACAACAGTATCGGTTGGTCTCCGAGCTCTATGGACACGGTGATGCCCTAATGTGCAAAACCTTCTCCATGAGCCTTGGGACCACTGCCCTCTTGTGGTACGGCCAGCTGGCACCAGGGTCGATCGCCGGTTTCGATGAGCTGGAGCGCACGTTCACGTCTCGGTTTGTGACAAGCAACACACAGTCGAAGACGCTCGACGCGTTGGTGAACATGAAGAGGGGGTCGGACGAGACACTCAAGGAGTACATCGCCCGCTACTAGGAGGTGTACAGCCTGGTTGAAAATTGCGACCAGAAGGTGGCGGCCACGTCGTTCAAAAATGGCCTGGAAGACTCCTCAGACCTGTTCAAGGACCTCATGGTGCACCCCCCGAAGGACATGACGGAGCTTATGCGAACCGTGGACAGGTACCGTGAGCTGGAGGAGTTCCTTGTCAATAAAGCTTCGAAAGGGGGCAGCAGCAAGAGCTCCCCGAAGGAAGGAAAAAAGCAGGTCAATAACGTCATAAAGGGGGGAAGGGGCGAGCAGGGTGGTGGAAACGGTAGCAAGGGCTACCGAGACAATTCTGTCCGAGATAACAATGGCAGAGGCAACGATAGTGGTGGCGGATGGGAAAGACCCCCTAGGAACGACAACGACTACGTGGCCAAGAAAACCGTCTTCACCCTACCAATCTACAAGCTACTCACGGAGATTGGCCGGACGAGGTGGTTTCTCTGGCCCGAGGACAAGATGGGGTCGGACCCAACCCAGAGGGGCAAGTGCACCTACCATAACGAAGTGGGGTATTACACAACCGGCTGGCGACCGTTCAAAGCGCATTTGGAACGGTTGGTGACTGCGGGGCGGTTGGACGAATGGATCGACCGTACCAGAACACCTCTCCCCGCGCGTGGACCACCCCCGCCCCCTCCCCCCCGAGGGTCAGCGGCCCCTCAGGGAGGGCCGAGAGGCCAGGGCGGGGCCGTCAAGACGATACACGGCCCAATCAGCAAGGACAAGGCAGAGGAGATGCACCACTAGTTGGCAAAAATAGAGCAAGCAATGCAGGTACTCTCAGTCGGGCAACCCCCGAAGCGGAAGTATCAGGAGCCGGAGGACCCCCACACAATCTCCTTCACTGAGCTGGATTTAGAGGGGTTACGGCTTCCCCACGAGGACGCCCTCATAGTCGAGGTCGAGGTCGATGATAGGGACGTTCGAAGAATATTGATTGATCAGGGGAGCTCCGCCGACGTCCTTTATTATTCGGCGTTCAAAGCCCTCGGACGCACGCGTGACGAGCTGACCCCCACGGACACCCCCCTGGTGGGATTCGCGGGACACCCCGTGTACCCGCTCGGGAGCATTACCCTCCCAATCGCGGCAGGGTCGATGCGGTTGGACGTTCACTTCACGGTAGTGGACTCCCCGTGCCCCTACAATGCCATCCTTGGGCGGGGTTGGCTCCACGCCATGAGGGCGATTGCCTCCACCCTCCATCAGTGCCTCCGCTTCGTCGGCACATCCGGAAAGCAGGAAACCGTCTGGGGTAACCAGATGGCCTCCAAGAAGTGCTTTGTGAACGCTGTTCGTGTAAAGGACAGAAAGGAGAGTAGGATGCCGAAGCAGGTCCAATGGATTGAAATGCCAGAGTCCACTCCTGTCCTCGACGACGTCGGCTCCCTGGCCGAGGAGAAGGCCGTGGAGGATCTCATCAAGGTACTGATAAACGAGGATGGCAGCAAGTACTTCATGGTGGGATCCGAGCTCTCTAACCCCGAGCGCGACGACCTGGTTCACTTCCTCAAGGGCAACGTTGAGGTTTTTGCGTGGACTCCTTATGAAATGCCAGGCGTGAGCCCGGATTTCATCACGCATAAACTCAACGTTGATCCGGCTAGGAAACCGGTGGTGCAGAGGCCAAGGCGGTCCTCGGCCGTCCACTCGGACGCCGTGGTCAAGGAGGTCCAAAAGCTCATAGAAGCCGAGGCCATCCGGGAGGTGCAGTACCCCACCTGGTTGGCCAACACCGTGGTGGTGAAGAAGAAGACCGGCAAATGGCGGATATGTGTCGACTATACCAACCTCAACGAGGCCTGTCCGAAGGACTGTTTCCCTCCCCCTCGGATAGACCAATTGGTAGATGCCACCGCCGGACAAGCTAGGCTGAGCTTCATGGATGCGTACCGAGGGTACCACCAGATCACCATGGACGACGGGGACGTGGAGAAAACGTCCTTCATCACACCGCGGGGTACTTACTGCTACCAGGTAATGCCCTTTGGCCTGAAGAACGCCGGAGCCACCTATCAGAGGATGGTCTCCAAGATGTTCCCGAGGGAACTCGGGGACATCATGGAGGCATACATCGACGACATGGTGATAAAGAGCAAACTCACGGAGGACCATCTGAGTCACCTCGGCAAGATCTTCGCCATACTCAGGATGCACAGACTGCGGCTTAACACCGAGAAGTGTGCCTTTGGAGTGGGCTTGGGAAAATTCTTGGGGTACCTTGTTACTCGGCGGGGGATCGAAGCGGATCCAAATCAGGTCTCCGCCATCCAAAGGCTCCGAGCCCCAACGACGATCAGGGAAGTCCAGCGACTCACCGGAATGGCAGCGGCCCTCAACCGCTTCATCAGCAAGTCTTCGGACGCCTGTCGTCTGTTCTTCGAGTCCATCAAGACTAGCAAGAGAGCGTTCTAGTGGAACCCTGAATGCGATAGGGCCCTTGCCGAGCTCAAAGGATACATGGCTAAGGCTCCCCTCCTGGTTACCCCGGCGGAAGAAGAGGACCTCCACCTGTACCTGGCAGTGTCGGAGCATGCGGTGAGCTCGACATTGGTCCGGCAGGAAGGACCAGATCAGCAGCCCATCTACTACTCTAGCAAGACCATGCTCCCAGCCGAAACAAGGTACCTGCCACTAGAGAAGTTGGTGCTTGCCCTCGTCACGGCAAAGCGCAAGCTCGTCCCCTACTTCCAGTGCCACACTATCATCGTTATTACCGAATACCCCTCAGAGCCGTACTCCGGAAGGCAGCCCTCTCGAACAGGATCTGCAGGTGGTCAATGGAATTGGCGAACTTTGACATCCGCTATGAGCCGCGGACGGCGATCAAAGGGCAGGCTCTGGCAGACTTTGTAGCCGAGCTCACCCCGAGGTTGGATGCTGAGTCAAAGCAGGAGCAGGCAGACGGCATCCCTGACGATGCCACCCCTGCGCAGCCGGGGTTCGTCCTCAAAAGATCTCCACCAAGGACGGCCACGATTTACACCGGCGACTCCTGGCGCATGCATGTCGACGGAGCCTCCAACAACCGGGGGGCGGGGGCTAGTATAGTGCTCGTGTCCCCCGAGGGCACACTCCACGAATGCGCCATGAGCATCGGCTTTCCAGCCACCAACAACGAAACCGAGTATGAGGCTCTCATCGCGGGGCTGCACCTCGCCTTGAACCTTGGCATAGAAGAGCTGCAGGTCTACAGCGATTCCTTGTTGGTGGTCAACCAGCTCAACAGCGATTACGGCATATCGGCCGAGCACGCAACGCCCACGCTGATGCCCTCGCCGCCCTCGGCTTGGCCTGCTCTGACATCGGGGGTTCCCGGACAATCATCCTTGGGGACATCCCTACCCCCAGCTTTAAGCCCGGACAGGAAGACATCATGTGTGTCTCTCCTTTAGGTCCTAGTCGGATGGACCCACTTGTTGCCTACTTGCGGGACGAGCGGCTACCCGAGGACAAAAAGGCGGCCCACCGACTTCGGTGCCAAGCGGCCTCGTACTTCCTCGCCGCAACTGGCCAACTCTACAGGCGCACCTAAATCGGTCCAGACTTGCGCGTCCTCCACGAGGGAGAGGTCCCACCGATCCTCCATGAGCTTCACGAGGGCAGCAGTGGTTACCACTCGGGAGGACGGTCCTTGGCCGAGCGCGCTGTGTCCCAGGGTTACTGGTGGCCAAGAATGCGGAAATCAGTCGAGGACTATGTGAGGAGCTGCGGGTCCTGTCAGAAACACTCTCCCCTCCTCCATCAGCCCACACTCTTCCTTAACCCAGTCACCAGCCCGTGGCCATTCGCTCAGTGGGGGCTCGATATCGTCGGCGTGCTCCCTACTGCCCCCGGCGGATTCAAGCACCTCATCACCGCCACGGACTACTTCACGAAGTGGGTCGAGGCAGAACCCCTCATCCACATTACTTCCACCGAGGTGGAGCACTTCATCTGGAAGGAACATCATTTCCAGGTTTGGGGTCCCTTATGCTATCATTTCGGACAACGGTACCCAGTTCGTGGCCGAGGCAATCAAGACGCTGTGCAAAAAGAAGCACATTCGCGTCTACAACTCAACGGTGGCGTACCCTCAGGGGAACGGCCAGGCTGAGGCATCCAACAAGTCAATCTCAGCCGGCCTTAAACGAAGGCTGACCAACAAACGGGGGAAGTGGGTCGAGGAACTATCTAAAGTCCTCTGGGGCTATAGAACCACTCCCCGCCGTGGTACTGGCCGCACGCCCTTCTCGATGGCATACGACATGGAAGCGGTCCTACCCCTAGCCGCCACTGCCCCAACAGCTCGTACCAAGGCCTTTCATCCTGCTACTAAAGAAGAGCACATTGTGTCCGAGCTCAACCATGTTGAGGATCTCCACGACGACGCTAATATCCGATACGCAGCCTACCAACAAGAGGTGGCTCGGGGATACAACAAGCACGTCAGGTTGCACCCATTTAATGTCGACGACCTCGTCCTTCGAGCAGTGGTCCAGAAGAAGAATAAGAAGAAATTCATGCCTAACTAGGAAGGCCCGTTCCGAATCACGGCCAAGGCCGGCTATGGGGCTTACAAACTTGCCGAAATGGACGGCACGGTTGTGAGCAACCCGTGGAACGCCTCCAAGCTGAGGAAATTTTACGGGTAGCCGTTCATATCTTGTTTTATGTTCCCAGTACCCTCAGTAAACTTTTTGTAATACGAGTGGGTATTTTAATGATCAGCTCTTTCCGAAGTTTATAGTATTTTCATCCGTTTTGTTCGTGAAAGATCAATCACTTGGCGCCCTCTGGAACTTACGGTACACTCTACGTTCGGTGGAGCTCACGGGCAGACCTGATGGGTCTCGGATGATCCCTAATGCTGGGCCTCGGGTTGAACTACCAGGCCTTGCTATCATCCAACCCCCCCAGCCACTACGGGCTCGGGGGATGAACGTTGGTTAGTGTTCGGCTCAAGGCCACCTAGGCTTAGGTCCGAAATCGGGGGCTATCGAATCGATTCCCCACCTAAGCCGAGATTTTTCCCGACCGTGCTCGGTCGAGCTCACGGGTTCGGTCTCAGACGATTCCTCATCCAGGGCCTCGGGTTGAACTACCAGGCCCTGCTATCATCACTTCCCCACTTGTCTTCGGCAGGAAGAAAACGTACTTAACTTCCTCCCGAAGAGGGGCTATTTACTAAGAGCTCGGCATAGTGTAGTGCCTATGCTCGGTACAAACTATCATCAGTACTCAGAAAAATTAAAAACAATTGCATAGAGAAGAGAGCATTCATCCATTCACATCAAAATTGGGGGCTTCGGAATACCTATTTAAATTACAAAATCTGAGAGCTAGCATACCCTAACAGTTCGGCGCCAGTCCCTAAAAAAAAAAAAAATAAATAAACTAAACTAAACTAAGCCTACTGAGCAGATGGGGGGTCCTCGGCGTGATCCTCGTGCTCCTCGGCAACTTCAACCTCCTCCTCGTCCTCTTCCATCGGCATCGGAGGGACCTCCGGCTCCGGAATCTCGGGGACGAACCTGGCCTCGGCGTCGGGAGGGGCACCGCAGGCGTCTACTCCCCGGGTATAAGCCCCCGGGAAGCAGTCCTTGTGACCGAAGCGGTAGCCCTTCTTGAAGGCCGCTTCCTCGATCTCCTTGGACTCCTTGAGATACTGCCTCCCGGCCTCTTCCTCGCCCCTTTTGAAACCGCTCGCATCTGCCGCGGCAAAGAGGTCTGCATGCGTCGCTTCTACCTCGGCGAGTCTATCCTCGGCTGCTTTGGCCCTCTTGTCCGCATCTTTGAACTTGTCCTCAGCAGCTTTGGCCCTCTCCTCGGCCAATCGGGCGTCGCGTTCAGCAGCGTCGACCCTATCCTCGGTAGCCTTTATGCGGTCTTCGGCTCCCTATTTCTCGAGGCTCAGACCCTCCATCCTCTTTCCGAGGCCATCGAGGTCCTCCTTTAGCTTGGCCGAGGACTGCCGCTCCTCCCTCAGCTTGGCCTCGGTGGTCCTAGCTGCCTTGGCCAGCGCCACAGCTTTCTTGTGGGTGGCAATCGAGGCTTGGCTTGCCTGGAAGGAAGAAGGAAGAATGTCAATACAAAGCGTAGGGATTCCGATTTAAATGCCTCGGGAAAACGTAACACGTACCTTGACCAAGCTGCTGTGGAGCTCCAGGAAGTTGTTGTCCATGGTGGAGGCGTCAAGGGTGGACATGTCCACCGGGAGGGCCAGCCCTTTCAGCAGGATGTTGGCCATCTCAGGAGTCCTTTGGACGCTGTCAGCGACCGTCAGAACCACCCCGCCGCGGCCAGAGAAGACGGGGGCCCAGACCTTGGGAGGGGGAACGTCATCAGATCTGCCACCCACCTCGCGGCTGGCCGTGGCTAACCTTCGGGAAGGGGCTCGGATTGGGGCCTGACCTTGGCTCTGAGTCGGGGGCTGAGCAGCAAGACCGGTAGTTGGGTCTCCCTGGGCAGGGTCGGCTGGAGGCGTCTCGAAAGGCCTCGGGGGAGAGACTGGACCCGAAGATTCACTTTCCCGAGGCCTCTTCTCCGCCGGTTCGTCTTCCGCCCTCGGGGGCTCCTCTCTAGGCCTCCGCAAGCCCCCCGCCTGGCTCCCCCCTCTACCTGGCTGTGCAGGGCGTCTTCGGCGCTGCTGCTGCTGCCTTAGTTGGTGCAGGGTAGGCCTCTCGGTATTTCCCTCGGCGCCCATCGGTTGTCTCTCCCAGCCCCACAGCTGCTCTAGCCCTTCGTCGGGTAGAGTTCCCCTTCTCCTCCTCCGGCAGTTGCTCTCTCTCGGGTTTTTTCCCCTGTGCAAGTAGCCGCGGTAGCTTGGCTCGTATCCGAGAAGGAGATGGGCTTGCTGCTGGCCGTGGGCGAAGAGAGCTCGGATCACATCGTCGTTCGAGAGCTCGAGTAGCCTCTTGTTGACAACGCTGCAAACTGCAAAGGAGAAAAGCAAGAAGATAAGTCAGTCCTCGGTAGGAATCAAACATGAATTAAGTAAGTGCAAAATAACTAAGGCTTACCGGGATCCCCTCGGCGGTGGTTGAGGGGCCAGGTGTGCGGTTCCTCGGGGGCCCATGTGTAGTTCCCCCTCACCGTCACGTAATTGTACTGATGCTCCTTGGAGTCATAGAGGCCCCCAATCAAGTGGTCATACTCGTTCCGAATGGCGAAATAGTACCGCCGAAACCTCGGGCTGAGGCCCACAAGGTAGATACCGAGGACGTCGTACGCGGTGACCGGGATGTGGTACCCCTCGGCCAGCTTCAGCACTGAGCACAGGACTCGGTACACATTCACCACCACCTAGTGAGGCCCGAGGTTGTAGTAGTAGAGGAGCTGGCGGACGATCTTCGGAAAGGGAAATCGAAGCCCCCACTCGGTGATGGCCATTAGGGGGACCGTGATGTGGTCATCCCCATATTCGATCCTGTCACCGAAGTGGAGCTCTATGTCCACGTCCGCCGGGATTTCATACTTCTCCCGGAACGCCACCAAGCGCTAGGGGTGCTCGGGATCGAACTCCTTGACGTAGCGGCACTCATCCTCCCCTATCTTGGGGAGCGGGACCTCCTCCCAGTTCTCCCCGAAGGCAAGTGCAGGGGCCTCGGCGCGCTGAGCTCTCGGGGGTGGATCCTCTCCTTCTCCTGTCTCGGGCGGAGCAGGTTCTGACAAGCCGCTTCGTCCCTCCTCTTCCCCGTTCCCCAGGTCGACGATCTCCACGGGCTCGGGGATGGGTTTGAAAATCTCCACCTCGGGCGAATTAGGGGCCCTCGGGGAGTCTGTATGCTCGGGCGCTCGGGATGTGGATGCCCCGGTTTCAAGGTTGGTTCTTTCTTCCTCCATCCTGCTATACCCTTCGGGGTAGATTGTTTGGAGGGGAGGATGTTGAGCGCTCGGGGGTCGGTTCCGGTACCGATTGCCGAGCTCCCTGATGTACGCTACCGCTTCCTCGTCGTTGTCAGAGATGACGAAGGGCTCGTTGCTCATCCAACCGAGAACCTAAATAGTTGCACGAAGAAACCCATCAGCTATATGCATGGGGGCAAGGGTGCAAGTGCATATTCCTGTGTGGAATAGGCTCGGCTATCCAACGGGACCTACCCACTCGGACGACTCTCGGCTGGACTCAAAGCGTGGTGTGTGATGTGTATTCGGGGAAAAGTCACGATCCTCGCCAAGCACCCTCGGAAGAACAGGTTGAGTATTCGACTTGTCCTCGGAAGAACACGTTGAATACTCAACTTGCCCAGAAAACGGCAGCCGTGCGCCGCCGTGAGTGTCGCCGAAAAACTCAACCAAAACAGGGACAGGTTTGAAAACGCGAAAAATGGGCCAAAAACGGCCCAAAATACACGGAAAAAGTACCAAAAAGCAAGAAAAAGAGAGGAGGAAGTGATTTACCTCAAGTTTTAGCAGAAGAAAGGGGCTGAGATGCAAGATCTGGCCTTGAAACGGTTGAACTTCCACGATGGCGCGAGTTTTTCCGGCGAGGAGCGAAGTTGGTAGAGTGACAATGCCCTCTCTCTCCCCCTGAAGTTGTATTTATAAGGGGAGGGGGGAGAGTCAGCCATCGCATTTAATGGGGAAACGATGCGTCGGCTCGGGAAACGGCGCGGCGGCTCGGCTGGCCATCCAGGGCTTGACACCTGTCCGCTCCGTTTGAAACGTTTTGGCGCGAATCCCATGCACCGGCCCTCGAACGAATGCCGAGGCGACACGTGGCAGACGACGTCACGCCACGTCACGACATCTTTGACATTGGATAAGCCCCAAATGTCACCTCCGAAACGACGTCACATCACGCGTCCTTTCAGCTTCAGAGCGATGTGACGTTCCGTGCGCAACGCTTGGGAAATCCCTCGCCGCTCGGTGCGTTTTGTTCATCATGCCCCCGGCTATGAACAGGGGCTTGGCCCTGCCGCTCGGATCGGTCAACTCCCCCAATCGCCGAGCACTGATTGACGAAGTTGAGGGGCTATTGTAGCGGCCGGAGGACCCAGGGGGTCGCGGCCCTCGGCTACACCCCCCCCCCTGCCGGGGGCAGGGGCGGGGGTCCTAGGGATCACCTCCACCAAGGCAGATCAGATGGGTTTGGGACCCCTAGTCCTAGCAGGGCGGCTTCCCAGGGGGACAGTGAGTGTCATGTCCGGGGTCTCTGAGCCCAGGGGTCACGATCCTCGGGAACCAAGATGGTGCGGCTCGGCAGCTCCGCGGGGGACCACAGTTTGCCCTCGAAGGGTCGGTCCCCGACCCCGCCGGAACGAGTCGGTTGACCTCGGTACGGGGGGCGGGGGGTCGCGTCAGATGTCAGGGGCTCGATCGAGGCATGCGTGACAGTCTGAGCAGCTCGCCAAGTGGGCTCAACTACCCACCTGCATCGCATTTATGGCGAGCCACCAAACCCTGCAGCCTAGGTCTGCAGGGGGGATGGTGAGATCTGATGGATGGGAATATCAGTGTCAGGTGACGACTCTGGGGAGGAAACGAGGTGCCACCTGGGGGACGTCCGTCAGTCTGTGCATTCAATGCGGCGATAGGGACGGGGCGCGTGAGGCCCCCGAGGGACGTATGGGACACGCGCCCCCTCACCTATAAATATGCCCCTCACCACCTCCATCCTGGGGCTGACTCTCGAGATCTCTCACACAACCCTCTCTCTCTACATTTAGCTCTCAACTGCACTTTCTCTCTCTAGCTCTCCATTATACTTCTCTCCCCGTGGCTAACTTCGCCATCGGAGTGACTTCCCGGACCACCACCGTCCGGGCTAGGCGCTAACATGGTTGCTCCTTGTGCAGGTCCCCCTCCGGCGTACCCAGGAGCATCAGCCACCCCCTCCGACGAGCGCCCCAAGGTTCCAGCGAGGTCTGATCCAGCTCCACCGCCCCAGTACAGTGTCAAAAGGACCAAGGAGGTCATTCCGGTGAAGCGTCCCCCACATGTTTTTTACTAGGGGGCTAGAATTTTATCTAGCTACATTTTTGGTTGGAAACAATTAACTTGGTAAAATATTTCTCCGAGAAAATAAATTTGCATTACGTCTTATAATTAAGGCATACATAACAATATCAGCAAAGCTCTCGTTTTCAGATTTTTGTTTTTTACTAAGGGGCAAGAATTTTATCTAGCTACATTTTTGGTTGGAAACAATTAACTTGGTAAAATATGTCTCCGAGAAAATAAATTTGCATCAAACGGCTAAAACTGGCTTATATGTTGTTGTTCTAACCTACGATAAGTGAGCATTTTTTGGGAAATTGAACATCTGAATGCTCGAGCTAGGTAATACAATCTAGGCCGCAGAAAAATAGTACATAAAAGTCATGGATATTACTTAATCGATCACCCTGTGTAGCAGCTGAGCTCACGAGAGGTCAAGCGGGCCAACTAGAATTCGATGGGTTCCCCCACCCCCTTAGGGTCCTCGGTGAGGGCCACCCGCTCGGCCCGCTGTCCGCCGAAGAGACCCTGGGGCTGAGGATCAGACTCTTGGGGTGAGGGCCTCGGTGACTGGCTTCTTGTTTATCACGCCCTCGGAGGGCAATCTGCACGGACTAACAGATGCGTGAAACATCTCGTCCGTTGAGGACTACTGAGTGTCCACGCCGAGGGGTATGGGAACACCTTCGATCAAGCCTTGGGAAGCAGGCAGCAGAGGGGAATTGGGTCGGTGAGGACCTTGGTGACTGAAGCCCCGGTGGGGGGTGGGTGGTGATGTGACAGGTGACAGATGAGATTGAAATGGTGTCAGGCGGCGTTGGGACGATGTGCTCGAGGCGTCTGGCGGACCATGTGACGGACCGGGGGCATCTGAGAAATGTTAGACTATTCTGACAAGCAGGTAGGATGACGTCAGCCGAAGCGGCGAAGTACTTATGACTGGCCCATGTGCTCAGTCAGGAAAGGACGGCGCGTGGGAGGCACGGTTAGCGTTGTGTGAAAGCTTCTCTTTGCCTATAAAAGGGAAGCTCCCCCACCAAATCAAGGGTTCTTGTTCCTCCTCTCTCTCCCTAAAAAAAATAAAGACTTTTCCAGCCATATTTCTCGCCGCTGGTGACTTACTAAACCGTCGGAGTGCCTTCCCGGACCACCACCGTCCGGGCGAGGCGCTAACACGGGTGTTATTTGTGCAGGTCTCCCTCTCAGGTGGATCCCCCATATCTCAAGTTTGTCCTTACCCTTTCTGTCATCCTTTTTACCTGTTCTACAAGGCTCAAAGAGGTGCACTGGAGAAGCGACCCCCACACCCTGTACATAATGTGACATACGAAGAACAAACGATAGAAATTTGTTTTAAACGTTGATGGGGAAATTGATGGATTCAATGTTTTTTTTTTTTTTATAATTCAGAGTGTCTGGGTCAACGTACGCGTATCTCAACCAAATTCAAAGGGAATGATCTCATCGTCCATTAAAAAAAATCCATTTAAAATCGGAACAAAACCCGTGTAGACTGTCCCCTAATACCCTGTACGAGATAAAACCAAAGGAATTTTAAAACTGATTCTGAAAACGTACAAAACTATTTTTCATCGGAAATGGTACACATTTAGTGGGAACTTTTTCCCCCCTTTTATAGAAAAAAACTAGCTGGGACCATATTTTTCATTTCAAATTTTACCCATAAGCGACAAAACACAAATTTGCCGCATACAAATATTTTATCTTGCAAAATGAACTAATTAGGCGAGGAAATCAAATGAAGAAAATGATGAACTGGGAAAATATTTTCCTTGCCCATTGTATTCAACTGGTAAGAAAAAAAAAATCATTTTTTTTTTCAAATGTTCTAATAATAATTAGCAATGAATAATACTTTCCCTAATTCAATTATCATTCACTTTTTATAATTTGAAAATAGTAGTTAACGATGTTAGTTTATTAAAAAAGTCAGCTATTACTTATTATAGCAATGAAAGAAATGCCATTTTTTATATAAGGTATGGCTATAAAAGAGGAAGAAGCCGAGCTACAAGAAAAATCCCCGCTGCTAGCAGCGTGGATAAGAGCCGAAATAGGAGTAGGCCCCTCCATATCAATTAGCTCATCTCAATATAGTTTTGAGATTCACTATTTTCTTTTCATTTTCCTTTTAGCCTAAACAAATTTCAGAAGAACGAAAGATTTGCAAAAAAGCAAAATCCACATAGAAGTTTTTATCTAAATAAAAATATTCTTAGAGAGGAATACTTGTCCCATAACAACTATGTTAACCGAAAAAAAACCCAGACAAATGGATCTCGAGTTTGCATGTTGAATTAATGATATGCATTTTGAAGGTTTTTTTGTGATATCGAGTGATTATTTTGATATTTCAATAATAATTTTTTTTAAACAGCAAAAAAAAAAATTATTAATCAAATGCAATGATCACACAGATTAAAAGGGATGAGAGCATAAGGGCATCATAACACCCTAGCCCACGATCATCATAAATGCCACTCAAGCTCCCTATAGATTACAAATTTGGCAAGAAATCAACCTAACAAACAAGAACAAAATAAAGAACACAGTTAAAGTGCCAAAATAGAATACAAAAACATCCAAAGATATAGTGGATAGCTAGGATCCTGGTTGCATGAGTTAAGCACCGACAAAAACCATTGAACCCCTGGAATTAATAGAGGACACCACCCGATCGAACCAGCATCTCTACCCTTTGACTTCATACCGGTTGAGACGTAACTGACCCATACACACCTCGTATCAATGTCACTCAAACTCAACCCATAGACGCAACCCAAAATCCTCACACACAAACAGAACTCAAGCACAGCCCATATCACAACCCCCCTAATCAGGACTCACCCATGCAACCAATGCCATTTGGAATAGTCACACAAGGTAAGTTAAACTTTATGGTTAAAATATATTTGTTTTCATATGTATCCCCTCTACCTTTTAGTGTGTTTTTGTCATTGTATATACAAACAATTAAGAGCCGAATTAAAACAAAGGATTAATAAAAAGATTTTAAAAATTCATTAGGTTCTTTGAAATTGTTCTGTTTTAGTTTTACTAATGGTCACTATGTGTTTTGATGGTGGTTTGGGGGGGGGGACAGCACGTACTATTGTGGTGTACAGACGATGGTGGTTGTGATTGTGGTGGCATGTGTCGGTTGTAGTAGAGGTGGAGTTGGAAGGATGGGGATGGTGGTGGAGAGATGGCGTCGGTACTTGGAGGTGGTGCTCATGGTGATGATAGCAAGTTGTGTGTAGTCATGTGGTGAAAAGGTGTTAATCGTAACGGTAGAACATAAGTGTGTGGTGACCTCCTCCAAATGGTCCTTCTGAGTTGGCTCTTCCCACCGCGAACTGGATCGTTTGACTCTCTTGATAACTCTGCACAAAGGACACTCGACGTTAGTGCCAAAGCCGGCCTGAAGGTGGCCGAGGAAGGCACTCTGACGGTCTAGTGAGAGTACAGAGAAGTACAGAAGAGTAGAGAGCTGTGTATTGTATTGTGTACCTTCTAGGGTTCCCTTCTCCTCACTTATATATATAGGCACTCCTGACTCGGGCTTCAAGCTTAGGTGTGGATCGCACGCGCGACTCAGCTGATG